>JAEVFF010000549.1:0-187166 GCA_018901945.1 Pugionium dolabratum | reverse complement strand
ATCCAGAAGCCTAAGGTCGAGTTTCTCACCTAATCTTCTACAAACAGCCCACGCGCATCCAAGCCTTGAATCGAGGCTTGTATCAGGTACATCCTGTAATCTGAACACATTAAGTGCATTTCGTTCCATATATGGCAAGTCTTGGAGAAGACGGATCTGCCTGATCCTATAGTGGTTGGTGCATGGTAAGTTGAATTTGGACTTCCTTTGGGCCTTAATAATCTCTCATGGACGCCATGTTTTTTTTTCAAATGATTAAACGAGTTGGTTATTTCACTTGCCATAAACAGCTCCAATCTGTTCATTTGAAAGCACATATGGACCCGGCTTGTCCAAGGCATGTTTGGGCTTCTATAATTACTTCATGGATCCCCTAGACGTACTAAAAAGTCTCTTGGTCCCCAGAAAAAGTTTGGAGGCTTTCATATAAGGAAAGTTCCAAATATGGTAAGTTTTGGCGACTCCAACTTGGTGAATGGTGCATGACTTGATCAGGCCTGGTTTTGGGTGAGTTCCATGTTGCCACGTGTCCTTTGTGAGTCAGGATTATAGCCAAGGTTTTGTCTTGGCTGGCCTCTTCTTGGTTAGGCCTGAATTCATGAAGATACACCCTTGTATCCTTTTGCAAGTATTTGATTACCTTTGTGTTCCTAGGGCCGGTCGGGTTGGCGATTTGGCTGGGGGTTGGGCCAAGTTTTACAACATACCCTCCCGTTCAGAAGGTTTTGCCCTCAAAACATTTTGGCCTGCATGGACATAAGGCAAGTTAATGCCTCGGTTTGTGGCCCTCATATGGTTCGGGTGCGACCATCGTGCATCTGGTGGTTTCTCCTTGATAAGAAATGAAGCAATTACTCCTTCCATGGCAGCTGGTTTCTTTTCTTAGTGTTCAAGGAATTGGATTCTCCATGGTATCCTCTTTGTTTTGAAAACCGGTTTAGTGTAGGAGGTGTTTTTTCTTGGGCTTTGTTAGATCTTTGTGTACCTATACATGTTTCAACAATCTTTGACAAAGACAAGTTCATTATGCTAGTACTGGAATTTTTAAATTCGGACTCTTTTATTTCCTTAACACTTGTAGGCTTAACATTTTCGGGTTCTACTAGCAAGGTTTTTATTACTTGTCTAGTTGGGAATGTCTTACCAAAGTGTTCTCTTTCTTGACATCTATAGCATATAATTTCATATAGTTTTAGCTGGTCAGAGAACTTACCTGGATTTTCTTTGTCGTGTAGTTCAGGCAATGGCGTTGATGGTTACTTGTGTGATATGGCTTGAGGCTTTGGACTTTGCTGGTCATCTTTGGGCTGAACTATTGGTTTAGCTCCTGTGTTTCCTCCTAAAGTTTTTGAAAATATTTTATCTTTTTGCCTAGGTTTTGTGTTCAACAATGATGATAAAAGCCATCTTCTTGGTTCGGGGTTTGCATGGATATTCACATAGTATTGTTGGCCAGCTGCTATGTCCCTCACAAATTCATCCTAATTCAGCTGCTTCATTTCATCTTATGTTGCCTCTGGTTCATCTTATTCTAACCGTATGTAGGCATCTTGGTCCCAAATCCAAAAGACATCTTCGGTTAGAGTATCTTTGGTATAGGCTGTCTTTTCTTCCTCTTGAATTTGGTTACTTTGGAACCAATCTTCCATGTCTTGTTCCCAGTTTAGATAGGCTTCTGGTCCTTGTTCATGGCCTGAAAATGAGATGTATTCCAATTCATGATTTTCATCACCATCCGATTGTTGCTCCCATGGTTCAGCTGGGTGGTGCTCCGGCCATTCTTCTTCATATTCCGCCTCATCACAATAGATTACTCCTTGTTCCTCATGTTCTACTTCTTCTACACTACTTTGGGACTTAGTCTCTTCATGCCACGATTCTCCTTCATTGTTTTCTTCTTCATCACCTCCTTGGTCACTTCCTTCTTCTTCCGACCAACTTTCATAGCTCATGTTGTTTTGGTCATAGTCTGATGGTTCAGGTTCAAGGTTTTAGAGCAAGAGAACTCAAAGGATGGAGTTTTGATCGAATCAAAAGATCAAAGGTGAACCAAGGGATTTTGAGTATCTCGAACTAACTTGCACGTGGCTTCAATAGAAAGGAAGTGAATCAGACACATCGTTTTTAGAGAACAAGAACAAGATTCAAAGACAAGGCTTTGAAGAAAATAATTTGTATTCAACTTATTTCAATGGTGGTCTATCTTTACAATGAGGTCATGCTGAGCTTATATTGTGCTCATATCCTAAAACTTTAAATGGGAAAAAGAAATCGTACATATAAAGTATATGGTTGTCAGCCACTAATGGCTAATTCAGCCAATATGTAAAGTATATATGCTTGTATCTTGAGAGTTTATGGGCCAATATAAGGTGTCAAGATACATCGTGGATGCTTCGGAAAGTCTTTTACATGTGCCCAAGTTGCAAGGAATAGAGATGTTTCAATACGAACACATTAAGTGCACTTTGGTCCATATGTGGCAAGTCTTGGAGAAGAAGGATCCGCCTGATCCTATAGTAGCTAGTGCATGGTAGGTTGATTTTGGGCTTCCTTTTAGACCTTAATAATATCTCCTGTATGTCATGTTTTGGTTTGTAATTGATTAAACCAGTTGGTCATCTCATTTGCCATAAACGGCTCCAATCAGTTCATTTGAAGGAACGGATGGACCCGCCTGGTCTAAAGCATATTTAGTCGTTTAAAAGTGCTTAAGGGAGTTCTTAGAAGTACACTTTTGTGTTCCTTGGGCCGGTCGGGCCGGAGAGTTGGCTGGGGGTCGGGCCAATGACCACATCACTTCCCTAGAGAAGTAGTGTTTGGTGGACCTGTTCAGTATCAAAAGATGTATCCCTTTGAGCGATATATGTTCCACCTAAAGAAAAAGTCAAAAACCTTGCCAAAGTTGAGGATTCAATCGTCGCACAAAGTATTAATAAAAAAATGTCAAACTTTGCTGGCTACTATTTTCTATCGCAAGTCCAAAAAAGTAGTATACGACATGGATAACATAATGATGTAGGAGTAAAACCAACCTATCCAGTGCATGTGACAAAATTATTTGCACAAATTAAACATTTAAGTGAAAAGGGAAGACGCAACGCCTATCAGAAAAGGAACAAAATCACTTGCAAATGTATATTTTGACAAATTGCGATGATGTTCTGGAATATAAAAGGTACATTCAAAATTTTGTTAATTGCTATTATAATATTTTGTTAATTGTTTTTTTTATTCATAGGATATACATTGATCAAATTCATGTTCACTATCCAAATTACACACAAGATTAGTTGGTGAACTTAAAAAGAGCGATTTTACAAGTTGGTTACACTTTTACGTTAGTGTTATCACAGTTATGTATTTTTCAATAATAATTTCCTATTTATATATAAATATATAGCTGAATGCACTCAATTATTTTGGAGTTTACTACGGGTCCTTCTAGGGGGATAACGTTTTCCATGTAGTGAGTTCGTGAATGGTCCTACATTTATTAAAAAATCTTATCTAATGTACTGCAAACGCGAATATGCTTTTATGAGTCATCAAAGGAAGTTTACAAACAACTTGTAATTATGGAATATCGTCTCAATATGTTGAAATTGAATACTACGGAATTCTTCGTGAAATATTAGAAGTTTACTATCCATAAATGATTTACTTGAGGTGTATTGCGTTCTCCTATGATTGGTATGATCCTGTTATGGGTCAATGTCAAGACGAATTTGGTGTTACATCTTTCCATTCTCGCAAGCGTGTTCAAATATGTGATCCTTTCATACTTGCTTCACAAGCAGATCATGTTTATTACATTCGATATCCTCGTGTGAAGAGCAAACAAGATCCCTGGATTACAGTGACGTCAATACACCCTATAGAAATGGTATATGGTATATCCAATCAAGACCCTATGGAGCAAAACACAATTTGTAATTTAAGTTCTATCGAAGCTTCTCTTGAAGTTTAACTTCTTGTTGATTTGATTAGGGACGAAGAGTACACAATATTTCAAGATTTAGCGGAAGAGATTGACGAGTTTGACGCATAAATTTAGCTACTACGATATATTCATCAAACTTTGATTAAATTTTTATAATTTCATTTGAGAAATTAATATTTATTTTATTTTAAGTATAAATTACATGTTACTAATAAATGATCAATTCAAATTTGTTTATTTTTAATATAATCTTACATATATGTTACATATTTTATAAAACATAACTTACAAATTTTATTAGTATACATCCTGACGGATTCCTGATGAACATGAAATTTCCGTCCGGATTCCTTCGGGAGATAACTATGCATTACCTCGTTATAGGGTAATAACGTTTTTGTTATACCCTTTACTGACGGATTCCTGACAAATATGAGATTTCTGTCGGAACTCGTCAGCAGATCCCGATGGATTCCCAAAGACATAGGATATAGACAATTTCTTGATTCTCTACTTTCTATGTCTTCAAGAATCCGTCGGTCTTTCGACGGTTTTCCTGATGACTCTCCCACGACTAGGATAATTCTAGGATAATTCTCTCAGAATTCCATCAGGATATTTCGACGGATTGTCGATGCTTTAGTGTATAAAACCTTAATTTTACCAATTTTATAAAAAAAAAACTTTATTGAAAAAACGTAAATATTGCATATTCATGATGTTTTGTGCTAGAAATATTCTCCAAAATAAATATTTCTGTAAATTGCAAAGTCAAATATAACAACAGTAGTTTAAAATATAAGTAATCTGTTAGTTACGAATGAAAAGTTTATTTGTTAAAAAATTATTTTTATTTGTGGTTCAAATAATCACAAGGTTCTCTAAAAGAGGAATGGAACTTTTGTAAAATACTAAAAGTAAAAAACAATGATTCATACAAATCAAGACTTCCATCTACCCATGTTATATACTAGAGCTCTATCTTGTACTCGAATTAATCCGATCCTAAGTGACTTCTACCCTTTCAAGGCTTTTTTCCTATATTTTTCTCTTATCTCACTTTGAACTTCTCTTTTTGGCACTTGGGGGAAGCAATTAATTGGCCTTATTGAAATCACTCTTCTTTTCTAGCTTTTTATTATTACTTTCTCCTATACTCTTTGATAAATGATCTTGACTTTTGCCTACTTTTATTACTTAAGGAATTTTCACTTTCAAAACTTAGAGCTACCTTTTTAAAATTATCAACCGATTCTCATGCTTTTTTCTTATGCACAACTCCCACACATTTCCTTTCTGGGTTTCTCTCACTCTTTTTCTTTCTATTTCCTTTCATCTCATAACTCAAACATCCTAACAAACCAACCCAAATCATATCCTATTCTGAGCTTGTAGTGAAAAGCTATCATATCATGTAAGTCCTAGCCTTGTCGTTCTCAAAATTCAACATATTTTATAAGCATTTTATAAAAAAAGGCCTTACACAATGTATATGCTAGCTTATACCGACAACTTCCGACATAGGCTTTTTTATAAAATGCTTACTTTATAAAAAGGGGTCGTTCATGGTTAGCTCCTCTAGATAATCCTCCTCCCAGTCTATTGAGGTTTCGACAGAAAACCTTTCCTTCGATGGTCGGTTTCTTTATTGCATCAATGATGTTTAAATTTAGAGTTGTAGTTCCCAAGTTGAGATCTGTGATCTCCTTCTTCACATCAATGATTGTTCCAGCAGTAGCCAATAAGGGTATCCCCAGGATTATGAGATCGGTTGGCTCTTTATTAATCTCCAATACGACACAATACGTGGGATTACCACATTTCCTACCTTCAATGGAAAGTCTTCCAAAACTCCTATGGGGTACCTTATAGACCTGTCTGCAAGTACCAATATAATAAGTTTAACAGGCCAAGGTGTTTGGAGACTGCCAATGGCATCAAGATCACACTTGCTCTAAGATCAACCAGACACTTCCCAAAAAATAGAGACCCTAGAGTACACGGTAGGGTGAAGCTCCTTGGATCTTTCAGTTTCTTTGGGATAAAGTTCTAAATGGTTCACCTTTCCTCAAGAACTCTTCAGCTTTTTCACTATTGGGTAGTGTAATACAAAATCCATAAAGGGTAGAGTTATTGGAATTGAGCTTATCAGACACATGTACTTCTCATAGTGCTTGTCGAGAATCTTGTTTTTGAACCTTCCTAGGAATGGGAGCTTTGACTTGTAAGGGGTTAGAGTAAAAGCTGCTTCCTCTCCATCAATTCCCTCATTAGTCTTGGGAGTGTTCTCCTTATTCTTTTTTTCCTTCTCATCAAACATTTCTCTGTCAGCCATCTTTGGGGAATCAATTACTTCATTAGCCACATCCTCCTAAAGTCTAACTATTCCCTCTCTAGGTGGGATTTCCTTCCCACTTCTCAACGTGATCGCTTGACAGTACTCCCTTAGATTTGCTTCATGTTTACCAGGGATTTTACCTTTCAGTGTAGAAGAGGAAGAAGCCATCTAAGCTACCTGGCTGTCAAGTGCCTTAAGATGACATGAGAGGTGTTCATATTTGGTGCTGAACTTCCCAAAAAAGTGTCCACTTTGCTGTTGATTTCAGCAATCTTTTTGTTCATCTCCATCGCTCCTTTTCCCTGACCTTCCAAGAGTTTCTGCATCATGGCCTTGGTATCATCTTATTGAGCTGGCTAAGGCGAAGGTGGGACATTGAGTTGAAGGGGTTGCTGATGCTTATTGAACCATATCTTTGGTTGAAAAACTGAAGGCTGATACTTGGGTCTTGCATCATATCCTTGCTGAAAATCCTGAGATGGAGGCATGTTAGGGCTGGTAGCCTTGGTCTTGCGGCTTGTAGGGAGGAAATGTTAGGTCATGTGGGTTCTCCACATTGGTACTCCTGTAGGAGAAGTTGGGCTGTCTTTGGTAGTTTTGCTTGAAATCCTTCTGATAGCCTTACAGCCCCCAATGTAGTTCATGTCCTCATGACCATCCAAAACTTCATTCTCTTCTTCTTGATATCCCCAGTACCCATCAAAATCCTCTACAAAATTCACTGCTAATTGAGAAACTTGTAGCACCCTGTCCAGCCTCTCATTCAGAGCTTTCACTTCTCTTCTTCGCTCATCTACATAGTCTCTACCTCCTCATGAAGCCCTAATATAATCTTATTCATAGTTCGCATCACTTTGAGCTAGGTTTCCACCGAAGTCATTCCATTCTAGGCTTACTGCCCCAGGAAGTTCCTATTGCTCGCAGGATCTAGGAGCTTATGGATTCTAGGGAGCACTCCTCCGTATAGTGGTTCTCAGAAGTGACTTGTCTTGATTGATGCATTGTAAGATTCACTTATGCGTCTAATTGAGTGTTAGGAGTTAGGGCACTTGATTGCGCATAACATAACTTGAGATTGACATCGTGGCATGTGCAAGAAGTACTGAGAAGTGGGTTCAATTCAGACATCATAATACTCTTGGATAAGGATTTTGGGATTAGATATTTGTGAAAGCTTTTGATTAGAAGGTGCAGTCTACAAACCTCTTCTTTGGTTTGTCTATGCTTGTTTTCCTCGAGGACGAGTAAAGGCAAGTAAGGGGGAGTTCATAATGGTGGTTTTTGTATTGTTTCACCCCTGCATTTCACCACCATTTTCCTTGTCTTCATTAGCCGATTACGTCATTTATCCATTCTTTGACATTCATTCTCATATAACATTGCATTCTATAGATTAGGGCATGCATTTCACATCTTTGCATGTTCTCTCGAGTGTTTTCAGGTACAGCACAGGTTGAGGCATGGACAAAAGCTACCAAGGTTTGGAGAAGGAGCTAGAGCGTGGAAAGATTGGCCTAAGTCCATGGAGGCGACGTGATCTGCCACTCAGCCGATCGCACCTGGCTGATCACACGTGAAACTCCCACACAAAGCTTATGGACACACGCAATCGGCCGGATGGCCTATCGCAGCCGGCCGATCTTGCAGGCTGAGCCAACACCTGCCCGCTGTCATTCCAGGAATCGGAAGGAAATCACACTCGACCGATCACCCGTATACCGCACGTCCTGCCCATTGTGGTTCTAGCGATCGGCAATCTGGCCGATCGCGGCCACTTCCGTAGCAACTCAGGTTTTTACCTATTTTAAATTAACTGGTAGGTCACGGGTTAAACCAATTGTATTAGGGATATTATATAAACCCCTCTAGGTTATATTTTAACTAAGTTTTATTTTACTATTTGCTCTTGGCCGATTTTGAGGAGACACTTTTGCTCTTGGATTTTTGTTCTTGCAAATTTTCCATTCCAGTGATGAATTCCTATTCCCTATCTCTTGTTTTTTGTTTATCTACTCTTACTCCATTCTGTTTGCCATTTATATGAATATGTGTGGATAAGTGATACAAGCCTTGATTCAAGGATGTATGCGCGTGGGCTGTTTGTAGAAGATTAGGTGAGAAACTCAACCTTAGGCTTCTGGATGGGGGTTTTCTGTTTGGTAAAAGATGGAAGGGTGAAGTGAACCACACGAGGGGTGATGAACCTCGTGATAAATCACAAACTTAGAGCTAGGAGGGCTGGTCTCAACTAGGTTCTAAGTGCACAAGCTTCTTTGAGAGAATAACTTGTAAAGAAAATTCGATCTTTATTAATTAGCAAAAAAGTTGTCGAACTACAATGCTGGAAGGAGCCTTATTAATATGCTCGACAGCTTGACCTTCTAGGGTCGACACAAATAAAGAAAAGGAAAGTTTACAAAAGTGAACAAAAGGAAAAGATACAAAAGTGCATAACCGAAAAAGGACCTATTCCTAAAATGTTCTTGACTCAAAAATGTAAAGCAACTAAATCCTACCCTGCAAAACAGAAAGAGGCATATATTCGAATGTAAACTTACCTTAACTCACCTCACGGCCAAGAATGGAAGGTGGCCGTCCTTGTGGCATGCACGCGCCTTGCTCCTAGTCTTCGACTTGGAGTAGGGTTAGGAATCTTTGGGCCCTGACCTCTCTTGCCACTAAAGCCAAGTCTCTGAAGTCCCTTGNGTGAAGTGAACCACACGAGGGTTGATGAACCTCGTGATAAATCACAAACTTAGAGCTAGGAGGGCTGGTCTCAACTAGGTTCTAAGCGCACAAGTCTCTTGAGAGAATAACTTGTAGAAAGAAAATTCGATCTTTATTAATTATCAAAAAGGTTTTCGAACAACAATGCTGGAAGAAGCCTTATTAATATGCTCGACAGCTTGAACTTCTAGGGTCGAGTCAAGAAAAAAAAATGGAAAACTTACAAAAGTGCACAAATGGAAAACATACAAAAGTGCATAACCGAAAAGAACTTATTCCTAAAATGTCTTTGACTCAAAAATGTAAATAATTTAAATCCTACCCTGCAAAACATAAAGAGGCAAATATCAAATTTGAAAACTTACCTTTCTTACCTCTCGGCCAAGAAATAGAAGGTGGCCGTCCTTGTGGCATGCACGCGCCTTGCTCCTAGTCTTCGATTTGGAGTAGGGTTATGATGGGAACAGCAGGTCGTGTGGCCGGCCAGGAGACCAGACTGGCCGACCAGGGAGCTTGCCCGAGACAGCCGGGCCATTTGGCACGTCTGCCGGCCCAAGCGGTACCACCGGACCCTCGACCAACAGGACCAGACCGATCAACATCGCTGGCGGAGAGGCCCAAACCTCCAGCCCAAATGGTGGCGATGTGGATGGCACCGCCGGTCCCATTGGTGATGCTGCCGGCCCCGGGATCAACTTGGCCGGACCAGAAGACATTCCGGCCAGCACCTCGCACAGTCCAGCCAGTACAGCCGATCCAGCCAAGTACACGGGCATTTCAACTTCTACACAAGGAGACTCGGACCAGATAAGCTACCAGCTTCAGGACATGCATCTAGAGGAAGTCTCTACACCAGTGGTGTCACCAGGAGCAATGACAAGGAGCATATCAAGAGCACTCTTCCACAAATTCAGCTTATGGGTCGACAGGTTCCTAGAGGATGATTGACAAAGGACAGTGGGCCAGAAGTGCAAAGAAGATTCCAAAGGCTTCTCAAGAATGCAAGGGACTTCAGAGACTTGGGCTTTAGTGGCAAGAGAGGTCAGGGCCCAAATATTCCTAACCCTACTCCAAGTCGAAGACTAGGAGCAAGGTGCGTGCATGCCACAAGGACGGCCATGATGTAAGATTGAATATCAATCTCACAAAGCGGTACGGCCGTGACTCGCAAGACCGAGAATCTCTCTTGGCTTAAGCGGGCAAGGGAACTAAAAGGAGGGGGTTTTGCTCGAATCACACGATCAAAGGTGAACCAAGGGAGTTTGAATCTCTCAAACTAACCTGGCTGTGGCTTCAATAGAAAGGAAGTGAATCACACACTTTATTTCTAAAGAACAAGAACAAGACTCAAAGACAAGGCTTTGAAGAAAATATTTTGTATTCAAATTTAATTTCAATGGTGGTCTATCTTTACAATGAGGTCGTGCTGAGCTTATATAGTGCTCCTAGCAACGGTCCTAAAACTAAAAAAGAGAAAAGGAAATCATATATTTAAAATATATGGTTGCTGGCCATTAATGTCTAGTTTGGCCAACAAGGAAAGTGTATATGCTTGAATCTTGAGAGCTTTGGAGCGAATGTAAGGTGTCTAGGTACATCCTGGATGCTTTGGAAAGTCTTCAATACGTGCCCAAGTTGCAAGGAATAGAGATATTGCAATCTGAACACATTAAATGCACTTCGCTCATATATGGCAAGTCTTGGAGGAAAGGGATTCGCCTGATCCTCTGGTGGCTGGTGCATGGTAGGTTTATTTTGGGCTTCCTTAGGGCCTTAATAATATCTCCTGGACGCCATGTTTTTGTTTGCAAGTGATTAAACCAGTTGGCCATCTCACTTGCCATAAACGGCTCCAATCGGTTCATTTGAAGGCATGGATGGACCCGCCTGGTCCAAGGAGTGTTTGAGCTTCTATAAGTGCTTATGGGAGCTCCTAGAAGTACCAAAAAGTCTCCTGGTCGCCAAACAAACGTTTGGAGACTTTCATATAAGGAAAGTTCCAAATATGGTAAGTTTCGAACACTCCAATTTGATGTATGGTGCATGACTTGATCTGGCCTTGTTTGGGGTGAGCTCCATGTCGCCGCGTGTCCTCTGTGAGTCAGGATTATATTCCAGGTTTGATCTTGGCTGGCCGCTTCTTGGTTAAGCTTGGATTCATGAAGATACACCCATGTATCCTTTGCGCGTATTTGGCCGCCTTTGTGTTCCTTGGGCCGGCCGGGCCGGGCAGTTGGCCGGGGGTTGTGCCGATGAACTCATCATACCCTCCCCCTTAGAAATGTTTTTCCCTCAAAACATTTTGGTCTGCACATAGAGAAGGCAAGTTAATACGATGATTTACTTGTGGGTTTAGGGCATTACCTCGGTTTATGGCCTTTATATGGTTCGGATGTGGCCATAGTGCATCTGGCGGTTGCTCCCTGATAAGAAAGGAAGAAATTACTCCTTTCCATTGCAGCTGGTTTCTTTGTTTTGCCTCCAAGGTGTTGGGTTCTCCATGGTCTCCTCTTGATTCCGAACATCGGTTTAATGTAGGAGGTGGGTCTTCTTGATCTTTGTTGAATCCTTGCTTTGTTAGACCTGTTTCAACACCTTTTGGCAAAGACAAGTGCATTATGCTAGTACTGGAAATTTCAAATTGAACCTCCTTTATTGCCTTAACAATTTTAGGCTTCATATTTTCGAGTTCTACTTGTAAGCTTGTTATTAGTTGTCTAGTTGGGCATGTCTTAGCAAAGTGTCCTCTTTCTTGACATCTATAGCATATAATTTCATCTGTTTTCACATTGTTAGAGGACTTAGCTGGCGTTTCCTTGACGTGTATTCCAAGAAATGGCTTTGATGGTTTCATGTGTGCTATGGCTTGAGGCTTTTGAACTTGCTTGTCAATTTTTGGTTTGACCATCGGCTTAGCTACCTTTTTTCCTTCTAAGGTGTTTGAAAACACGTTGGTATTCTCAGAGCAGTAGGCAAGCTTGGGCTTATGAAAGGGCTGCATGTTTGGTGTAGACATCTCACTCCTTGATATTGTTGGGTGCATAGGTTGTGTGGTGATGTTTCTGCGTGTTTGGTGCTTTTTCACAAACTCCCTATACATTCGTGACTTAAGGTCTCCCCAATCAAGGACTGGTTTTTTGTAGAACGTCCGTGCATTTTCCTTCAACCACAAATTGTAGGCATCTCCAACGAGCATATCAACGGCATATGAAAGCTTCTCTTCTTTTGGGATGTTGTTTGGGCGCAGCCATTGTTTCATGTTGGTTTCCCATCCGAGGTATTCATCTGGGTCCTTGTTATACCCTGAAAAGGTTAGAGATTTGGAATTATAAATATATACCTTACTAGTCCGATTCCTTGATCTAGTTGGAGTGGTGTAGGTTGGCACTTGGCTTGACACAACGAAGTGGCAAGGTGTGATTGTCTTTGGCCATCTTCTATCAGTGGAATAGTAGTCTGGTGGCTCTGGCTCGAGATCTTCAACTCCTGTTTCATTGTCAAAATAATATTCTGAATAGTCTTCATGCCATGTCTCATATCCATAGGAATCATCTACATCGGACAAGTATTGGTGCCATTATTCACAATAATTTTCTTCAAAGAATTGGTAAGGACTTTCTTCCTCATAATACTCCATATTTTAAATTTGTACCTTGCACAAGGAAGAAGATAGATTTAAGTCGAAATACACAAATAAGGAAACTAGACTTGAGTGAAATTTGGTATTAAATTTGTACCTTGCACAAGGAAGAAGATAGATTTAAGTCGAAATACACAAATAAGGAAACTAGACTTGAGTGAAATTTGGTATTAAACACACAAGTAGTATCAAAAGGAAATCAACACAAGAAAATATTTTTATGGTTTTTTTGTCACTTTTGGCAACTAACTTAAAAACAAATTAAAAGACAATATTTTTTTTGTTTTGGAATTAAATTAGGACGAAAAATAATAAGAATATTATATAAATCTTTTCTTCTTCTTTTTTTAAAAAAAAAAACTTAACTATCAACTAAATTGGAAAACAAACAAAATGAAGTGATGTTTATATTTTTGGGTTATTTTCTCTTAATTAGACGAAATTAAGCAAACATGAAATGCAAATTTTTGATTTGGTTTTAGATTTAAATGAGAGGAGACAAAAAGAATCAACAAGAATCAACAAGAAACAATGCAAATGAAGAATACGAACAAATATTTGTTTTTTTGGTTTTTCAATAAGATGTAAATAACAAAATGCAAAATAAAATCATAAAATATAAAAGATAAAGGTTGGATGAACACAACCTGGGATAGGATCTTTTAGCTCTGATACCAAATGATGTAAGATTGAATATCAATCTCACAAGCGGTACGGCCGTGACTCGCAAGACCGAGAATCTCTCTTGGATTAAGCGGGCAAGGGAAATAAAAGGAGGGGATTTTGATCGAATCACACGATCAAAGGTGAACCAAAGGAGTTTGAATCTCTCAAACTAACCTGGCCGTGGCTTCAATAGAAAGGAAGTGAATCACACACTTTATTTCTAAAGAACAAGAATAAGACTCAAAGACAAGGCTTTGAAGAAAATACTTTGTATTCAAATTTAATTTCAATGGTGGTCTATCTTTACAATGAGGTCGTGCTGAGCTTATATAGTGCTCTTAGCAACGGTCCTAAACCTAAAAAAAGAGAAAAGGAAATCATATATTTAAAATATATGGCTGTTGGCCATTAATGTCTAGTTTGGCCAACAAGGAAAGGGTATATGCTTGAATCTTGAGAGCTTTGGGGCGAATGTAAGGTGTCTAGGTACATCCTGGATGCTTTGGAAAGTCTTCAATACGTGCCCAAGTTGCAAGGAATAGAGAGATTGCAATCTGAACACATTAAGTGCACTTCGGTCCATATATGGCAAGTCTTGGAGGAAAGGGATTCGCCTGATCCTCTGGTGGCTGGTGCATGGTAGGTTTATTTTGGGCTTCCTTAGAGCCTTATTAATATCTCCTGGATGCCATGTTTTGGTTTGCAAGTGATTAAACTAGTTGGCCATCTCACTTGCCATAAATGGCTCCAATCGGTTCATTTGAAGGCACGAATGGACCCGTCTGGTCCAAGGCATGTTTGAGTGCTTAAGGGAGCTCCTAGAAGTACCAAAAAGTCTCCTGGTCTCCAAAGAAACGTTTGGAGACTTTCATATAAGGAAAGTTCCAAATATGGTAAGTTTCAAAAACTCCAATTTGATGTATGGTGCATGACTTGATCTGGCCTTTTTTTGGGTGAGCTGCATGTCGCCGCGTGTCCTCTGTGAGTCAGGATTATAGGCCAGGTTTGGTCTTGGCTGGCCGCTTCTTGGTTAAGCTTGGATTCATGAAGATACACACATGTATCCTTTTGCGCGTATTTGGCCGCCTTTGTGTTCCTTGGGCCGGCCGGGCCGGGCAGTTGGCCTGGGCAGTTGGCCGGGGGTTATGCCGATGACCTCATCAGGCCACCTTCCATTTCTTGGCCGTGAGGTATGAAAGCTAAGTTTTCAATTCGAATATTTGCCTCTTTCTGTTTTGCAGGGTAGGATTTAGATTGTTTACATTTTTGAGTCAAAGACATTTTAGGAATAGGTCCTTTTTCGGTTATGCACTTTTGTACGTTATCCATTTGTGCACTTTTGTAAATTTTCCTTTTCTTTCTTTGAGTCGACCCTAGAAGGTCAAGCTGTCGAGCATATTAATAAGGCTCCTTCCAGCATTGTAGTTCGACAACCTTTTTGATATTAATAAAGTGCGAATTTTCTTCTACAAGTTTTTCTCTCAAAAGAGAATTGTGTGCTTAGAACCTAGTTGAGACCAGCCCTCCTAGCTCTAAGTTTGTGATTTATCACGAGGTTCATCACCCCTCGTGTTGTTCACATCACCCTTCACCCAATACCAAACAAAAAAAATCCCCTATCCAGAAGTCTAAGGTCGAGTTTCTCACCTAACCTTCTCCAAACAGCCCACGCGCATCCAAGCCTTGAAACGAGGCTTGTATCATTTTGGTATCAGAGCTTCAAGCTCCTAAACCAGGTTGTTTATATTCTTTAAGTAGTCTTTTTTTTAGTTCTTGCATTAGATTAAGTCGCATTCAAGAAAAAATCAAAAAAATAACATCAAACTCCAAACCGAGTGCATCTAGCTTCTACGTGTATCACTAGGACTTAGATTCATTCTTGCATTGCAATTTTCGACTTTCCTTTTTGTTAGAATCATATTTCAATTATTCTTAAGTTAAATTAAAAAGAAAATAAAAAGAAAATAGAAAAATACCAAAAAGAATTCGACCAAAAAAACAGTTAGCACAAGTTGTAGGAAGTTTCCATTTTTCTAAACTTTCCATTTTTCAGGTTTTTCCTTTTTCTCAATTTTTCCTTTTTGCAATTTTCGAATCCTCGTATAAAAGAAAACCCTCCTAATCAACTTAGGAGCAGAATAACTTGTCTTCTTTCTTTGTAGTACGGAATGGCAGAAGAGAATAGGGAAGCAGCCGAAGCCATGATGGCCATGTTCACCACCCTCCAAACGCAACTCGCATCAATCGGCGAGAGGTTGGAGCGCGTGGAGAGGCCTGTGAGATTCCAGGCCATAAGGCACGTGAGAGCTGAGCAAGACCTGAGCACCTTAGGACACGGCACGAACAGGAGGAGCCCCAGCCAGTTGGAGATGAGGACACACCACCTCATAACTATCACCGTAGGCCGAGAGGACCTCCACGGCAACCAGAGGCAGAAGGTGATGGCTTCGAGCCATATGGTCATCACCAGAGACCAAGGATGCCTCCTAGACATCATGAGGATGGAGATGAACACGCCTATAACTGGGTAACTCATCCTGATGTCAAGTTAACACCTCCTAGTTTTGCAGGAAAAGTAGACCCCAAAGCCTATCTTGATTGGGAGAGGAGGATGTACCACATCTTCGATCACTACAACCAACCAGGCGGAGAGTCTCCATGGCAGTAGCACAACTCACGGAAAATTCCCTCATCTGGTGGGATCCTGAGGTGTCTGACCGAAGGAGGAAAAGATTGAGGCCCGTAGACTCATGGGTCAACATGGAAGACCTCATGAGACAAAGGTTTGTTCCACCTTATTTTCATAGAGATTTGCAACAACGTTTTTGTACTCTTAAGCAGGGTACCAGATCAGTAGAGGAGTACTATGAAGAGTTTGAGAGACTTAGGAACAGGCTGGAACTCAATGACAATGAGGAAGCTTTGATGGCACAATTCTTGGATGGACTTCAAGAAAGAATCAGCCGCAAGGTGGAAAGGCAAATCTACAATGACTTCAAGGATTTGTTCCACCTATCTGTCCAGACTGAGCAGCACATCAAACGTAAGAGTCAAGACATCCGCAACAAGCCTAAAACGCCTTGGGCACCAAGTAACATTCCCAAGCCTGTAGACAAAGGTAAAAGCATAGAGATTGAGTCGCGGTTCAAGAGCAGGCCTCCTGAGCCAACACGTGACCAGAGAGAGCCTAGTAAGTCCTCTAACCCTCAAAGATCACGTGACATCACTTGTTTCAAGTGTAGGGGTCGTGGACACATCTCAAGGGAGTGCCCAAACAACCGGGTCATGCTGATTACGGAGGCTGGAGAATATGAGTCCCAAGATGAAGAGGACTATGAACCAGAAGAGAATATGGTGACATTGAGTACCCTGATGTGGGGGAAGTGCTGGTCACTAGACGCATCCTCAGTGCAATGGTGGATCCCTCAGAGACCATCCAAAGGGAGAACATCTTCCACAGCCGTTGCACCATCAAGGGCAAGGTATGTAACCTCATCATAGATGGTGCTTCTTGCACTAACGTTGCTAGTGCATATATGGTTGATAAGCTAGGTCTAGAGAAGACAAGGCATCCTCGACCATATAGACTGAGATGGCTTGATGACAAAGTGGAGTTCAAGATCCATGAGCAAGTCACTGTGCCATTCAGTGTGGGCAAGTACCAAGACCAAGTCGTGTGCGACATGGTGCCCATGCAAGCTGGCCATCTTCTGCTAGGAAGGCCATGGCAGTTTGACAAAGAGACCAGGCATGATGGCGGAACCAATCTCTAGACTTTTGTGCATGACAAAAGAAAGGTCAGCCTAGCTCCTCTTACACCTGCCCAGGTACACGAGCTACAACTCAAAATGAGTAAGGAAAATAAACTTATCAAGTCTAATTTTATTATTCAACCAAGCCATGTCCGGAGAAAATTTTACCCTCGAAGGATTTAATGTTACTAATGGCCTTCAAAGAAATTTTGAGTATATAACAGGAACAGGTACCTCCTGAAGTAGCAGCTCTCCTCAACAAGTTCCAGGATGTGTTGCCGGAAGAGATACCAGCAGGCTTACCTCCCCTACGAGGCATAGAGCACCAGATCGACCTCGTGCCCGGAGCAGCCCTGCCAAACCCGCCAGCCTACCGGATGAGTCCAGAGGAGTCTAAGGAACTTGAGAAGCACGTCAAAGGGCTCCTGGAGAAAGGCTATGTTCGAGAGAGCCTCAGTCCATGTGCCGTACCAGTGCTACTAGTGCCCAAGAAGGATGGGACTTGGCGAATGTGTATGTACTGCCGAGCAATCAACAACATCACAGTCAAGTACCCGCATCCGTTACAATGGCTGGATGACATGATAGATGAGCTGAGTGGAGCCACGGTCTTCTCCAAGATAGACCTCAAAATTTGATACCACCAGGTCAGGATGAAAGAAGGTGATGAATGGAAGACTGCTTTCAAGACAAAGCAAGGGCTCTACGAGTGGACAGTCATACCATTCGGCTTGACTAATGCCCCAAGCACCTTCATGCGCCTTATGAACCAAGTTCTTAGAGCATACATCAGTAATTTCGTTGTAGTTTATTTCGATGACATTTTAGTTTATAGTAAGTGCTTAAGGGATCACCTCACACATCTTGAGTTGGTGCTTAAAACCATTCGACAAGAAGAGCATTATGCCAATCTCAAGAAGTGCATCTTTTGTACTGATAAACTTGTCTTCTTAGGTTTTGTTGTAAGTTCACAGGGCCTACAGGTTGATGAAGAGAAGATTCGACCCATACAAGAATGGCCAACACCAAGCAATATCAGCCAAGTGAGAAGTTTCCACGGACTGGCCAGCTTCTACAGGAGATTCGTGCCCAACTTCGGCAGTATTGCCTCACCATTGACGGAAGTAGTGAAGAAGAATGTGGGATTCAGCTGGGGAGAAGCTCAGGAGAAGGCCTTCCAGGTCTTGAAGGACAGCCTTACACATGCACCAGTGCTAGTCCTGCCCGGCTTCAACAAGATGTTTGAAGTAGAGTGTGATGCCTCTGGGATAGGCATAGGAGCAGTGATAACCCAAGGAGGGAGGCCAGTGGCATACTTCAGCGAAAAGCTAGGTGGTGCCTCACTGAACTACCCCACTTACGACAAGGAGCTTTATGCCCTTGTCCGAGCATTGGAGACTGGCAGGCATTACTTGCTGCCCAAGGAGTTTTGTCATCCACACTGATCACGAGACTCTCAAACACCCTCAGAGGGCCAAACCAATCTCAAGAGGGAGGACATTGCTGATACAAGCCTTGATTCAAGGATGTATGCGCGTGGGCTGTTTGGAGAAGTTTAGGTGAGAAACTCGACCTTAGAGTTCTTGGATAGGGGTTTTTGGGTTGGTATTCGATGGAAAGGTGAAGTGAACCACACGAGGGGTGATGAACCTCGTGATAAATCATAAACTTAGAGCTAGGAGGGCTGGTCTCAACTAGGTTCTAAGCGCACAAGATTCTTAGAGAGAAAACTTGTTGGAAGAAAGTTCTATTTTATTAATATCAAAAAGGCTGTCGAACTACAATGCTGGAAGGAGCCTTATTAATATGCTCGACAGCTTGACATTCTAGGATCGACTCAAAGAAAGAAAAGGAAAGATTACAAAAGTGCACAAATGGAAAATGTACAAAAGTGCATAACCGAAAAAGGACCTATTCCTAAAATGTCTTTGACTAAAAAAATGTAAACATTCTAGATCCTACCCTGCAAAACAGAAAGAGGCATATATTCGAATTGAAACTTTCCTTACTTACCTCACGGCCAAGAAGAGGAAGGTGGCCGTCCTTGTGGCATGCACGCGCCTTGCTCCTAGTCTCCGACTTGGAGTAGGGTTAGGAATCTTTGGGCCCTGACCTCTCTTGCCACTAAAGCCCAAGTCTCCAAAGTCCCTTGCATTGTTGAGAAGCCTTTGGAGTCTTCTTTGCACTTCTAGCCCATTGTCCTTAGTCGATCTTCCTCTAGGAGCTTGTTGACCCATAAGCTGAACTTGTGGAAGAGTGCTCTTGATCTGCTCCTTTTCATTGCTCCTGGTGGCACTACTGGTGTAGAAACTTCCTCTAGATGCATGTCCTGAAGCTGGAAGCTTATCTGGTCGGAGTCTCCTTGGCTAGAAGTTGAAATGCTCGTGTACTCGGCTGGATCGGCTGTACCGGCCGGACTGTGCGAGGTACTGGCCGGAATGCCTTCTGGACCGGCCAAGTTGATTCCGGAGTCGGCGGCATCACCAAGGGGGCCGGCGGTGTCATCCACGTCGCCACCAATTGTGCCAGAAGCTTGGGCCTCTCCGCCGGCAATGCTGATCGGTCTGGTCCTATTGGTCGAGGGTCTGGCGGTACCGCTTGGGCCGGCAGACGTGCCAAATGGCCCGACTGTCTCGGGCAAGCTTCCTGGTCGGCCAGTCTGGTCTCCTGGTCGGACATACGACCTGATGTCCTCATCATCCCCTCCCTCTTCAGTAGGTTTTGACCACAAAACTGGTTCATCTGCATGGAAAGGGGCTAAGTCAGTTACGTTGAACGTGTTGGACACATTAAACTCACCTGGGAGCTTAATCCGGTAGGCGTTGTTGTTGTTCCTCTCCAGCACTCTCAATGGTACATCTCCGCTTGGTGCTAGCTTGGAACTGCTTAGGTTGGGGAATCTCTCCTGCCATAGGTGTAGCCACACCCAATCGCCTGGTTGAAAGATCACCTCCTTTCTTCCCTTGTTGGCATGAGTCACGTACTTCCCGGTCCCCTTCTCCAAGTTCTATGCTACCTTCTGGTGTAACTTCCTTATGAACTCTGCCTTGGATGCTCTGTTGAGGTTGGTCATCTCTGCTGGTTGAGTGGCATTTGCTCCAATGGGGTGAGAGGGTTGAAGCCTTATACTAGTTCAAATGGTGTCTTATTGGTTGCTGAGTGCATGGCTTGGTTGTAAGCAAACTCAATGAATGCCAGACACTCCACCCAAGTCTTGAGGTTCTTCCCTAGTGTAGTCCTGAGAATAGTTGATAGTGTCCTGTTGACAACTTCCGTTTGGCCATCGGTCTGAGGATGGTAGGTGGTAGAGAAGAGCAGCTTCGTGCCTAGCTTCCTCCAAAGGGACCTCCAGAAATAGCTGAGGAACTTGGTGTCCCTGTCTGACACGATGGTCCTTGGCACTCCATGAAGCCATACTATCTCCCTGAAAAACAGCTCGGCTGTTTGCGTGGCATCATTGACATTGGCAAACAGAATGAAGTGTGCCATTTCGGAGAATCTGTCCACCACTTCAAAGATTGCATCTTTGTGGTTGATCTTGGGCAGTCCTAGAACGAAGTCCATTGATATATCTACCCATGGGTTCGTCGGTATGGGCAGTGGGAGATACAACTCGTGAGGATGCACCTTGCACAATGAGCTTCTACTGTCCTTTTGATGTGGGGCCAGTAGAAGTGCTCCTTGACCACTGCTAGAGTCTTGTCGACACCAAAGTGGCCCATGAGTCCTCCTCCAGGAGCTTCTCGGATGATAAGCTCTCGTAGTGATCCTTGTGGTGTGCACAACCTTCTCTCTCGGAACAAGAATCTCTCATGGATGTAAAATTTGCCATGACTCCCTGTTCCACACTCCTTGTAGCTCTCAGCAAAATCAGGATCATCCTTGTATAGGTCCTTGACGTGCTCGAATCCTAGGACCTTTGCCTCCATGGTGGATATCAATTCAAACCTCTTTGATAGTGCATCGGCTACCACATTTTCTTTGCTCTTCTTGTACTTGATGACGTACGGGAAGGTCTCTATGAACTCCATCCACCTGGCATGTCTCATCTTGAGATTGGTTTGCCCTCTGAGGTGTTTGGGAGTCTCGTGATCAGTGTGGATCACAAACTCCTTGGACAGCAAGTAATGCTGCCAAGTCTTCAATGCTCGGACAAGGGCATAAAGCTCCTTGTCGTAAGTGGGGTAGTTCAGTGAGGCACCACCTAGCTTCTCACTGAAGTATGCCACTGGCCTCCCTCCTTGGGTTAGCATTGCTCCTATGCCTATTCCAGAGGCATCACACTCTACTTCGAATGTCTTGCTGAAGTCGAGCAGGACTAGCACTGGTGCATGTGTAAGGCTGTCCTTCAAGGCCTGGAATGCCTTCTCCTGAGCTTCTCCCCAACTGAATCCCACGTTCTTCTTCACTACTGCCGTCAATGGTGAGGCAATACTGCCGAAGTTGGGCACGAATCTCCTGTAGAAGCTGGCCAGTCCGTGGAAGCTCCTCACTTGGCTGATGTTGCTTGGTGTTGGCCATTCTTGTATGGCTCGAATCTTCTCTTCATCAACCTGTAGGCTCTGTGAACTTACAACAAAACCTAAGAAGACAAGTTTATCAGTACAAAAGATGCACTTCTTGAGATTGGCATAAAGCTCTTCTTGTCGAAGGGTTTTAAGTACCATCTCAAGATGTGTAAGGTGATTTCTTAAACACTTACTGTAAACTAGAATGTCGTCGAAATAATCTACAACAAACTTACTGATGTACGCCCTAAGATCTTGGTTCATAAGGCGCATGAAGGTGCTCGGGGCATTAGTCAAGCCGAATGGCATTACTGTCCACTCGTAGAGCCCTTGCTTGGTCTTGAAGGCGGTCTTCCACTCATCACCTTCCTTCATCCTCACCTGGTGGTATCCACTCTTAAGGTCTATCTTGGAGAAGACCGTGGCTCCACTCAGCTCATCTAGCATGTCATCCAGCCGGGGTATCGGATGCCGGTACTTGGCTGTGATGTTGTTGATTGCTCGGCAGTCCACGCACATTCGCCAAGTCTCATCCTTCTTGGGCACTAGTAGCACTGGTACGGCACATGGACTGAGGCTCTCTCGAACATAGCCTTTCTCCAGGAGCTCCTTGACGTGCTTCTCAAGCTCCTTGGACTCCTCTGGACTCATCCGGTAGGCTGGCCGGTTGGGGAGGGCTGCTCCGGGCACTAGGTCGATCTGGTGTTCTATGCCACGTAAAGGAGGCAAGCCTGCTGGTATCTCCTCTGGGAACACATCCTGGAACTTGTTGAGGAGAGTTGCCACTTCAGGAGGTAGCTCTACATGTTCTTTTTCTACATTCAACACTTCTTTGAAAACCATTAGTAGCATTAGATCCTTCGAGGCTAAAGCTCTCCGGACATGACTCGGTTGAATAAGAAAATCAGATTTATTGAGCTTCTTTTCCTTACTCATCTGTTGTTGAAGCCCATGTACCTGGGCAGGTGTGAGAGGAGCTAGGCTGACCTTTCTTTTTTCATGCACAAAAGTGTAGAGATTTGTTCGGCCATCATGCCTGGTCTCTTTGTCAAACTGCCATGGCCTTCCTAGCAGAAGATGGCCAGCTTGCATGGACACCACGTCGCACACGACTTGGTCTTGGTACTTGCCCACACTGAATGGCACAATGACTTGCTCATGGATCTTGAGCTCCACTTTGTCATCCAGCCATCTCAGTCTATATGGTCGAGGATGCCTTGTCTTTTCTAGACCTAGCTTATCAACCATATATGCACTAGCAATGTTAGTGCAAGAACCACCATCTATGATGAGGTTACATACCTTGCCCTTGATGGTGCAACGGCTGTGGAAGATGTTCTCCCTTTGGATGGTCTCTGAAGGATCCACCATTGCACTAAGGATGCGTCTAGTGACCAGCACTTCCCCCACATCAGGGTACTCAATGTCACCATATTCTCCTTCTGGTTCATAGTCCTCTTCATCTTGGGACTCATATTCTCCAGCCTCCGTAATCAGCATGACCCGGTTGTTTGGGCACTCCCTTGAGATGTGTCCACGACCCCTACACTTGAAACAAGTGATGTCACGTGATCTTTGAGGGTTAGAAGACTTACTAGGCTCTCTCTGGTCACGGGTTGGTTCAGGAGGCTTGCTCTTGAACCTTGACTCGATCTCTATGCTCTTGCCTTTGTCTACGGGCTTGGGCATGTTGCTTGGTGCCCAAGGTGTCTTAGGCTTGCTGCGGATGTCTTGCCTCTTACGTTTGATGTGCTGCTCAGCCTGGACAGATAGGTGGAACAAGTCTTTGAAGTCATTGTAGATTTGCCTTTCCACCTTGCGGCTGATTCTTTCAAGAATTGAACGCTTCTTCATCATCATTGAGCTCCAGCCTGTTCCTTAGCTTCTCGAACTCTTCATAGTACTCCTCTACTGATCTGGTACCCTGCTTAAGAGTACGAAAGCGACGTTGCAAGTCCCTATGAATGTAAGGTGGAACAAACCTTTGTCGCATGACATCTTTCATGTCGACCCATGAGTCTATGGGCCTCATTCTTTTCCTCCTTCTGTCAGATACCTCACGATCCCACCAAATGAGGGCATTGTCCGTGAGATGTCCTACTGCTATTGAGACTCTCCTAGGCCCTGGTTGGTTGTAATGATCGAAGATATGATCCATTCTTCTCTCCCAATCTAGGTAAGCCTCGGGGTCTACTTTTCTTGCAAAACTTGGAGGAGTTAGCTTAACATCAGGATGAGTTACCCGGTTGTATGCGTGTTCATCTCCATCCTCATGATGTATAGGAGGCATCCTTGGTCTCTGGTGAAGACCATATGGCTTGAAGCCATCATCTTCTGCCTCTGGTTGTCATGGAGGTCCTCTCGGCCTATGGTGATAGTTATGAGGTTGTGTGTCTTCATCTCCATCTAGTTGGGGCTCCTCCTGTTCGTGCCGTGTCCTAAGGTGATCAGGACCCTCAGCACGATCTTGCTCAGCTCTCACGTGACTTATGGCTTGAAATCTCACAGGCCTCTCCACGAGCTCCAACCTCTCGCCTATTGATGCGAGTTGTGTTTGGAGAGTGGTGAACATGGCCATCATGGCTTCGGCTGCTTCTCTATTGATACAAGCCTTGATTCAAGGATGTATGCGCGTGGGCTGTTTGTAGAAGATTAGGTGAGAAACTCAACCTTAGGCTTCTGGATGGGGGTTTTCTGGTTGGTAAAAGATGGAAGGGTGAAGTGAACCACACGAGGGGTGATGAACCTCGTGATAAATCACAAACTTAGAGCTAGGAGGGCTGGTCTCAACTAGGTTCTAAGCGCACAAGATTCTTGAGAGAAAACTTGTAGGGAAAAAGTTCTATCTTTATTAATATCAAAAAGGTTGTCGAACTACAATGCTGGAAGGAGCTTTATTAATATGCTCGACAGCTTGACCTTCTAGGGTCGACACAAATAAAGAAAAAGGAAAGTTTACAAAAGTGCACAAAGGAAAAGATACAAAAGTGCATAACCGAAAAAGGACCTATTCCTAAAATGTTCTTGACTCAAAAATGTAAAGCAACTAGATCCTACCCTGCAAAACAGAAAGAGGCATATATTCGAATGTAAACTTACCTTAACTCACCTCACGGCCAAGAAATGGAAGGTGGCCGTCCTTGTGGCATGCACGCGCCTTGCTCCTAGTCTTCGACTTGGAGTAGGGTTAAATATCTCTGGGCCCTGACCTCTCTTGCCACTAAAGCCCAAGTCTCTGATGTTCCTTGTGTTGTTGAGAAGCCTTTGGACTCTAATTTGCTCTTCTGGCCCATTGTCCTTAGCTGCTCTTCCTCTAGAAGCTTGTCGACCCATAAGCTGAATTTGTGGAAGAGTGCTCTTGATCTGCTTCTTGTCATTGCTCCTGGAGGTACCACTGGTGTAGATACTTCCTCTAAGTGCATGTCCTGGAGCTGGTAGCTCATTTGGTCCGAGTCCTCTTGTGTAGAAGTGGAAGTGTGCGTGTACTCGGCTGGATGGCCTGTACCGGCTGGATTGTGCGCGGTACTGGCCGGAATGACTTCAGGACCGGCCAAGTTGATCCCGGAGTCGGCGGTGTCATCAGGGGGACCGGCGGTGTTCATTCACGTCCCCACCAAGTGTGCCGGAAGCTTGGGCCTCTCCGCCGGCGATGTTGACCGGTCTGGTCCTATAGGTCGAGGGTCCGGCGGTACTGTCTGGTCCGGCAGGCGCGCCAGATGGTCCTGCTGTCTCGGGCAAGCTTCCTGGTCGGCCAGTCTGGTCTCCTGGCTGGATGTACGACCTGATGTCCTCATCATCTATTCTCTTCTGCCATTGATACTACAAAGAAAGAAGACAAGTTATGCTGCTCCTAAATTGATTAGGAGGGTTTTCTTTTATAAAGGGATTCGAAAAAAATGCAAAAAGGAAAATCTGAGAAATGGAAAATTCGAAAATATGGAGACTTGAATGAAAAGTAAACTTTCTTGACAACTATTGCTAGCTGTCCAATTCGAATGCTTTTGGTATTTTTCCTATATTCTTTTTCTTTTCTTTTAATTTAGTTAAAAATAATAGAAATATGATTATAACCAAAAGGAAAGTCGAAAGTTGTAATGCAAGAATGATTCTAGAACCTAGTGATGCACGTAGGAACTAGATGCACGTAGGAACTAGATGCACGTAGGAACTAGATGCACTCGGTTTGAACTTAGATGTTATTTTTTTGATTTTCTTGAATGAAACTTAAACTAATGCAAGAACTAAAAAAAAAACAAGTTAAAGGATAGAGACAACCTGGTTTAGGATCTTTAAGCTCTGATACCAAAATGATACATGCCTCGATTCAAGGCTTATAGGCGCGTGGGCTGTTTGGAGAAGGTTAGCTGAGAAACTCGACCTTAGAGTTCTTGGATAGGGGTTTTTGGATTGGTATTCAATGGAGGGGTGAAGTGAACCACACGAGGGGTGATGAACCTCGTGATAAATCACAAACTTAGAGCTAGGAGGGCTGGTCTCAACTAGGGTTCTAAGCGCACAAGATTCTTGAGAGAAAACTTGTTGGGGAAAAAGTTCTATCTTTATTAATATCAAAAAGGTTGTCGAACTACAATGCTGGAAGGAGCCTTATTAATATGCTCGACAGCTTGACCTTCTAGGGTCGACTCAAAGAAAGAAAAGGAAAGTTTACAAAAGTGCACAAATGAAAATATACAAAAGTGCATAACCGAAAAAGGACCTATTCCTAAAATGTCTTTGACTCAAAAATGTAAACAATCTAGATCCTACCCTGCAAAACAGAAAGAGGCATATATTCGAATTGAAACTTACCTTACTTACCTCACGGCCAAGAAATGGAAGGTGGCCGTCCTTGTGGCATGCACGCGCCTTGCTCCTAGTCTTCGACTTGGAGTAGGGTTAGGAATCTTTGGGCCTGACCTCTCTTGCCACTAAAGCCCAAGTCTCTGAAGTCCCTTGCATTGTTGAGAAGCCTTTGGACTCTTCTTTGCACTTCTGGCCCATTGTCCTTAGTCGATCTTCCTCTAGGAGCTTGTCGACCCATAAGCTGAACTTGTGGAAGAGTGCTCTTGATCTGCTCCTTGTCATTGCTCCTGGTGGCACTACTGGTGTAGAGACTTCATCTAGATGCATGTCCTGAAGCTGGTAGCTTATCTGGTCCGAGTCTCCTAGGGTAGAAGTTGAAATGCTCGTGTACTCGGTTGGATCGGCTGTACCGGCCGGACTGTGCGAGGTACTGGCCGGAATGCCTTCTGGACCAGCCAAGTTGATCCCGGAGTCAGCGGCATCACCAAGGAGGCCCGCGGTGTCATCCACGTCATCACCAATTGTGGCGGAAGCTTGGGCCTCTCCGTCGGCAATGCTGATCGGTCCGGTCCTATTGGTCGAGGGTCCGGCGGTACCGCTTGGGCCGGCAGACGTGCCAAATGGCCCGGCTGTCTCGGGCAAGCTTCCTGGTCGGCCTGTCTGGTCTCCTGGCCGGACATACGACTTGATGTCCTCATCACATGCCAAGTGGATGGAGTTCATAGAGACCTTCCCGTACGTCATGAAGTACAAGAAGGGCTAAGACAATGTGGTATACGATGCACTATCAAGGAGGTTCGCCTTAATATCCACCATGGAGGCAAAGGTTCTAGGATTCGAGCACATCAAAGACCTATACAAGGATGATCCTGACCTTGCTGAGAGCTACAAGGAGTGTGGCACAGGGAGTCATGGCAAGTTTTACATCAATGAGGGATTCTTGTTCCGAGAGAGAAGGTTGTGCATACCACAAGGATAATTACGAGAGCTTATCATCTGAGAAACTCATGGAGGAGGACTCATGGGCCACTTTGGTGTCGACAAGACCCTAGCAGTGGTCAAGGAGCACTTCTACTGGCCACACATCAAAAGGTCAGTAGAAGTCCATTATGCAAGGTGCCTCACTTGCAAAAAGGCGAAGTCCCGAGTGCACCCTCACGGGTTGTATCTCCCACTGCCCATACCTACAAATCCATGGGTGGACATCTCAATGGACTTCGTTCTAGGTCTGCCCAAGATCAACCACAAGGATGCAATCTTTGTAGTGGTGGACAGATTCTCCAAGATGGCACACTTCATTCCGTGTGCCAATGTTAATGATGCCATGCAAACAACCGAGCTGTTCTTCAGGGAGATAGTACGGTTTCATGGAGTGCCAAGGACCATCCTGACAGATAGAGACACCAAGTTCCTCAGCCATTTCTGGAGGATCCTTTGGAGGAAGCTAGGCACGAAGCTACTCTTCTCTACCACCTGCCATCCTCAAACCGATGGCCAAACTGAAGTTGTCAACAGGACACTATCAACTCTTCTCAGGACTACACTAGTGAAGAACCTCAAGACTTGGGTGGAGTGCCTGCCATTCATAGAGTTCGCTTACAACCGAGCCATGCACTCAGCAACCAAGAAGACACCCTTTGAAGTAGTATACGGCTTCAACCCTCTCACACCATTGGAGCAAACGCCATTGCCATCAGCAGAGATGACCAACCTCAACGGAGCATCCAAGGCAGAGTTCATAAAGAAGTTACACCAGAAGGTAGTAGAGAACTTGGAGAAGAGGACCGGGCAGTACGTGACTCATGCCAACAAGGGAAGAAAAGAGGTGATCTTTCAACCAGGCGATTGGGTGTGGCTACACCTACGGCAGGAGAGGTTCCCAAACCTAAGGAGTTCAAAGCTAGCACCAAGAGGAGATGGACAATTCAGAGTGCTCGAGAGGATCAACAACAACGCCTACCGGATCGAGCTTCCAGGTGAGTTTAATGTGTCCAATACGTTTAATGTTACTGACTNACCTCGCACATTCCAGCCGGTACCGCTGATCCAGGTTAGTGCACGAGCAATTCAACTTCTACACAAGAAACTCGGACCAGATAAGCTACCAGCTTCAGGACATGCATCTAGGGGAAGTATCAACACCAGTAGTGCCACCAGGAGCAATGACAAGAAGCAGATCAAGGGCACTCTTCCACAAATTCAGCTTATGGGTCGACAAGCTCCTAGAGGAAGATCAACTAAGGACAATGGGCCAGAAGTGCAAAGTAGAGTCCAAAGGCTTCTCAACAACAAAAGGGACATCAGAGACTTGGGCTTTAGTGGCAGGAGAGGTCAGGGCCCAAAGATTCTTAACCCTACTCCAAGTCGAAGACTAGGAGCAAGGCGCGTGCATGCCACAAGGACGACCACCTTCCATTTCTTGGCCGTGAGGTAAGTTAAGGTAAGTTTCAATTCAAATATATGCCTCTTTCTATTTTGCAGGGTAGGATCTAGACTCTTTACATTTTTGAGTCAAGAACATTTTAGGAATATGTCCTTTTTCGGTTATACACTTTTGTATCTTTTTCATTTGTGCACTTTTGTAAACTTTCCTTTTCTTTATTGGAGTTGACCCTAGAAGGTCAAGTTGTCGAGCATATTAATAAGGCTCCTTCCAACATTGTAGTTCGATAACCTTTTTGATCTTAATAAAGATAGAACTTTTTCTCCAACAAGTTTTCTCTCAAGAATCTTGTGCGCTTAGAATCTAGTTGAGACCAGCCCTCCTAGCTCTAAGTTTGTGATTTATCACGAGGGTCATCACCCCTCGTGTGGTTCACTTCACCTTTCCATCGAATACCAACCCAAAAACCCCTATCCAAGAAGTCTAAGGTCGAGTTTCTCACCTAAACTTATCCAAACAGCCCACGCGCATACATCCTTGAATCAAGGCTTGTATCACATCCCCTCCCTTTTCAGTAGGTTTTGACCTCAAAACTGGTTCATCTGCATGAAAAGGGGCTAAGTCAGTTACGTTGAACGTGTTGGACAAATTAAACTCGCCTGGAAGCTCGATCCGGTAGGCGTTGTTGTTGATCTTCTCAAGCACTCTGAATGGTCCATCTCCTCTTGGTGCTAGCTGGGAACTCCTTAGGTTGGGGAACCTCTCCTACCGTAGGTGTAGCCACACCCAATCGCCTGGTTGAAAAATCACCTCCTTTCTTCACTTGTTGGCATGAGTCACGTAGTGCCTGGTCCTCTTCTCCAAGTTCTCTGCTACCTTCTGGTGTAACTTCTTTATGAACTCCACCTTGGATGCTCCGTTGAGGTTGGTCATCTCTGCTGGTGGCAGTGCCGTTTCCTCCAATGGTGTGAGAGGGTTGAAGCTGTAGACTACTTCAAAAGGGGTCTTCTTGGTTGCTGAGTGCACGGCTCGGTTGTATGCGAACTCTATGAATGGCAGACACTCCACCCAAGTCTTGAGGTTCTTCCCTAGTGTAGTCCTGAGAAGAGTTGACAATGTCCGGTTGACTAATTCAGTTTCGCCATCAGTTTGAGGATGGCAGGTGGTAGAGAAGAGGAGCTTGGTGCCTAGCGTCCTCCAAACGGTCCTCCAGAAATGGCTGAGGAACTTGGTGTCCCTGTCTGATACGATGGTCCTTTGCACTCCATGAAGTCGTACTATCTCCCTAAAAAACAGCTCGGCTGTTTGCATGGCATCATTAACATTGGCACACAGAATGAAATGTGACATCTTGGAGAATCTGTCCACCACTACAAAGATTGCATCTTTGTGGTTGATCTTGGGCAGACCTAGAACGAAGTCCATTGAGATGCCCACCCATGGATGTGTAGGTATGGGCAGTGGGAGATACAACCCGTGAGGGTGCACTCGGGACTTCGCCTTTTTGCAAGTGATGTACCTTGCACAATGGGCTTCTACTGACCTTTTGATGTGTGGCCAGTAGAAGTGCTCCTTGACCACTGCTAGAGTCTTGTCGACACCAAAGTGGCCCATGAGTCCTCCTGATGAGGAAATCAGGTCGTACATCCAGCCAGGAGACCAGACTGGCCAACCAGGAAGCTTGCCCAAGACAGCGGGGCCATCTGGCACGTCTGCCAGACCAAGCAGTACCGCCGGACCCTCGACCAATAGGACCAGACCGGTCAGCATTGCCGGTGGAGGGGCCCAAGCTTCCGGCACACTTGGTGGTGACGTGGATGACACCGCTGGTCTAATTGGTGATGCCACCAACTCCGGGATTAACTTGGCCGGTCCTGAAGGCATTCCGGCCAGTATCTCGCACATTCTAGCCGGTACAGCCGATCCAGCCGAGTGCACAAGCAATTCAACTTCTACACAAGGAAACTCGGACCAGATAAGCTACCAGCTTCAGGACATGCATCTAGAGGAAGTATCCACACCAGTATTGCCACCAGGAGCAATGACAAGGAGTAGATCAAGAGCACTCTTCCACAAGTTCAGCTTATGGGTCGACAGGCTCCTAGAGGAAGATCGACTAAGGACAATGGGCCAGAAGTGCAAGGAAGAGTCCAAAGGCTTCTCAACAACACAAGGGACATCAGAGACTTGGGCTTTAGTGGCAAGAGAGGTCAGGGCCCAAAGATTCCTAACCCTACTCCAAGTCGAAGACTAGGAGCAAGGCGCGTGCATGCCACAAGGACGGCCACCTTCCATTTCTTGGCCATGAGGTAAGTTAAGGTAAGTTTCAATTCGAATATATGCCTCTTTCTGTTTTGCAGGGTAGGATCTAGATGCTTTACATTTTTGAGTCAAGAACATTTTAGGAATAGGTCCTTTTCGGTTATACACTTTTGTATCTTTTCCATTTGTGCACTTTTGTAAACTTTCCTTTTCTTTATTTGAGTCGACCCTAGAAGGTCAAGCTGTCGAGCATATTAATAAGGCTCCTTCCAGCATTGTAGTTCGACAACCTTTTTGATATTAATAAAGATAGAACTTTTTCCCCAACAAGTTTTCTCTCAAGAATCTTGTGCGTTTAGAATCTAGTTGAGACCAGCCCTCCTAGCTCTATGTTTGTGATTTATCACGAGGTTCATCACCCCTCATGTGATTCACTTCACCTTTCCATCGAATACCAACCCAAAAACCCCTATCCAAGAAGTCTAAGATCGAGTTTCTCACCTAAACTTCTCCAAACAGCCCACGCGCATACATCCTTGAATTAAGGCTTGTATCACCTCCTCCATGAGCTTCTCGTATGATAAGCTCCCGTAATGATCCTTGTTGATGAGGACATCAGGTCGTACATCCAGCCAGGAGACCAGACTGGCCGACCAGGAAGCTTGCCCGAGACAGCAGGACCATCTGGCGCGCTTGCCGGACCAGACAGTACTGCCGGACCTTCGATCTATAGGACCAGACCGGTCAACATCGCCGGCGGAGAGGCCCAAGCTTCCGGCACACTTGGTGGGGACGTGAATGACACCGCCGGTCCCCCTGATGACACCGCCGACTCCGGGATCAACTTGGCCGGTCCTGAAGTCATTCCGGCCAGTACCGCGCACAATCCAGCCGGTACAGGCCATCCAGCCGAGTACACGCGCACTTCCACTTCTACACAAGAGGACTCGGACCAAATGAGCTACCAGCTCCAGGACATGCACTTAGAGGAAGTATCTACACCAGTGGTACCTCCAGGAGCAATGACAAGAAGCAGATCAAGAGCACTCTTCCACAAATTCAGCTTATGGGTCGACAAGCTTCTAGAGGAAGAGCAGCTAAGGACAATGGGCCAGAAGAGCAAATTAGAGTCCAAAGGCTTCTCAACAACACAAGGAACATCAGAGACTTGGGCTTTAGTGGCAAGAGAGGTCAGGGCCCAAAGTTTTTAACCCTACTCCAAGTCGAAGACTAGGAGCAAGGCGCGTGCATGCCACAAGGACGGCCACCTTCCATTTCTTGGCCATGAGGTAAGTTAAGGTAAGTTTCAATTCGAATATATGCCTCTTTCTGTTTTGCAGGGTAGGATTTAGAATATTTACTTTATTGAGTCAAAGACATTTTAGGAATAGGTCCTTTTTTCGATTATACACTTTTGTATCTTTTCCTTTGTGCACTTTTGTAAGTTTTCCTTTTCTTATTTGGGTCGACCCTAGAAGGTCAAGCTGTCGAGCATATTAATAAGGCTCCTTCCAGCATTGTAGTTCGACAACCTTTTTGATATTAATAAAGTAGAACTTTTTCCAACAAGTTTTCTCTCTAAGAATCTTGTGCGCTTAGAACCTAGTTGAGACCAGCCCTCCTAGCTCTAAGTTTGTGATTTATCACGAGGTTCATCACCCCTCGTGTGGATCACTTCACCCTTCCATCGTTTACCAACCAGAAAACCCCTATCCAGAAGCCTAAGGTTGAATTTCTCACCTAATCTTCTACAAACAGCCCACGCGCATACATCCTTGAATCAAGGCTTGTATCATTTTGGTATCAGAGCTTAAAACTCCTAAACCAGGTTGTTTCTATCCTTTTGCTTGTTTTGTTTTTAGGTTCTTGCATTAGTTTAAGTCGCATTCAAGAAAAATCAAAAAAATAACATCAAACTCCAAACCGAGTGCATCTAGCCTTCTACGTGTATCACTAGGGTTTAGATTCACTTTTGCATTGCCATTTCGTTTTCCTTTTTGTTTAAATCATATTTCCTTTATTTTTAAGTTTAATTAAATTGAAAAGAAAAAGAAAATAGAAAAGATACTAAAAGAATTCGAATTGGACAGCTAGCACAAGTTGTCAAGAAAGTTTCCTTTTTTTCAAATCTTCATATCTTTGAATTTCCAATTCTCAGATTTTTTTCCTTTTTGCAAATTTTCGAATCCTTATAAAAAGAAAACCCTCCAAATAATTTAGGAGCATCCTAACTTGTCTTCTTTCTTTGTAGCACACAATGGCAGAAGAAAATTGAGAAGCAACCGAAGCCATGATGGTCATGTTCATCACACTTCAAACACAACTAGCATCTATAGGCCAGAGGTTGGAGCGCGTGGAAAGACCGGTGAGATTCCAGGCCATAAGGCACGTGAGAGCTGAGCAAGACCATCCTGAGGGTCCAAGTAAAAATTAGAATGAAAGTGATATGACATAGACTCCAAGTAATCAAATGTATCCCAAACAGCGTGATAGCATGCTATATGCTTCATTTATAAGCCTTTACTCAAGGAGCACCAATGATTAGTTTAAAATGATCATTTTACATGTCCACACTAAATCGTTAGTAACTTTTGATTTAGAGTTCAGAACGATATTAATCCAACTCCCACGTTCAGCTAGCTCAATTTTCTATATTTTGGCAAACTATACGACTTAAAAAGCTACGACAATGCCTCCAAGTAATACAATCTAACCCAAACTGCGTGATTCCATTCATAATGCTTCATTTGTAATTCTTTCCTCAATGAGCACCACTGATTACTTTAGAATGATCATTTAAACTAGCTGATAAACTTGTCATGTCCACAGTATATATTCTGTAACTTTTAGTTTCGAGTTGAGAGTACTCGAATCCAACGCCCAAATAAAGCTAACACAATTTTCTATATTGTGACAAAATTTTAAAGCAAAATAGTTATGACAAAGCATCCAAGTAATACAATCAAACCCAAACGGCATGATGTCATGCATTATGCTTCATTTATACCCTTTACTTAATGAGCACAAATGATCAGTTTAGAATGATCATTGTAAGTAGCTGATCAACTTCACCTATGCGCACCAAATCGTCTTTAACTTTTGATTAGGAGGTTAAAATGACATGAATCCACCGATTGGGTTAAGTTAGCTCAATTTTTTATATTGTGAAAACAATTTTAGACAGAAAGAGCTCTTACAAAGCCTCGATGTGATCCAATGTATCCCAAACTACGTGATAGCATTCGTTATGTTTCATTTATAAGCCTTAACTCAAGGAGCACCAATGATCAGTTTAAAATGATCATTTTACATGTGTGCACTAAATCGTCTGTAACTTCTGATTTAGAGTTCAGAATGATTAGTTTAGATGATCATTTCAACTAGCTGATAGACTTGTCATGTATAGAGTAAATCATCCGTAACTTTTGATTTAAAGTTGAGAGTACACGAATGCAACGCCCAAGTCATGGTAGCTCAATTTTCTATATTGTGACAAACTTTAAGACCGAAATAGCTGCAACAAAGCCTCCAAGTAATCCAATCAAACCCAAACTGTGTGATGCCATGCATTATGCTTCATTTATAAACCTTTACTCAATGATCACCAATGATCAGTTTATAATAATCATTTTAAGTAGCTGAACAATTTGACATATCCGCACTAAATGGTCTTTAAATCTTGATTTAGAGCACAAACTGACATGAATCCAACGCCCGCGTTAAGTTAGTTCAATTTTCTATATTGTTAAAAAAATTTAGAGTGAAAGAGATATGACATAGTCTCCAAGTAAATAAAATGTATCCCAAACTGGGTGATAACATTAGTGATGCTTCATTTATAAGTCTTTACTCAATGAGCACCAATGATAAGTTTAAAATGATCATTTTACATGTCCGCATTAAATCGTAAGTAACTTTTTATTTAGAGGTCAGAACGACATGAATCCAACTCTCACATTAAGGTAGCTGAATTTTCTATATCGTGACAAAATTTGAGACAGAAAAACCTACGAAAACGCGTCCAAGTAATACAATCTATCCCAAATTGGGTCATACCATGCATTGTGCTTCATTTGAAACTACTCCCTCAATAAGCACCAATGATTAGTTTAGAATGATCATTTCAACTAGCTGATCAACTTGTCACATAAGTAGTAAATCGTCTATAACTTTTGATTCAGAGTTGAGAGTACACGAATTCAATGCCCGAGTAAAGCTACCTCAATTTTCTATATTGTGGCAGAATTTAAGACCAAAACAGCAACGACAAAGCCTCCAAGTAATCCAATCAAACCCAAACAGCGTGATGTCATGCATTATGCTTCATTTATACGCTTTTACTCAATCAGAACCAATGATCAGTTTAGACTGAGCATTTGAAGTAGCTGATCAAATTGACATGTCTGCACTAAATCGTCAATAACTTTTGATTTAGAGTTCACAACAACATGAATCTAACTCTCACATTAAGCTCGCTGAATTTTTTATATTGTGACAAAACTTCAGACTGAAAAAGCTACGACAATGCGTCCAAGAAACAATCTATCCCAAACTGGGTGATGCCATGCATCGTGCTGCATTTGTAACTCCTCCCTCAATGAGCACCAATGATTAGTTTAGAATGACCATTTCAAGTAGCTGATCAGCTTGTCATGTTTACAGTAAATCGTCCGTAACTTTTGATTTAGAGTTGACAGTACACGAAGCCAATGCCCAAGTAAAGCTAGCTCAATTTTCTATATTGTGGTGGAATTTAAGACCAAAATAGCTACGAAAAAACCTCCAAGTAATCCAATCAAACCCAAACTGCATGATGCCATGCATTATGCTTCATTTATACGCCTTTAGTAAATGAGAACCAATGAGCAGTTTAGAATGATCATTTTAAGTATCTGATCAACTTGACATGTCCACACAAAATCGTCTTTAACTTTTGATTTAGAGCTCAAATGACATGAATCCAACGCCCGCGTTAAGGTAGCTCAATTTTTAATATGAAGAAAAACATTTTGACTAAAAGATCTATGACAAAGGCTCCAAGTAATCCAGTGTATCCCGAACTGCATGATAGTATTTGTTATACTTCATTTATAAGCCTTTGCTCAAGGAGCACCAATGATCACTTTAGAATGACCATTTTAACTGGACGATAAATTTAACAATTCCGCACTAAATCATCAGTAACTGTTGAATTAGAGTTCAGAACAACATGAATCCAACCCTCATGTTAACCTAGCTGGAATTTTCTATATTATGGAAAAAATTTGAGACTGAAAAAGCTACGACAACGCTTCGAAGAAATACAATATATCCCAAACTGCGTGTTGCCATGCATTATGCTTCATTTGAATCTTTTCTCTCAATAAGCACCAATTATTAGTTTAGAATGATAATTTTAACTACCTGATCAACTTGTCATGTCCGCTGTAAATCGTCCGTAACTTTTGATTTAGAGTTGAGAGTACACGAATCAACCGCACAAGTAAAGCTAGCTCAATTTTCTATATTGTGACAACATTTAAGACCAAAATAGCTACGATAAAGCCTCCAAGTAATCCAATCAAACCCAAACTGTGTGATGCCATGCAGTATGCTTTATTATACGCCCTTATTCAATGAGAACCAGTGATTTGTTTAAAATGATCATTTTAAGTAGCTCTTTAAATTGATATGTACGCACTGAATCGTCTTTAACTTTTGATTTAAAGCTCAAAATAACATGAATCCAACACCCACGTTAAAATAGCACAATTTTCTATATAGTGAAAAAATTAACACTGAAAAAACTATGACAAAGTGTCCAGGTAAACCAGTGTATCCCAAACTGCGTGATAGCATTCATTATGGTTCATTTATAAGCCTTTACTCAAGGAGCACCAATGATCAATTTAGAATAATCATTGTAACTGGCCCATAAACATTACATGTCCGCAATAAATCTTCTGTAACTTTTGATTTAGAGTTCAGAACAACATGAATCCAACGCTGACGTTAAGCTAGCTGAATTTTCAATGTTGTGACAAAATAGAACACTGAAAAATTTACGAAAAACGCATCCAAGTAATAAAAACTATCCCGAACTACATGATGCCATGTATTATGCTTCATTCGGTACTCTTCCCTCAATAGTCACCAACTTGTCATGTCCGCTGTAAATCATCCGTAACTTTTTATTTAGAGTTGAGAGTATACGAATGAAACGCCCAAGTAAATCTAGCTCAATTTTCTATATAGTGACAAATTTAAGACCAAAATAGCTACGACAAAGCCTCCAAGTAATCCAATCAAACCCCAACTCCGTGATGCCATGCATCAAGCTTCATTTAAACGCCTTTACTCAATGAGAACCAATGATAAGTTTAAAATGATCATTTTAATTAGCTGATCAACTTGACATGTCCACACTAAATCGTATTTAACTTTTGATTTAGATATCATAATGACATGAATCTAACGCCCGCGTTAAGGTATCTCAATTTTCTATATAGTGAAAAACTTTCGACTAAAAGAGCTATGACAAAGCCTCCAAGAAATCCAATGTATCCCAAATTGCGTTATGCTTCATGTATAAGCCTTTTCTCAAGTAGCACCAATGATCACTTTAGAATGATCATTTTAACTGGCCGATAAACGTTACATGACCGCACTAAATCTTCCGTAACTTTTGATTTAGAGTTCAGAACAACATGAATCCAACTCTCACGTTAAGCTAGCTAAATTTTCAATATTGTGACAAATTTTGACAATGAAAAAATATACGACAAATGCGTCCAAGGAATACAATCTATCCCAAACTACATGATGTCATGCATTATGCTTTATTTGTTACTCTTCCCTGGATGATCACCAACTTTTCATGTCCGATGTAAATCATACGTAACTTTTGATTTAGAGTTGAGAGTACACGAATCCAACGCCCAAGTAAAAATAGCTCAATTTTCTATATTGTGACAAAATTTAAGACCGAAATAGTTACGATAAAGCCTCCAAGTAATCGAATCAAACTCAAACTGCATGATGCCATGCATTATGCTTCATTTATACACCTTTACTAAATTAGCACCAATGATTTGCTTAGAATGATCATGTTAAGTAGCTTTTTAAATTGACATGTCAGCAATAGATAATCTTTAACTTTTGATTTATAGCTCAAAATGACATGAATCCAACGTCCGCGTTGAGCTAGCTCAATTTTCTATATTGTGATAAAAAAATAAGACTGAAAGAGCTATGACAAAGCCTCCAGCTAATGTATCCCAAACTACGTGATAACATGCGTTATTCTTTATTTATATGTCTTTCCTCAAGGAGCTCCAATGATCAGTTTAGAATGATCATTTTAAGTGGCCGATAGACTTTACGTGTCCGCATTAAATCCTCAGTAAATTTTCATTTAGATTTCAGAACAACATGAATCTAACTCTCACGTAAAGCTACCTGAATTTTTTATGTTGTGACAAAATTTCAGCCTGAAAAAGCTATGACAACGCCTCCAAGTAATACAATCTATCCCCAAACTGCGTGATGCCATGTATTATGCTTCATTTGTAACTCTTCCTTCAACGAGCACCAATGATTAGTTTAGAATTATCATTTCAACTAGCTGATAAACTTGTCATGTCCCCATTAAATTGTCTTTAATATTAGATTTAGAGCTCAAAATGACATTAATCCAATAGCCACGTTAATCTAACTCAATTTTTAATATTGTGACAATATTTGTGTCTAAAAGAGCTATGACAATGCCTCCAAGTAATCCAATGTATCCCAAACTGCATGATAGCATGCGTTATGCTTCATTTATATGCATTTCCTCAAGGAGCAGAAATTATCAATTTAGTATGGTCATTTTAACTGGACTATAAACTTTACATGTCCGCACTAAATCGTCAGTAACTTTAGATTTAGAGTTTAGAACGACAAGAATCCAACTCCCACGTTAAGATAGCTGAATTTTCTGCATTGTGACAAAATTTGAGACTGAAAAAGCTATGACATCGCCTCCAAGTAATTCAATCTATCCCAAACTACGTGGTGCCATGCATTATGCTTCATTTGTAATTCTTCTCTCAATGAGCACCAATGATTAGTTTAGAACGATCATTTCAACTAGCTGATCAACTTGTCATGTCCGCAGTAAAGCGTAACTTTTTATTTAGATTTGAGATTACACAAATAAAACGCCCAAGTAAAGCTAGCTCAATTTTTTGTATTGTGATAAAATTTCTGAACAAATAGCTACGACAAAGCCTCCAAGTAATCCAATCAAACCCAAACTGCGTGATGTCATGCATTATGCTTCATTTATACACCTTTACTCAATGAGCACCAATGATTAGTTTAGACTGATCATGTTAAGTAGCTGTTTAAATTGACATGTCCGCACTAGATCATCTTTAACTTTTGATTTAGATCTCAAAATGACATGAATTCAACGCCCGCATTAATGTAGCTCAATTTTCTATATTGTGAAAAAAATTTAAACTCAAAGAGCTATGACAAAGCCTCTAGGAAATCCAATGTATCCCAAACTGCGTGATAGCATCCGTTGTGCCTCATTTATAAGCCTTTCCTCAAGTGAGCACCAATGATCGGTTTAGAATGATCATTTTAAGTGGCCGATAAACATTACATGTCCGCACTAAATCATCAGTAAGTTTTGATTTAATGTTCAGAAGAACATGAATCTAACTCTCACGTTATGCTAGCTGTGTTTTTTATATTGTGACAAAATGTCAGACTGAAAAAGCTACGAGAACTCGTCCAAGTAATACAATATATCCCAAACTGGGTGATGCCATGCATTATACTTCATTTGTAACTCTTCCCTCAATGAGCACCAATGATTAGTTTAGAATGATGATATCAACTAGCTGATCAAGTTGTCATGTCTGCTGCAAATCGTCCGTAAATTTTGTTTTAGAGTTCAGAGTACACGAAGCCGATGCCCAAGTAAAGCTAGCTCAATTTTCTATATTGTTGCAGAATTTGAGACCAAAATAGATACGATAAAACCTCCAAGTAATCCAATCAAATCCAAACTGCATGATGCCATGCATTATGGTTTATTTATATGCCTTTACTCAATGAGAACCAATGATCAGTTTAGAATGATCACTTTAAGTAGCTGATCAACTTGACATGTCCGCACTAAATCGTGTTTAACTTTTGATTTAGAGCTCAAAATGATATGAATCCAATGCCCGAATTAACGAAGCTCAAATTTCTATATTGTGAAAAACTTTAAGACTAAAAGAGCTATGACAAGCCTCCAAGTAATCCAATGTATCCCAAACTGCATGATAGCATGTGTTATGCTTCATTTATAAGCCTTTCCTAAAGGAGCACCAATGATCACTTTAGAATGATTATTTTAATTGGATGATAAACTTTACAAGTCCACACTAGATCGTCAGTAACTTTTGATTTAGAGTTTCAAACAACATGAATTCAACCCTCACGTTAAGCTAGCTGAATTTTCTATATTGTGACAAAATTTGAGACTGAAAATGCTACGACAACGCTTCGAAGTAAATACAATCTATCCCAAACTGCGTGTTGCCATGCATTATGCTTCATTTCTAACTCTTCCCTCAATGAGCACTAACTACTACTTTAGAATGATCATTTCAACTAGCTGATCAACTTGTCATGTCCACAATAAATCATCCGTAACTTTTGATTTAGAGTTGAGAGTACAAAAATCCAACGCCCAAGTAAAGCTAGCTCAATTTTCTCTATTGTGACAAAGTTTAAAACCGAAATAGTTACGATAAAGCCTCGAAGTAATCCAATCAAACCCAAAATGTGTGATGCTTTGCATTATTCTTTATTTATACGCCTTTACTCAATGAGAGACAATGATCAGTTTAGATTGATCATTTTAAGTAGCTCTTTAAATTGACATGTACGCATTAAATCGTCTTTTAGATTGATCAGAATCCAACAGCCACGTTAAGGTAGCTCAAGCTTTTATATTCTGAAAAAAATGAACACTGAAAGAGCTATGACAAAGTCTTCAGGTAATCCAATGTATCCCAAACTGCGTGATAGCATGCATTATGCTTCATTTCTAAGCCTTTACTCAAGGAGCACCGATGATCAATTTAGAATGATCGTTTTAACTAGCCGATAAACTTTACATGTCCGCACTAAATCTTTGATAACTTTTGATTTAGAGTTCAGAACAACATGAATCCAACTCTCACGTTAAGATAGCTGAATTTTCAATATTGTGACAAAATTTAACACTGAAAAATCTACGACAAATGCACCCAAGTAAAACAATCTATCACAAACTACGTGATGACATGCATTATGCTTCATTTGTTACTCTTCCCTCAATGATCACCAACTTGTTATGTCCGCTGTAAATCGTTCGTAACTTTTGATTTAGAGTTGACAGTACATGAATCAAACGCCCAAGTAAAGCTAGGTCAATTTTCTATATTATGACAAAATTTAAAACCAAAATAGCTACGACAAAGCCTCCAAGTAATCCAATCAAACCCAAACTGCGTGATGCCATGCATCATGCTTCATTTAAACGCCTTTACTCAATGAGAACCAATGATCAGTTTATAATGATAATTTTAAGTTGCTGATCAACTTGACATGTCCACACTTAATCGTATTTAACTTTTGATATAGAGATCATAGTGACATGAATCCAACGCCCGCGTTAAGGTTGCTCAATTTTCTACATTGTGACAAACATTTTGACTAAAAGAGCTTGACAAAGACTCCAAGTAATCCAATGTATCCCGAACTGCGTGATAACATGTGTTATACTTCATGTATAAGCCTTTCCTCAAGGAGCACCAATGATCACTTTGGAATGATCATTTTAACTGGACGATAAACTTTAAAATTCTGCACTAAATCGTATGTAACTTTTGATTTAGAGTTCAGAACATCATGAATCCAACCCTCACGTTAATCTAGCTCAATTTTCAGTATTGTGACAGCTTTTGAGACTTAAAGAGCTACGAAAAAGTCTCCAAGTAATCCTATGTATCCCAAACTGGGCGATGCCCATTCATTATGCTTCATTTTTAAGCCTTAACTCTAGGAGCACCAGTGATGAGTTTAGAATGATCATTTCATCAGGTCGATCAACTGGACATGTCCGCACTAAATTGTCCGTAACTTTTAATTTAGAGTTTAAAACTACACGAATCCAATGCCCACATTAAGCTATAACAATTTTATATATTGTGATAAAATTTAACACTGAAATAGCTGCATGATTCCAAGCATTATGCTTCATTTATGCTTCATTTATACACCTTTACTCAATGAGCACCAACGATCAGTTTAAAATGATAATTTTAAGTAGGTGATCAACTTGACATTTCCGCACTAAATCGTCTTTAACTTTTGATTTAGAGCACAAAATGACATGAATCCAACGCCCACGTTAAGTTATCTCGATTTCTATATTGTGAAAAAATTTAGAATGAAAGAGCTCTGAAATAGCCTCCAAGTAATCAAATGTAACCCAAACTGCGCGATAGCATGCGTTATGCTTTATCTATAAGCCTTTACTCAAGGAGCACCAATGATCAGTTTAAAATGATCATTTTACATGTCCGCACAAAATCGTCTGTAACTTTTGATTTAGAGTTCCGAACGACATTAATCCAACTTCCACTTTAAGCTAGCTCAATTTTCTATATTGTGACAAAATGTAAGACTGAAAAAGCTGCAACAACGCCTCTAAGTAATACAATCTATCCCAAACTGCGTGATGTCATGCATTATGCTTTATTTGTAGTTCTTTCCTCAATGAGCACCAATGATTAGTTTAGAATGATCATTTCAACTAACTGATCAACTTGTCATGTCCCGTGTAAATCGTCCATTACTTTTGATGTGGAGTTGAAAGTACATTACTGCAATGCCCAAGTAAAGCTACCTCAATCTGCTATATTGTGAAAATTTTAAACACCGAAGTAGATACGACAAAGCCTCCATATAATCCAATCAAACCCAAACTGTGTGATGCCATTCATTATGCTTCATTTATACACCTTTACTCAATGAGCACCAATGATCAGTTTAGAATGATAATTTTAAGTAGCTGATCAACTTGACATGTCTGCACTAAATCATCTTTAATTATTGATTTAGAGCACAAAATGACATGAATCCAACGCCCGCGTTAAGTTAGCTCAATTTTCTATATTGTGAAAAAAATTTAGAATGAAAGTGCTATGACATAACCTCCAAGTAATAAAATGTATCCCAAACTGCGTGATAGGATGCTATATGCTTCATTTATAAGCCTTTACTCAAGGAGCACCAATGATTAGTTTAAAATGATCATTTTACATGTCCGCACTAAATCGTCAGTAACTTTTAATTTAGAGTTCAGAATGATATGAATCCAACTCCCATGTTAAGCTAGCTCAATTTCTATATTGTGGCAAAATATGAGACTGAAAATGTACAACAATGCCTCCAAGTAATACAATCTATCCCAAACTTGGTGATGCCATGCATTGTGTTTCATTTGTAACTCCTCCCTCAATGAGCACCAATGATTAGATAAGAATGATCATTTCAACTAGGTGATCAACTTGTCATGACTACAGTAAATCATCCGTAACTTTTGATTTAGAGTTGAGAGTACACGAATCCAATGCCCAAGTAAAGCTAGCTCAATTTTCTATATTGTTGCAGAATTTAAGACAAAAATAGCTACGATAAAGCCTCCAAGTAATCCAATCAAACCAAAACTGCGTGATGCCATACATTATGCTTCATTTATATGCCTTTACTCAATGACAACCAATGATCAGTTTGGACTGATCATTTTAAGTAGCTGATCAAGTTGTCATGTCCGCACTAAATTGTATTTAATTTTTTATTTAGAGCTCAAAATGACATGAATTCAACGCCCGCGTTAAGGTACTCATTGACTAGCTGATCAACTTGAAATGTCCATACTAAATCGTCCGTAACTTTTGATTTAGAGTTGATAGTACACAAATCCAATGCCCCAATTAAAGCTATCTCAATTTTCTATATTGTGACAAAATTTAAGATGAAATAGCTACGATAAAGCCTCCAAGTAATCCAATCAAACCCAAACTGTGTGATGCCATGCATTATGCTTTATTTATTCGGCTTTACTCAATGAAAACATATGATTAGTTTATAATGATCATTTGAAATAGCTATTTAAATTGATATGTACTCAGTAAATCGTCTTTAACATTTAATTTCCAGCTCAAAATAACATGGATCCAACACCCACGTTAAGATATCTCAATTTTCTATATTGTGAAAAAAATTAACAATTAATGAACTATTACAAAGTGTCCACGTAATCCAATGTATCCCAAACTGCGTGATAGAATGCATTATGCTTTATTTATAAGTCTTTACTCAAGCAGCACAAATGATCAATTTAGAACGATCATTTCAACATGCCGATAAACTTCACATGTCCACAGTAAATTGTCAGTAACTTTTGATTTAGAGTTCAAAACGACATAAATCCAACTCCCACGTTAAGATAGCTGAATTTTCTACATTGTGACAAAATCTGAGACTGAAAAAGCTACGAAAACGCCTTCAACTAATACAATCTATCCCAAACTACGCGATCTCATGCATTATGCTTCATTTGTAATTCTTCCCTCAATGAGAACCAATGATTAATTTAGAATGATCATTTCAACTAGCTGATCAACTTGTCATGTCCGCTGTAAATCATCCGTAACTTTTGATTTAGAGTTGAGAGTACACACGTCAAACGCCCAAGTAAAGCTAGCTCAATTTTCTATATTGTGACTAAATTTAAAACCAAAATAGCTACGACAAAGCCTCCAAGTAATCGAATCAAACCCAAACTGCATGATGCCATGCGTTATCCCAAAATTGTCCGTAACTTTTTATTTAGAGTTGAGACTACATGAATCCAACACCCAAGTAAATCTAGCTCCGTTTTCTATATCGTGATAAAATTTAAGACCAAAATAGCTATGACAAAGCCTCCAAGTAATCCAATCAAACCTAAACTGCGTGATGCCATGCATTACACTTCATTTATACGCCTTTACTCAATGAGAACCAATTATCATTTTAGAATGATCATTTAAAGTAGCTGATCGACTTGATATGTCCCACGTTAAGCTAGCCGAATTTTCAATATTGTGACAAAATTTGACACTGAAAAATCTACGATAAACGCGTTCAAGTAATACAATCTATCCCAAACTACGTGATGCCATGGATTACGCTTCATTTGTTACTCTTCCCTCAATGATAACTAACTTGTCATATCAGATGTAAATCTTTCGTACCTTTTGATTTAGAGTTGAGAGTACACGAATCAAACGCCCAAGTAAAGTTAGCTCAATTTTCTATACTGTGACAAAATTTAAGACCAAAATAGGTACGAAAAAGCCTCCAAGTAATCCAATCAAACCCAAACTGCGTGATGCTATACATCATGCTTCATTTAAACGCCTTTACTCAATGAGAACCAATGATCAGTTTAAAATGATTATCTTAAGCAGCTGATCAACTGGACATGTCCACACTAAATCGTATTTGACTTTTGATTTAGAGATCATAATGACATGAATCCAACGCCCGCGTTAAGCTAGCTCAATTTTCTATATTGTGAAAAAATATTTCGACTAAAAGAGCTATGACAAAGCCTCCAATTAATCCAATTTATCCCGAAATGCGTGATAGCGTGTGTTATGCTTCATGTATAAGCCTTTCCTAAAGGAGCACCAATGATCACTTTATAATGATCAATTTAACTGTCTGATAAACTTTACAAGTCCGCACTAAATTGTTAACATCTTTTTGATTTGGAGTTTATCACAACATGAATCCAATTTTTGATATTGTGAGAAATTTGAGACTAAAAAAGCTGCGACAACGCCTATAATTAATACAATCTATCCCAAAATGCGTGATGTCATGTATTATGCTTCATTTGTAACTCTTTCCTCAGTGAGCACCAATGATTAGTTTAGAATGATCATTTGAACTAGCTGATCAACTTACCATGTCCGCAGTAAATCGTGCGTAACTTTTGATTTAGAGTTGAGACTACACGAATCCAACACCCAAGTAAATCTAGCTCCGTTTTCTATATCGTGAAAAAATTTAAGACCAAGATAGCTATGACAAAGCCTCCAAGTAATCCAATCAAACCCAAACTGCGTGATGCCATGCCTTATGCTTCATTTATACGCCTTTACTAAATGAGAACCAATGGAATGATCATTTAAAGTAGCTGATCAACTTGATATGTGCCCACTAAATCGTCTTTAACTTTTGATGTAGAGCTCAAAATGGAATGAATCCAACGCCCGCGTTAAGTTAACTCAAATTTCTATATTGTGAAAACCTTTTAGACTAAAAGAGTTATGACAAAGCCTCGAAGTAATGCAATTTATCGTAAACTCCGTGATAGCATGTGTTATGCTTCATTTATAAGCTTTTCCTCAAGGAGCAACAATGATCAGTTTAGAATGATTATTTTAACTGGCCGATAACTCTACATGTCGGCACTAAATCGTCCTTAAATTTTGATTTGGAGGTCTGAACGACATGAATCCAACTCCCACGTTAAGCTATCAGAATTTTCTATGTTTCGACAAAATTTGAGACTGAAAAAGTGAAGACTACGCCTCTAGGTAATACAATCTATCCCAAACTGAGTGATACCATGCATTATGCTTCATTTTTAATTATGCCCTCAATTAGCACCAATGATTAGTTTAGAATGATCATTCCAACTAGCTGATCAACTTGTCATGTCCGCTGTGAATTGTTTGAAACTTTTGATTAAGAGTTTAGAGTACACAAATCCAATTCCCAAGTAAAGCTAACTCAATTTTCTATATTGCTACAAAATTAAAGACATAAATAGCTATGAAAAAGCCTCCAAGTAATCCAATCAAACCCAAACTGGGTAATGCCATGCACTATGTTTCATTTATACGCACTTACTCAATGAGCACCAATGATTAGTTTAGAATGATCATTTTAAGTAGCTCTTTAAATTGACATGTACGCACTAAATCGTCTTTAACTTTTGATTTAGAGATCAAAATGACATGAATGCAACACCCGCATTAAACTAGCTAAGTTTTCTATTTTGTGAAAAAAATTTAGACTGAAAGAGCTATGACAAAGCCTCTAGGTAATCCAATGTGTCAGAAACTGCGTGATAGCATGCATTATACTTGATTTATAAGCCTTTACTCAAGGAGCACCAATGATCGATTTAGAACGATCATTTTAACTGGCCAACAAACTTTACATGTCCACACTAAATCTTCCATAATTTTTGAATTAGAGTTCAGAACAACATGAATCCAACTGTCACATTAAGCTAACTGAATTTTCTATATTGAGACTAAAAAAGCTACGACAACGTGTCCAAGTAATACAATCTATCCTAAACTGGGTGATGCCATGCATTATGCTTCATTTGTTACTCTTCCCTCAATGAGCACCAATGATTAGTTTAGAATGATCATTTAAACTATCTGATCAACTTGTCATGTATGTAGTAAATCGACCGTAATTTTTGATTTAAAGTTGAGAGTACACGAATCCAACGCCCAAGTAAACTTAGCTCAATTTTCTATATTGTGACAAAATTTAAGACCAAAATAGCTACGGCAAAGCCTTCAAGGATCCAATCAAACCCAAACAGCGTGATGTCATGCATTATGCTTCATTTATACGCCTTTACTGAATGAGAACCAATGATCAGTTTAGAATGATTATTTTAAGTAGCTGATTAACTTAATATGTCCGCATTAAATCGTTTTTAACTTTTGAATTAGAGCTCAAAATGACATGAATCCAACGCCTGCATTAAGGTAGCTCAATGTTTTATAATGTTAAAAAAAGTAGATTGAAAGAGCTATGATAGAGCATCCAAGTAATCCAATGTATCCAATCTGCGCGATAGGATGCGTTATGCTTCATTTATAAGCCTTTACTCAAGGAGCACCAATGATCAATTTAGAATAATCATTTTAACTTGTCGATAAATTTCAAATATACGAAAAAAATCATCTCTAACTTTTGATTTAGAGTTAAAAATGACATAAATCCAACTCTCACAATATGCTAGCCGAATTTTCAATATTGTGACAAAATTTGACACTGAAAAATCTATGACAAACACATCCAATTAATGCAATCTATCTCAAACTACGTGATGCCACATTATGCTTCATTTGTTACTCTTCCCTCAAAGATCACCAACTTGTCATGACCGATGTGAATCGTCTGTACCTTTGGATTTAGAGTTGAGCGTACACGAATCAAATGCCCAAGTAAAGTTAGCTCAGTTTTCTATATTGTGACAAAATTTAAGACCAAAATAGCTACGACACAGCCACCTAGTAATCCAATCAAACCCAAACTGCGTGATGCCACACATCATGCCTCATTTATACGCCTTTACTCAATGAGAACCAATGATCAGTTAATAATGACCATTTTAAGGAGCTGATCAACTGGACATGTCCACACTAAATCGTATTTGACTTTTGATTTAGAGATCATAATGACATGAATCCAACGCCCGCGTTAAGCTAGCTCAATTTTCTATATTGTAAAAAAAATCTTTTAAAAGAGCTATGACAAAGCCTCCAAGTAATCCAATTTATCCCGAACTACGTGATAGCATGTGTTATGCTTCATGTATAAGCCTTTACTCAAGGAGCACCAAGTCCGCACTAAATTGTTAATATCTTTTTGATTTAGAGTTTATCACAACATGAATCCAATTTTCTATATTGTGTGAAATTTGAGACTAAAAAAGCTGCGACAACACCTATAAGTAATACAATCTATCCCAAAATGCGTGATGACATGCATTATGTTTCATTTGTAACTCTTCCCTCAGTGAGCACCAATGATTAGTTTAGAATTATCATTTCAACTAGCTGATCAACTTACCATGTCCACAGTAAATCGTCCGTAACTTTTGATTTATAGTTGAGACTACACGAATCCAACATGCAAGTAAATCTAGCTCCGTTTTCTATATCGAGAAAAAATTTCAGACCAAAATAGTTATGACAAAGCCTACAAGTAATCCAATCAAACCTAAACTGCGTGATGCCATGCGTTATGCTTTATTTATACGCCTTTACTCAATGAGAACCAATGATCAGTTTAGAATGATCATATTAAGTAGCTGATCAACTTGATATGTGCCCACTAAATCGTCTTTAACTTTTGATGTAGAGCTCAAAATGGAATGAATCCAACGCCCGCGTTAAGTTAGCTCAAATTTCTATATTGCGAAAAATGTTTAGACTAAAAGAGTTATGGCAAAGCCTCGAAGTAATCCAATGTATCGCAAACTGGGTGAAAGCATGCGTTATGCTTCATTTATAAGCTTTTCCTCAAGGAGCACCAATGATCAGTTTAGAATGATTATTTTAACTGGCCGATAAACTCTACATGTCGGCACTATATCGTCCGTAACTTTTAATTTGGAGTTCTAGACGACATGAATCCAACTCCCATGTTAAGCTATCTGAATTTTCTATGTTGTGAAAAAATTTGTGACTGAAAAAGCAAAGACAACGCCTCTAGGTAATACAATCTATCCCAAACTGAGTGATACCATGCATTATGCTTCATTTTTAATTCTTCCCTCAATGAGTACAAATGATTAGTTTAGAATGATCATTCCAACTAGCTGATCAACTTGTCATGTCCGCTGTAAATCGTCCGTAATTTTTTTTTTTAGGGTTGAGAGTACACAAATCCAATGCCCAAGTAAATCTAGCTCAATTTTCTATATTGTTACAAAATTAAAGACTGAAATAGCTATGAAAAATCCTCCAAGTAATGCAATCAAGCCCAAACTGGGTAATGCCATGCATTATGTTTCATTTATACGCCATTACTCAATGAGCACCAATGATTAGTTTAGAATGATCATTTTAAGTAGCTCTTTAAATTGACATATACGCACTAAATCGTCTTTAACTTTTGATTTAGAGATCAAAATGACATGAATCCAACGCCCGCGTTAAGCTAGCTCATTTTCTATTTTGTGAAAAAAATTTAGACTGAAAGAGCTATGACAAAGCCTCCATATAATCTAATGTATTAGAAACTGCGTGATATCATGCATTATACTTGATTTATAAGCCTTTACTCAAGTAGCACCAATGATCAATTTAGAACGATCATTGTAACTGGCCAACAAACTTTACATGTTCTTACTAAATCTTTCATAATTTTTGAATTAAAGTTCAGAACAACATGAATCCAACTGTCACGTTAAGCTAACTGAATTTTCTATTTGGTGACAAAATTTGAGACTGAAAAAGCTACGACAACGCGTCCAAGTAATACAATCTATCCCAAACTGGGTGAAGCCATGCATTATGCTTCATTTGTTACTCTTCCCTCAATGAGCACCAATGATTAGTTTAGAATGATCATTTAAACTAGCTTGATCAACTTGTCATGTATGCAGTAAATCGACCGTAACTTTTGATTTAGAGTTGAGAGTACACGAATTCAACGCCCAAGTAAACCTAGCTCAATTTTCAATATTGTGACAAAATTTAAGACCAAAATAGCTACGACAAAGCCTCCAAGGAATCCAATCAAACCCAAACAGCATGATGCCATGCATTATGCTTCATTTATACGCCTTTACTCAATGAGAACAATTGATCAGTTTAGATGATCAACTTGATATGTCCGCACTAAATCGTTTTTAACTTTTGACTTAGAGCTCAATACATGAATCCAACACCTGCATTAAGGTAGCTCAATTTTTTATAATGTGAAAAAAATAGATTGAAAGAGCTATGATAGAGCCTCCAAGTAATCCAATGTATCTAATCTGCGTGATAGGATGCGTTATGCTTCATTTACAAGACTTTACTCAAATAGCAGCAATGATCAGTTTAGAATGATCATTTTAACTGGCCGATAAACTTTACGTGTCCGCAATAAATCATCAGTAACTTTTGATTTAGAGTTTAGAATGACATGAATCCAACTGCCACGTCAAGATAGCTGAATTTTCTATATTGTGACAAAATTTGAGACTGAAAAGCTAGGAAAACACCTCCAAGTATTACAATCTATCCCAAAGTGTGTGATGCCATGCATAATGCTTCATTTGTAATTCTTCCCTCAATGAGCACCAATGATTAGTTTAGATTGATCATTTCAACTAGCTGAACAACTTGTCATGTCCACAGTAAATCGTCCGTCACTTTTGATTTAGACTTGAGAGTGCACGAATCCAACGCCCAAGTAAAGGTAGCTCGATTTTCTATATTGTGACAAAATTTAAGACCGAAATAGCTATGAAAAAGCCTACAAGTAATCCAATCAAACCCAAACTACGTGATGTCGTGCATTATGCATCATTTATATGCATTTACTCAATGAGCACCGATGATTAGTGATCATTTTAAGTAGCTGTTTAAATTGACATGAACACACAAAATCGTCTTTAACTTTTGATTTAGATAACAAAATGACATGAATCCAATGCCCGCGTTGAGACAGCTCAATTTTATTTATTGTAAAAACAATTTAGACTGAAATAGTTATGACACAGCGTCCAGGTAATACAATGTATCCCAAACTGCGTGATAGCATGCGTTATGCTTCATTTATAAGCCTTTACTCAAGGAACACCAATGATCAATTTAGAATAATCATTTTAACTTGCCGATAAACTTCACATGTACGCACAAAATCGTCTATAACTTTTGATTTAGAGTTAAAAATGACATAAATCCAACACTCACGTTATGCTAGCCGAATTTTCAATATTGTGACAAAATTTGACACTGAAAAATCTACGACAAACGCATCCAAGTAATACAATCTATTTCAAACTACGTGATGCCATGCATTATGCTTCATTTGTTACTCTTCCCTCAATGATCACCAACTTGTCATGTATGATGTATATTGTCCGTACCATGTGAAAAAAACTTTCGACTAAAAGAGCTATGACAAAGCTTCCAAGTAATCTAATGTATCCCGAACTGCGTGATAGCATCTGTTATGCTTCATGTATAAGCCTTTCCTCAAGGAGCACCAATGATCACTTTATACTGATCATTTTAACTGGCTGATAAACTTTACAAGTCCGCACTAAATTGTCAGTATCTTTTTGATTTAGAGTTTATCACAACATGAATGAAATTTTCTATATTGTGAGAAATTTGAGACTAAAAAGCTGCGACAACGCCTATAAGTAATACAACCTATCCCAAAATGCGTGATGCCATGCATTATGCTTCATTTGTAACTCTTCCCTCAGTGAGTACCAATGATTAGTTTAGAATGATCATTTCAACTAGCTGATCAACTTGCCATGTCCGCAGTAAATCCTCCGTAACTTTTGATTTAGAGTTGAGACTACACGAATCCAACACCCAAGTAAATCTAGCTCCGTTTTCTATATCGTGAAAAAATTTAAGACCAAAATAGCTATGACAAAGCCTCTTCAGTTTATAATGATCATGTTAACTAGCTGATAAACTTCACATGTCCGCATTAAATCTTCTTTAACTTTTGATTTAGACCTCAAAATGACATGAGTCGAACGCCCACGTTAAGCTAGCTCAGTTTTCCATATTGTAACAACATTTGAAAGTTAAAAATCTACTACAAAGCCTCTAAGTAATCCAATGTATGCAAAATTTCATGATGCCATGAATTATGCTTCATTTATAAGCTTTTACTCAAGGAGCAGTAATGATCAGTTTGGAATGATCATTTTAATTGGATGATCAACTTGACATGTCCGCACTAAGTCGTCCGTAACTTCTGGTTTAGAGTTCAGAATGACACGAATCCAACACCCACGCTAAGCTAGCTTAGTGCACTATATTGTGAAAACATTGGAGACTTAAAGAGCTACGACAAAGCCTCCAAGTAATCCAATCTATCCCAAACTGTGTAATGCGATGCATTATGCTTCATTTATAAGCCTTTACTCAAGGAGCACCAATGATCAGTTTAGAATGATCATTTTAACTGGACGATCAACTTGACATGTCCGCACTAACTCATCCGCAATTTCTGATTGAGAGTTTAGAATGACACGATTTCATTCTCTACGTTAAGCTAGCTCAATTTCCCATATTGTGACAATATTTAAGACTGAAAGAGGTACAAAAGAGCCTCCAAGTAATCCAATGTATCCTAAACTGCGTGATGCCATACATTATGCGTCATTTATAAGCCTTAACTCAAGTTGCACCAATGATCAGTTAAGAATGATAATTTTAACTATATTATCAACTTAAAATTTCCACACTAAATCGTCAAAATGACATGAGTCCAACGCCAACGTTAAGCTAGCTCAATTTTCCACATTGTGACAACATTTGAGATTGAAAGAGCTATGAAAAAGCCTCCAAGTAATCCAATGTATCCCAAACTACATGATGCCATGCATTATGCTTCATTTATAAGCGTTTACTCAAGGAGCACCGATGAACAGTTTAAAATGATCATTTTAACTAGCTGATCAACTTGACACATCCAGACTAAATCGTCTTTAACTTTTGATTTAAAGGTAAAAATGACATGAGTCCAACAGCAATGTTAAACTAGCTCAATTTTCCATATTGTGATAACGTCTGAGACTGAAAGAACTACGAAAAAGTCTCCAAGTAGTCCAATGTATCCCAAACTGTGTGATGCCATGCATTATGCTTCAATTATAAGCCTCCAAGGGGCACCAATGATCAGTTCAGAAATATCGTTTTTACTAGCTGATAAACTTCACATGTCTACACTAAATCGTCATTAACTTTTGATTTAGAGCTCAAAATGACATGAGTCAAACGCCCACGTTAATCTAGCTCAATTTTCCATATTGTGACGACCTTTGCTCAATCAGAAACAATGATAAGTTTAGAATGATCAATTTAACAAGCCGATAAACTTGACATGTCCGCACTGAATCGTTTGTAACTTTTGATTTAGAATTCAAAATTGAATCCAACGCCCACGTTAAGTAGCTCAATTTAGTATATTGTGCCAACATTTGAGACTGAAAGAGATTTGACAAAGCCTCCTAGTAATCCTATGTATCCCAAAATAAGTGATGCCATGCATTATGATTCATTTATAGGCCTTTACTCAAGGAGCACCAATGATCAGTTTAGAATGACCATTTTAAATGGTCGATCAACTTAATATGTCTGCATTAAATCGATAGTAACTTTTGATATTGTGACAACATTTGAGATTGAAATAGCTAGCACAAAGCTTTCAAGTAATCCAATCTAACCTAAATTGTGTGATACCATTCATTATGCTTCATTTATAAGCCGTTAGTCAAAGAGCACTAACGATCAGTTTAGAATGATCAATTTAGAGTGATCACTTTAACTAGCCGATCAACTTGACATGTCCACACTAAATCTTCTGTAACTTTTGATATAGAGTTCTGAATGACACAAATCCAACACCCACGTTAAGCTATTTCAATATTCTATGTTGTGTCAAAATTTATGACCGAAATAGCTACGAAAAAGCATCTAAGTAATCCAATCCCAAACTGCGTGATGCCATTCATTATGCTTCATTTGTAAACCTTTGCTCAATGAGCACCAATAATCAGTTTAGAATGATCAATTTAACTAGCCGTTAAACATTATATGTCCACACTAAATCTTCCGTAACTTTTGATTTTGAGTTGAGAATGACACGAATCCAATGCCCACGTTAAGCTAACTCAATTTTCTATATTGTGACAACATTTAAGACTGAAAGAGCTATGACAAAGCCTCCAAATAATCCCACGTATCCCAAATTATGTGATGCCATGCATTATACTTCATTTATAGGGCTTTACTCAAGGAGCATCAATGATCAGTTTAGAATAATCATTTTAACAGACCGATCAACGTGACATGTTTGCACTTAATTGTCCGTAATTTTTGATTTAGAGTTCAAAATGACAGGAATCCAACGTTCACGTCAAGCTAGCTCAATTTTTTATATTGTGACAGCATTAGAAATTGAAACAGCTACCAGAAAGCCTTCAACTAATCCAATCTAATCTAAACTGCGTGATGCCATGCATTAATGATCACTTTAGAATGATCTGTGTGATACCAAGAGCACTAATGATATGCTTAAAATGATCAGTTTAGAATGATCACTTTAACTGGCCGATCAACTTGACATGTCCGCACTAAATAATCCGCAACTTTTGATTTAGATTTCAAAATAACATGAATCCAACACCCACATTATACTTTTTCAATATTTTGTATTGTGCCAAAATTTAAGATGGAAATAGCTACGCAAAGCCTCTAAGTAATCCAATCTATCCCAAACTGCTTGATTCCATGCATTATGCTTCATTTGTAAACCTTTTCTCAATGGGCATCAATGAGTTTAGAATGATTAATTTATCTAGCTGATAAACTTGACATGTCGCACTAAATTGTACGTAACTTCTGATTTTGAGTTCAGAATGGCACGAATTCAATACACACGTTAAGCTAGCTTGATTTCCTATATTGTGACAACATTTGAGACTGAAGGAGCTACGACAAATCCTCCAAGTAGTCCAACGTATCCCAAACTACGTGTGATGCCATGCATTATGCTTCATTTATAGGCCTTTACTCAAGGAGCACCAATGATCAATTTAGAATGATCATTTTAACTGCCTGATCAAGTTGACATGTATGCACTAAATCATCCGTAACTTTTGATTTAGAGTTAAGAATGACACGAATCCAACGCCCACGTTAAGGTAGCTCAATTTTCTGTATTGTGATAAAATGTTAGACTGAAATAGTTAGAAAAAAGCCTCCAGGTAATATAATCTATCACAAACTACGTGATGTAATGCATTATGCCTAGTACCTTCATGAGATTGATGAACCATTCCTTAGGGAAATCATAGGTCATTTTGTGGTAGTAAACTTTGATGACATTCTAGTTTTTATCCGAACCTTGGATGATCATGTAGAAGACGTCATAAAGGTTTTAGAAGTGCTTAGAAAGGAAACCTTGTTTGCCAATCTTAAGAAATGTACTTTTGGAACAGATAACCTTGTCTTCTTAGGTTTTGTTGTGAGTACAATTGGGATTAAGGTTGATGAGGAAAAGATAAAAGCGATTAAGGATTGGCCGAGTCCAAAGAATGTTGGGGAAGTAAGGAGCTTCGATAGCCTAGCCGGGTTTTACCGTAGATTTGTCATGGACTTTAGCACTATAGCAGCTCCACTCACTGAGGTTATCAAAAAGAATTTGGGATTTAAGTGGGAGCAGGCGCAAGAGGAGGCATTCAAAACCATGAAAGACAAGCTCACACACTCCTCGGTGCTATCTCTTCCTAACTTTGATAAAACTTTTGAAATTGAATGTTATGCCTCAGGAGTTGATATTGGTGATGTTCTTATGCAGGAAAGGAAGCCCATAGACTAATTTAGTGAGAAACTTGTTGGGGCCATACAAAATTACCCAACCTATGACAAAAAACTATATATGCTTGTGAGGGCCTTGCTAACATGGCAACATTATCTTTCACCCAAGGCGTTTGTCATCCATACCGACCATGAGTCATTCAAACATCACAAAGGGCAAAAACATCTGAACAAAATACATGCTAGGTGGGTCGAATTCATTGAGACATTCCCTTATGTGATCAAATACAAGAAGGGTAAAGAGGATGTAGTAGTCGATGCTCTTTCTCGGAGGTATGTGCTCTTGAACTCTTTAGAAGATAAACTGTTAGGATTTGAGCAAATCAAAGAGTTATATGCTATTGATGCTGATTTTATGGATATTTATGCTTCTTGTGAGAAGTTTGGTACTGGAAAATACTTTAAGACTGAAGGCTTCTTGTTTTATGATAATCAGTTATGTGTACCTAACTTCTCTTTACGAGACTTGTTTGTTAAGGAAGCACATTCAGGTGGTGTTATGGGCCACTTTGGCCTGGAAAAGACAATAAATGTATTGTATGAACATTTCTTTTGGCCACACATTAGGATTGATGTTCAGAAAGCTTGCCAAAGATTTGTAACTTGCAAGGAAGCCAAATCCACAATCCAAAAGCATGGTTTGTATACGCCTCTTCCTATACCTTTGCACCCTTGGCATGATATTTGTATGGGTATTGTTATTGGATTTTCTAGAACTAATCCTGGAAAGGATTCTATATTTGTTTTAGTTGATAGATTTTCCAAAATTGCTCACTTTATTCCTTTTCATAAGACGGATAATGACGTTAACATTGCTGGATTATTCTTTAAGGAGATAGTTAGACTTCATGGCATGCCTAGCACCATAGTATCAGATAGAGACACTAAGTTCCTTAGTTACTTTTGGAAAACACTTTGGTCTAAGGTAGGAACTAAGCTTTATTTCTCCACAACTTATCACCCACAATCGGATTGTCAAACTGAAGTAGTTAATAGAATCTTGTATACTTTGTTAAGAGCTTTGATTAAAAATAATCATAGGACTTGGGAAGAATGCTTGCCTCATGTTAAAATTCACATATAGTCATGCTAGGCATACTACTTCTAAGTACTCACCATTCAAAATTGTTTATGGGGTCAATACCATCTAACCTTTGGATCTAATGCCTTTACCTTTCAGTGAAAGGATAAGCTTTGATAGAAAGAAAAAGGCTGGGTTGGTTAAAAAAATTCATGAGAACGCTATGCTCAATATTGAAAGTAAGACTAAGATGTATGCTCAACAAGCCAATAAACGCAACAAGGAGTTAGCATTTGAGGAAGGAGACTTGGTGTGGATCCATTTGCGCAAAGATAGATTTCCGAATGAAAGGAAATCCAAGCTAATTCCTAGGATTGATGGGCCATTAAAATTCATCAAGAAGATCAATGACAATGCCTAAAAGTTGGATCTTCAAGGTAAGTACCAAGTGAGTTCAAGCTTCAATATTACTGATTTGGTTTCATATTTTGCAGATGAAACAGATTTGAGTCAAATCCTTCTCAACATGGGGAGGATGATATGAGAATGGCCAGCAAGGAACCACATTCTAAGTAGAAGCTTGAACTAGAGGAGGAAGAAGCCACTATATAGGCTAAGGAGCAGGTAGAACCCGTGGATATTGGAGATGAAAGCCTACAAATCTTCAATGGCCCCATTACCCGATCCAACCAAGCAAAACTTAAGACAACACAACAACACCTTCTCAACACCATTCAGGCCAGTTTAGTGTGTGCAAATCCAGCCACATTGGTTGTGATTCAAGCCACCTAAACCTCACCAAGAGAGGTGCCTTGGATTGTACTCTTTTTCCCTATTCTTAGTTTTGTCCCAATGGGTTTTCTAAGATAGGTTTTTAATGAGACAAACCCAAGGTACTTTACCACAACCTCTTGGTGAATCAAGGCTCATTCTATCTCATCATCCACGAAATAAGATAGGAAGAATCAAGTCAAAACTTTATTTACTTTTTAGTGTTTGTCTTAGTTGTCTTTGTAATTCCCTAAGTATTTCCTTCAATATTTTGGTAGAATTTTAGGAGTCATTTTCAATTTCCTAGACTACTATAAGAACTCTCTTGTATCCTTCTTTCTGAATGATCAAACCTTTTATTAGCAAATCTCCTTCTTAAACTCGTTTGATCATCCCCTTGAATAAGGAAATTTAGAACAGTTTCTCATTCCTCTCAAAAGCCAAAAGGCTAAGGGATCTTCATCACCTTTGGAAGTTTCAATTCAATTCACCGCTTGCGCAACGTGCGTAGCCTTTGTCATTCACACAGAGCAAGCAGATAGTCCAAGGATTTTCCACCATCCTTGAGAAGTATCATCCATTTCCTGTTGTTCTCATATCCATCCACTTAAGCCCTCACACATCCGCAAGTTACATGATCATTTCACCCATTCTGCAACTTCAATCCATTCATCCATTCCTCGACAACCATTTGGAGATGATCAGGGGCTTGATCATCATCAAGATCACATCAATAATCCTTTACTCAAGGGTAACCAATGATCAACTTTGAATGATCATTTTAACTAACTGATCAACTTGACATGTATGCACTAAATCATCTTTTATTGATTTAGAGCTCAAAATTACATGAATATAGAGCCCACGTTAAGCTAGCTCAATTTTCCATATTGTGACAACATTTGAGAATAAAAGAGCTACAACAAAACCTCCAAGTAATCCAATCTACCCAAACTGTGTGATACCATGCATTATGCTTCATTTATAAGCCGTTACTCAAGGAGCACCCATGATTATTTTAATTGGCCGATCAACTTGACATATACGCACTAAATCGTCCGTAGCTTTTGATGTAGAGTTCAGAAATAAACGAATCCAATGCCCATGTTAAGGTATCTCATTTTTCTATATCGTGAAAACATTTAAAATGGAATAAGCTACCATACAACCTTCAAATTATTCAATCTAAGCTTAACTGCGTGATGTCATGCATTATGCTTCATTTATTAGCCTTTACACAAGGAGCACTAATGATCAATTTATAATTATCAGTTTAGAATGATCACTTTAACTAACCGATGAACTTGAAATGTCCGCACTAAATCGTCAATAACTTTTGATTTAGAATTCAGAATCACATGAATCCAATGCCCACGTTACGGTAGCTCAATTTTCTATATTGTGAAAATATTTAGGACAGAAATAGCTAAGGCAAAGCCTTCAAGTAATCCCATCTATCTCAAACTGTGTGGTGTCATTCTCATGCTTCATTTGGAAACCTTTTCTCAATGAGCACCAATGATTATTTTAAAATGATCAATTTAACTAGGTTATAAAATTGACATGTCCACACTAAATCATGTGTAACTTCTGATTTATAGTTCCGAATGACACGAATCAAACGCCCATGTTTAGGATAAATCCTCCAAGTAATTCAATCTATCCCTAACTGCATTATAAGCGTTTACTCAAGGAGAACCAATGATCAGTTTAGAATCATCATTTTAACTATCAGATCAACTTGACATGTCCGCACTAAATTGTTTTTAACTTTTGACTGAGATCTCAAAATTACATGAATATAGTGCCCATGTTAAGCTAACTCAATTTTCCATATTTTGACAAAATTTGAGATTAAAAGAGCTACTAAAAAGCATCAAAGTAGTCCAATCTATCCCAAACTGCGTGATGTCATGCATTATGTTTCATTTATAAGTTTTTACTCAAGGGAGCACCAATGATCAGTTTAGAATGATCATTTTAACTTGGCGATCAACTTGACATGTACGCACTAATTCGTCCATAACATTTGAAGTCGAGTTCAGAATTATACGTATCCAGTGCCCATGTTAATGTAGCTCAATTTTCTATATTGTGACAACATTTAAACCGAAAGAGCTACCACAAAGCCTTCAAGTAATCCAATCTATCATAAAGTGTGTGATGCAATGCATTATGATTCATTTATAAGCCTTTACTCAATGAGCAGTAATGATTAGTTTAGAATTATTAGTTTAGAACGATCAATTTAACTGGCCGATCAACTTGACATGTACGCACTAAATTGTTTGTATATTTTGATTAAGAGTTCAGAATGACACGAATCCAACGCACATGTTACGCTAGCTCAATTTTCTATATTGTTAAAACATTTAGGACCAAAATAGCCACAACAAAGCCTCCACGTAATCCAATCTATCTCAAACTGCCTAGTGTCATTCATCACGATTCATTTGTACACCTTTGCTAGATTAGCACCGATGATTATTTTAACTAGTTGATGAACTTGACATGTCCGCACTAAATCATGCGTAACTTTTGATTTAGAGTTTTGAATTACACAAACCCAACTCTGACGTTAAACAAGCTTATTTTCTATATTGGGACAAAATTTAAGATCGCAATAGATTTGACAAAGCCTCCGAATAATGTAATCTATCATAAACTGCCTGGTGCCATGCATTATGCTGCATTTGTGAACCTTTGCTCAATGAGCACAAAAGAACAATTTAGAATGATCAGTTTAACTAGCTAATAAACTTGACATGTCCGCACGAAATTGTGCGTAACTTTTGATTTAGAGTTCAGAATCACACGAATCCAACGCCTTAGTTAAGGTAGCTCAATATTCTATATTGTGAACAAATTTAGGAAGGAAATAGCTACGACAAAGCCTCCAAGAAATCCCACCTATTCGAAATTGTGTGATGCTATCCATTATGCTTCATTTATAAGCCTTTACTAAAAGAGCACCAATGATCAGTTTAGTATGATCATTTTAACTAGCCGTTCAACTTGACATGTACGCACTAAATCGTCCGTAACTTTTGATGTACATTTCAGAATTATACGAATCCAATTCCCATGTTAATGTAGCTCAATTTATTATATTGTGACATAATTTAAAACAGAAAGACCTACCATAAAGCCTTCCAGTAATCAATTATATTGTCATGCATTATGCCTCATTTATAAGCCTTTACTCAAGGAGCACTAATGATGAGTTTAGAATTATATGTTTAGAATGATCACTTTAACTGACTGATCAACTTTACATGTTCGCACTAAAATTTCATTAACTTTTGATTTATATTAAAGAATGACACAAATCCAACGTACACGTTAAGCTAGCTCAGTTATCAATATCATGACAACATTTAAAACTAAAAAAGCTACCATAAAGCTTTCAAGTAATCCAATCTAACCTAAACTGGGTGATGCCATGCATTATGCTTCATTTATAATCTTTTTTTCTAGGAGCACTAATGATTAGTTTAGAATTAGCAATATAGAATGATCACTTTGACTGACTGATCAGCTTGACATGTCCGCACCAAATTGTCCATAACTTTTGATTCAGCATTCAGAATCGCACGAATCCAACGCCCACATCAAGGACCGAAATAGCTACTGCAAAGCCTCCAAGTAATCCAATTTATCTCAAACTGCGTGGTGTCATGCATTATGCTTCATTTGAAAACCTTTGGTCAATGAGCACCAATGACAATTTTAGAATGATCAATTTAACTTGTTGATAAACTTGACATGTCCAAACTAAATCGTGCGTAACTTTTGATTTAGAGTTTCGAATGACATGAATCTAACGCCGATGTTAAGCTAGCTCAAGTTTCAATATTTGGACAAATTTTAGGATTGAAATAGTTTCGACAAAGCCTCCTAATAATCCAATCTATCACAATCTGCGTGGTGCCATGCATTATGCTTCATTTGTGAACCTTTTCTCAATGAACACCAATGATCATTTTAGAATGATCAGTTTTTTTTTTAACTAGCCGATAAACTTGACATGTCCGCACGAAATCATGCGTAACATTTGATTTAGAGTTCAGAATCACACTAATCCGACGACCACGTTAAGCTAGCTAAATTTTCTATATTGTGAACAAATTTAGGACCGAAATACCTACGATAAAGTCTCCAAGTAATCAAATCTATCTCCAACTGCGTGGTGCTATTCAGTATGCTTCATTTGTAAACCTTTGCTCAATGAGCACCAATGATAATTTTAGAATGAACAATTTAACTAGTCAATAACGTTTGATTTAGATTTTCGAATGACACGAATACAACACCCACGATAAGCTAGCTTTGTTTTCTATATTGGGACAAAATTTAAGACCGAAATAGCTACGAAAAAGCCTCAAAGTAATCTAATCTATCTCAAACTGCGTGGTGTCATGCATCATCCTTCATTTGTAAACATTTGCCTAATGAGCACCAATGATCAGTTTCGAATGATCAATTTAACTAGTTGATCAACTTGACATGTACGCACTAAATCGTTTGTAACTTTTGATTTAGAGTTTCGGATGACACGAATCCCACGCCGATGTTAAGCTAGCGCAATTTTCTATAGCGGGACAAAATTGAAAATTGAAATAGTTTTTACAAAGCGTCCTAGTAATCCAATCTATCAGAATCTGCGTGGTGTCATGTATTATGCTTCATTTGTAAACCTTTGCTTAATGATCATATGTTATCAATCTAGAAAGATTAATTTAAATGGCTGATAAATTGGAGATGTCTGCACTAAATCGTTTGTAATTTTTTATTTAGAGTTTAAAGTGACATGAATCCAATGCACACGTTAAGCTAGCTCAATTTCATATATTTTGACAAAATTTAAGACCGCAATAACTAGTATAAAGCCTCCAAGTAATTCAATCTATCCGAAACTTCATGATGCCATGCATTATGCTTCAAGTATAAGCCTTTTCTCAAGGAAACCCAATGATCAGCTTAGAATGATCAGTTTAACTAACTGATCGACTTGACATGTCTACACAAAATCTTCTTTAACTTTTGATTTAGAGTTCAAAATTCCATGAATCCAATTCCCACGTTAAGGTAGCTCAATTTTCCATATTGTGACAACATTTGATACTAAAAGACCTACGACAAAGCCTCCAAGTAATCCAATCTATTTCAAACTGCGTGATGTCATGCATTATGCTTCATTTATAAGACTTTACTCAAGGAACACCAATGATCAGTTTAGAATTATAATTTTAATTGGCCGATCAACTTGATATGTACGAACTAAATCATCAGTAACTTTTGGTGTATAGTTCCGAATTACACGAATCCAATTTTCACGTTAAGATAGCTCAATTTTCTATATTGTGACAACATTTAAAACGGAAAGAGCTACCACAAAGCCTTCAAGTAATCCAATCTATCGTGAACTGTGTGATGTCATGCATTATGCGTCATTTATTGCCTTTACTCAAGGAGCACTAATGATCAGTTTAAATTTATTGCCTTTTGCTTTATTTATAAGCCTTTACTCATGGATCACTAACGATCAATTTAGAATGATCAGTTAGAATTATCACTTTAATTGGCCCATCACCTTGACATGTCCGCACTAAATTGTCGGTAACTTTTGATTTAGAGTTCAGAATGACACGAATCCACCGCCCAAGTAAAGCTAGCTCAATTTTCTATGTTGTGACAACATCTAACACTGAAAGAGCAACCACAACGCCTTCAAGTTATCCAATCTATCCTAAACTCTGTGATTCCATGCATTATACTTTTTATAGCCTTTATACAAGGAGCACTAATGATCAGTTTTGAACGATCAGTTTTGAATGATAACTTTAACTCGCCGATCAACTTGACATGTCCGTACTAAATCATCCGTAACTTTTTATTTAGCGTTCAGAATGACACGAATCCAATGCCCAAGTAATTTTCTATATTTTGAAAAAATGAAGACCGAAATAGCTATGACAAGGCCACCACCCAATCCAATATATCCCAAACTTCGTGATGTCATGCATTAGGCTGCATTTGTAAGCCTTTGCTCAATGATAACCAATGATCAGTTTAGAATGAACAATTTAACTATCCGATAAACTTGAGATGTCCGCACTGAATCGTATGTAACTTTTGATTTAGAGTTCAGAATAACACGAATCCAATGCCCATGTTAAGCTAGCTCAATTTTCTATATTGTAACAGAAGTTATGACCAAAATAGCTACGATAAAACCTCTAAGTAATCCAATAAATCCTAAACTGCATGATGCCATGCATTATGCTTCATTTTTAATACTTTGCTCAATGAGCACCAATGAAAAGTTTAGAACAATCATTTTAACTAGCTGATTAACTTGCCATGTGCACACTGAATTGTCACTATCTTTTAATTTGGAGTTCAGAGTGATACGAATCCAATGCCCAAGTAAGGCTTGCTCAATTTTCTATATTGTGACAAAAATTAAGACGAAACTAGCTATGACAAATCCTCCAAGTAATCCAATCTATGCTAAACTACGTGATTCCATACATTATACTTCATTTATATGCCTTTACCCATGAGCACCATGGATAATTTTTGTACGATTATTTGAACTATCTGATCAACTTGACATGTCCACACTAAATCATCTTTAACTTTTAACTTGGAGCTCAACATGAGATGTATCTAATGCCCACGTTAAATAAGCTAACTAATTTTCCGTATTGTGACAACATTTGAGTCTGAATCAGCTACGAAAAAGCTTCCAAATAATCAAATTTATCCCAATCTACATGGTGGCATGCATTATGCTTTGTTTATAAAGCCTTTACTCAAGAAGCACCAATTATCAGTATAGAATGATCATTTTAACTGGCCGATCAATTTGACATGTACGCACTACATCGTGCGTAACTTTGGATATAGAGCTCAAAATGACACAAATCCAACACCCACCTTAAGCTAGCTATATTTTCTGTATTCTAAAAACATTTAAGACTGAAAGAGCTACCGCACAGCCTTCATGTAATCCAATCTATCCTAAACTACGTGATTCCATGCATTGTGCTTCATTTATAAGTCTTTACTCAAGGAGCACTCGTGATCAGTTTAGAATGATCACTTTAACTGGCCTTCCAATTGATATGTCCGCTCCATATCATCCGTAAAATTTTGGATAAGAGTTCAGAATGACACGAATCCAACGCCAGGTAAAGCTATCTCAATTTTATATATTGTGACAAAATTTAAGACCGAAATATCTATGACAAGGCTTCCAGCTAATCCAATCTGTCCCAAACTACATGATGCCATGCATTAGGCTTCATTTGTAAGCATTTTCTCAAGAAGCACCAATGATCAATTTAGAATGATCATTTTAACTATCCTATAGACTTAAGATATCTACACTAAATCATTAGCATCTTTTGATTTAGAGTTCAAAGTGACAAGAATCCAATGGCCACATTAATCTAGCTCAATTTTCTATTTTGTGACAGAGGTTAAGAACGAAATAGCTATGATAACGCCATGCATTATGCTTCATTTGTAATCATTTGCTCAATGATCAACTTGACATGTCACTACAAGAAAACAAGGCTTTTGCGACCACAGATAGTGGTCGCAAAAGCTTCCTCGCAAATTTTTGTGGTCACAAATTAGACGCACTTTGGCGACTGATTTGCGACCACTATAATAGTGGTACATTATGCGACTGATTTGCGCCAAATATTGTTCCATGTATTTGCGACTACTTTGTGACTAGGTTATAGTAACAATTTTTTTGACCATTTTGCCACTACATCAATGGTTACAAAATCCGTAGTCCCAATTCGATCACAAAATTTTGTGACTGATTTGCGACTACGGACATAATATAATCCCAAATCAGTCACAGAATTTTGTGACAGATTTGCGGCCACGGCTTTCAATGTGGTCGCATATCAGTCACAAATATGTGGGACTGATTTGCGACTAATTTGCGAATACACCCGAATTAATTTGAAAAAACAATAATTAAGTAATATTTAAATTTCAAAATATTTTAATTAATTATTATTTTTAAAAAAAAATTAATTATTATTATTAATTAATAATGAATAGAATTTTTAATATTATTTATAAAATATTTTATTTAAAAATTTTTTTTGTACTTATAAATATTATTAATAATTAAATAATTGATAATTTTTATTAATTAATTAATTTAAAAAATGAAAAGAAATTAAAAAAAATAATAAATTTTATTAAAAATTCAAATTACAAAAAAAATAGAAAACATCTAATTATCCATAGCCAGAAATTGAAAATCAGGGCGAAAATGCTGGTGCAGTGTTCGATGGTTCACCTACGGTATCGTTATCCCGCATAAAAGACGCGAAAACGTGATCCGTCTGTTGGAAATACCCGAAGAGCATCTCCAAGTTGTAAATTTTTTACTAGTTTTCCTTTTGAACTTACTGCATCCTGCGATTGGCTTCCAAAATGTCCACATTTTGTTATTCAATACGCTGACGTGCAGTTTATTCTTCGATATGGCTCTGTGCGGTTAAGTAGTCAAAATTAATACACTAAATCATAAATTATATGATTTATACACTTCCAATGTAGTGGCAATGTTGTGGCAAAATAGTCAAAATTAATACACTAAATCATAAATTATATGATTTTGTTGAATACCATGAATTATATAAGATTGATAACATCATTAGGAGTTGTAGAAACTTCAATTACTAAGTAAACAACAACATTTGACAAATTTACTAAATTTACATATCATTTACCTAAAACACTTAACACATCCACTTAACCGTATACCTCTTATATACAATTCAAATGTTTCTAACATTTACATGAACAAAAATATGATTTTGTTTATATTTAGCCACCTATAATGGTTAGTAGTTACCTACATTTGCAAAAATAACTTGTAAATGTGAAAAATACATAGAGAACATATAAATTTATCCTATGTAGTCGCAAAGTGGTCGCTATTTTGCAACCAATTTGTGACCACAGTATAAATTTTGAACCCGTGGTCGCAAATTAGTCACAAATTTATCACGGATTATGTAGTTACCAATGTAGTGGCAAAGTGGTAAACACTAAATTATATGATTTTGTTGCTATTTTGATAACATCATTAGGAGTTGTAGAAACCAATTTGTAAACAACAACATTTGATCACACAGAAATTTTGAACTCGTGGTTGTAAATTGGTCGCAAATTCGTGAATGATTTGCGATCACATATTATTTTTGTGATCAATTTCCACCACATTACCAATGTAGTGGCAATATGTTGGCAAATTAGTTACAATTAATACCCTAAACCCTAAATTATATGATTTTGTTGAATACCATGATTTATATAAGATTGATAACACCATTAGGAGTCGTAGAAACTTCAATTACTAAGTAAACAATAATATTTGACAAATTTACTAAATTTACATATCATTTACATAAAACACTTAACACATTCCCTTAACCTTATACCTCTTATATACAATTCAAATGTTTCTTAGATTTACATCAACACAAATATGGTTTTATTTATATTTGGCCACCTATAATGGTTAGTAATTACCTAGAAATGCATAGGGAAAATGATAATGTGAAAAATACATAGGAAAAATACATAGGAAAAATGTAAATTTACCCTATGTAGTCGTAAAGTGGTCGATGTTTTGCGACCAATTTGCGACCATAGTAGAAATTTTGAACCCGTGGTCGCAAATTGGTCGCAAATATGCAACTGATTTGTGACCACGGATTATTTTTGTGATCAATTTGCCACCACATTACCAATGTAGTGGCAATGTGGTGGCAAATTAGTCACAATTAATGCTCGGAAACCAAAATTATATTTTTTTGTGAATATGATGCATTATATAAAATTGAAAACATCATTAGGAGTTGTACAAAAAACTTCAATTCGAAACAACAACATTTTACAAAAATATATTAGGATCAAATGTAAAAATACATAAAAGTCAAATATATTACATCTCTTCCTCCTCATCATCAACTGTAGATGAAATATTACACTGAAATTCATCTTCTAGTTCGGAATCTCCGACATCAAAATCAATTTCTTTGGTATGATTAACTCTATCAACCAAAAGATCCACTTCAATCTCTTCAACTACCATTACCTCTTCATTATTTTTTTGTTGCAAAAGGCCAACCTCGTCAATATTTTTCTATTCTTCCAAAATGTTAGATATGGGATTAACTTTGAGAACACTGAGCCATGTTTGTTTTGATGTTGATTTGGTGTGCGGATAAGGAATATAAAAAAGTTGATTTGCTTGAGAGGTTGCGTTACATCATAATTAATAAAATGTAAATTAGTTAATTAGTTATATAAACAAATTATTTATAGAATTTAATGTACGTAATATATATAAATTAATATATAATTATAGTTAATTATTTACATACTTAGAATAAATAGTTCATATTTGTAGTATTTCCCTGATGATAACACATCAACGACGCTATTTTCCGAGTTCCAAGTTCCTTTCGATAGTGTAGGATCATACCACTCACATTTAAAAATTGTGAACTTCAAATTTATGAGTCCATCATACTCAAGTTGAATGATATCTTTTAAAATCCCATAGAAATCAGCTTCATCAGATGCATCCGAGTAATTGTCTCCCTTGACGCAAATGTCGTAGTTACATGTCTTTCTCCCGTGTCCATATTTTTTTGTGTGGAACATATAACCTCTTGTAAAATAGATCGGCGAAGTTGACATTTTATTCATCGGCACTTGAACTAATTCTTGATCCCATATTGGAAAGGTGCATGAATTTGTTGAATGCATTGACCTAGGATTATATATATATAAAGTAATTAGTATTCCAATATTGAAAAAGTAAATATAATATATATATAAATCTGAATTAATTAAACATACATAATCTCGAACCCATATGTGAAACTCCTCCTTTCTTTTCGATGAAATTTCACCTTCCAAAAGATATGGATACATGCAACGAATGTGATCTTCAAACATGCTACAAAATTAATATGAAAAACTAATATATATATATATATATATATTGCTTAATTACAATGAAATTGTAATATAATAAATGAAAAGCTTTTCATATTATTTACCTTTGTAGTGGCCGAAAATATTCACAATTTCGTAAAACATATGCATGTGCATATTTGTATTCTTTTTCCGAGAGCCATATTTCTTTACATTTACCATTTGGACGACCCACTTGAATAAATATATCCGGCAGTCCGGGATCCGGATATACAAGGACGTCACCTTTATCGAATCTATTAGATTTGAATATATAAATATATTACACACGATATTCAACACGACAATCTAATTAATTACCCTTACAAATAAAATAATTAATTAATAAACACAATCAATTATGGTTACTACGTACCTGTTTTTGGTATGTATGTGGGCAGCAAAGTAATGCTCCAAGAAATAAGATATCTCATCATACACATATGATTCAACAATCGCCCCTCCCCCAGCATATCGTTTGTTTTTCGCCTTGCTTTTCAGTTTTTAAAAAACCTTTCAAATCAATACATCCACATATATTGCACAGCTCCACTCAATTCAGCTTCAATACGGTAGATGTATAGGTAGATGCTCCATGATGTCGAAAAATGTTGGTGGAAAGATCTTCTCCAAATTGTACAAAATTCTGACTATGTTCTTCTTCAGAATTCGGACATAGCTTTGTTGCAATGATCTGGAGCATAGATCTCGAAAAAATCTTCCAATCCCTACATTACAATCTAATATTAATTAGTACATGCAATTATTATTATTTTAAGTACTTAAAATATAAAATATGTTTAATAGTATATACCTGATAATGCTAAATGAACGTTTCATGGTAAAAGTTCTGCAAATATAAAAGGGAGAAACTTTTCCATAAAAACATGGCAGTCATGGCTTTTCAGGCCCGAGAACTTCAGTCCATCCATATCCACACAATTTGCTAAATCTACCACGTAGCTGTCCATAAATTCATTCCAATAAGCGTTCTTTGGCTTTTTGTGTCAATCGAAATACCGGGAATGAAGCATTACCCCGACCATCCATGTGCAACTCTTTTCAAGGCGCAAAACTTCGCAATATCCAACCTTGACTTAACTGTATCTTTTTATTTATTCTTGATATCCAGAACAATATTAGTGATGTTATCAACGAAATTCTTTTCTATATGCATCACATCAAGATTATGTCGAATGTTAAGATCCGTCCAGTACGGCAACTCCCAAAATATGCTTTCTTTGTGCCAATTCTATCAGCTTCCATAACCTTCTTCCTTACTTTCATGATCATTTCCTCTGCAGTCAGATAATCTGAAAGGATTGAAAGTTTTCAGTCGCTCGTATAAAACTTGTTCGCCTGTCAATGATTGTGGAGGATAGTCATTCAAAGCGTGCTTCTCATTTAAAAAATTTGTCTTATTTTTCCATAACGGATGACCCTTAGGAAGAAACCTTTTGTGACAAACAAACCAACAAGTCTTTCTACCATTTGGTAATTGAAATGCATTCGTATCATCCATACAAATTGGAAATGACAGTCTACCATCCGTTGTCCATCATGACAACATCCCATAAGCTGGAAAATCGCTAATCGTCCATAGTAACATGAATTTTATATTGAAATTTTGATTCAACGATACATTGTATGCATAAACTCCCATAGACCACAATTCTTTTGGCTCATCAATCAATGGTCGGAGGAATATATCTAGACTAGCGCGCAGATGATTTGGCCCCGAATTCAGAATTGTTAGACACAAGTACTCTTTCTTCATACACATATCCGGTGGGAAATTATATGGAGTGATAATCACCGGCCATAATGAATGATTTCTAGACATCCCAAATGAATTGAACCCATTAGTACATAAGCCAAGATAAATGTTTCGAGATTCATCAGCAAATCTTGGATGTAGATTTTGAAAATTTTACCACTCCGCAGCATCAGATGGATGTCTCATTTCTCCGTTTTCTGCTTCATGCTCTGCGTGCCACCTTATTGCTTCTGTGGTTTTCTCGCTTTGATAAATTCTCTTAAGTCTGTCCCCTTCAGGTAAATACCACATACGACTAAACGGTATTCTCGTCATGCCCTCGCGTGGCTTATATCGGGGGAAATCGAAAAATTTGCATTTTCCCATTTCTCATCTTATCATACAACTGTGAACAAACACGTCAGTTGTATAAAACGGGAGCCCTAAATTTTGCATCAGTTTTTTGGTTTCATAATATGAAGTCGTTGCCTGATTCTCCTCGGGAAAATATTCTGTAAACAGCTCCGCCCAAGAATCCATGAATTTTTCTGGTAGATTAAAATCAGACGTAATGTTCATGAACCGAGCAGCTAAAGATAACTGTGAGTGTCCTTCTTGACAACCATCATACTATGGATTTTTCGTAGCTTCTAACATGTTGTAAAATTTTGTGTTTCTAAATTTAGTTCTACTACATTATTATATTCTTCCTCGTTCTGATTATAGTAGTTATTAGTCGTAGTCTCACGAAATGCATCTGTCACCATTTCTACATATCTATTACGGGATGTCCGAACTGTTTCTTCACTAGTACCACATGTACCTCCCTGATTTCTTTGAACATCACCCCGACTACTGGTCCCTAACTTAACATCCAGCTCTTCTCCATGTTTATACCAAATATAAAAATTTGGCATAAATCCTCGACTATATAGATGATTCCATATTTTGCGTCCCGGAAGAAATTTGTCGTTTTTGCAATTAATATAAGGACAGAGAACTTACCTTCGCTACTTTGAGATATTGGTTGACTACTTGCAAAATTCATGAACTGCTCCGTGCCTTGTGCAAATTCCGCCGATATATTTCTTGTTTGATTATCAACCCTTTTGTACATCCAATCTCTCGAATTTTTATAATTTCCCCACATGTTGGAAGTTTTTTTATCCTTTTGAATTCTACAAATGAGAGAATGGGATGGGGTCATATATATATATATATAAGATTTTGCGACTACTTTGCCACTACTTTGCGACCACAACAGTGTAGTCTCTTAAAATCCGGTAAACCTACCATGCACACGTTTTTTATGTTTTTTGAGATGTCCGCAATAAATCTTCCCTAATATTTGATTTAAGTTCAGAATGACACGAATCCAATGCTCACGTTAAGCTAGCTCAATTTATATATTGTGACAAAAGTTAAGACCAAAATAGCTACGATAAAGCCTCCAAGTAATCCAATCAATCCAAAACTACGTGATGCCATGCATTATACTTCATTTGTAATCCTTTGCTCAATGAGCACCACTGGAAAGTTTAAAATGATCATTTTAACTACCCGATCAACTTGTCATGTGCGCACTAAATAGTCCGTAACTTTTGAGTTATAGTTCAAAGTGACACGAATCCACCGCCCAAGTAAAGCTTGCTCAATTTTCTATATTTTGACAAAATTTAAAACCAAATTAGCTACGACGAAGCCTCTAAGTAATCCAATCTATCCCAAACTGCGTGATGCCATGTATTATGCTTCATTTATACACCTTTACTCAATGAGCACCATTGATCAGTTTAGAATGATTATTTTAACTAGTTGATCAAGTTGACATGTACACACTAAATCATCTTTAACTTTTGACTTGGAGCTCAAAATAACATGAATCTAATGTCCATGTTAAGCTAACTCAATTTTCTATATTGTGACAACCAAAAGCTACAACAAAGCCTCCAAGTAATCCAATGTATCCTAAACTGCGTGATGTCATACATTATGCTTCATTTGTCAAAAAGCAGCATGATCAGTTTAGAATGATCATTTTAACTGGCCCATAAACTTGACATGTACGCACTAAATTGTCCGTAACTAATGATTTAGAGTTCAGAATGACATGAATCTAACAACCACCTTAAGGTAGTCAATTTTCTATATTCTGAAAAAACATTTGAGACTGAAAGAGCTACCACACAACCTTCATGTAATCCAATATCTTCGATTGAAAGAACTCTAAATATTGCTTGATTTATAAGCCTTTACTCAAGAAGCACTTGTGATCCGATTATAATCATCACTTTAACTGGATGATCCACTTGACATGTCAGCTATATATCATCCGTAACTTTTGATTTAGAGTTCAAAATGACACGAATCCAACGCCCAAGTAAAGCTAGCTAAATTTGCTATATTGTGACAAAATTTAATGCCGTAATAGCTATGACAAGACCTCCAACTAATTCAATATATCCAAAACTTAATGATGCCATGCATTAGACTTTATTTGTAAGCATTTTCTCAATGAGCACCAATGATCAATTTACAATGATCAGTTTTGAATCATCAGTTTTGAATGATAACTTTAACTAGCCGATCAACTTGAGATGCCCGCACTAAATCATCCGTAACTTTAGATTTAGAGTTCAAAACGACACGAATTCAACGCCTAAGAAAAGCTAGCTCAATTTTCTATATTGTGACAAATTTAAGACCAAAATAGCTATGACAAGGCCTCGAACTAATCCAATCTATCCCAAACTTCGTGATGCCATGCATTAGGCTTCATTTGTAAGCCTTTTCTCAATGAGCACCAATGGTTTGTTTAGAATGATCAATTTATCTATCCGATAAACTTGAGATGTCCGCACTAAATCGTCTTTAACTTTTGATTTAGAGTTGAGAATGACACAAATCCAATACCCGCATTAAGCTAGCTCAATTTTCTATATTGTGAGAGAAGTTAGGACCGAAATAGCTACGGTAAAGCCTCTAAGTAAGCCTATCAATCCAAAACTGCATGATGCCATGCATTATTCTTCATTTGTAATCCTTTGCTCAATGTGCACCAATGACAAGTTTAGACTAATCGTTTTAACTAGCTGGTCAACTTGTCATCTGCGCACTAAATCGTGTGTAAGTTTTGATTTAGATTTCAGAGTGACACGAATCCAATTCCCAAGTAAAGTTTGCTCAATTATCTATATTGTGACAAAATTGAAGACGGAAATAGCAACGACAAAGCCTCTAAGTAATCCAATCTATCCCAAACTGCGTGATGCAATGCATTATGTTTCATTTATACGCCTTTACTCAATGAGCACCATTGATCAGTTTAGAATGATTATTTTAACTAGCTGGTCAACCTGACATATCAACACTAATCTGTCTTTAACTTTTGACCTGGAGCTCAAAATGACATGAATCTAATGCCCACGTAAAGCTAACACAATTTTCAATATTGTGACAACAATTGAGACTGAAAGAGCTACGGCAATGCGTCCAAGTAATACTGTATCCGAAACTAAGTAATGGCATGCATTATGCTTCATTTATAAGCCTTTACTCAAAAAGCAGCATGATCAGTTTAGAATGATCGTTTTAACTGCCCGATCAACTTGACATGTACGCACTAAATCGTCTGCAACTATTTATTTAGAGTTCAGAATGACATAAATCCAACACGCACCTTAAGTTGGCTCAATTTTCTATATTCTGAAAACATTTGAGACTGAAAGAGCTACCACATAGCCTTCATCTAATCCAATCTATCTTAAACTGCGTGATGCCATGCATTATGCTTTATTTATAAGACTTTACTCAAGAAGCACTTGTGATCAGTTTAGAATGATCACTTTAACTTGACGATCCACTTGACATGTCGGCTCTATATCGTCCGTTACTTTTGATTTAGTGTTCAGAATTACACTAATCAACCGACCAAGTAAGGCTAGGTAAATTTTCTATATTGTGACAAATTTTAAGACCGAAATAGCTATGACAAGACCTCCAACTAATCCAATCTATGCCAAAACTGCGGGATGCCACGCATTAGGCTTTATTTGTAAGCCTTTTCTCAATGAGCACCAATGATCAGTTTAGAATTACCAGTTTTGAATCATCAGTTTTGAATGATAACTTTAACTGGCCGATCAACTTGACATGTCCGCACAAAATCCTCCGTAACGTTTGATTTAAAGTTCATAATGACACGAATTCAACGCCCAAGTAAAGCTAGCTCAATTTTCTATATTGTGACAACATTTAAGACCGAAATAGCTATGAAAAGGCCTCCAACTAATCCAATCTATCCCAACCAGCGTGATGCCATGCATTAGGCTTCATTTGTAAGCCTTTGCTCATTGAGCACCAATGATTTGTTTAGAATGATCAATTTAACTATCCGATAAACTTGAGATGTCCACACTAAATCGTCTTTCACTTTTTATTTAGAGTTGAGAATGACACGAATCCAATTCCCGCGTTAAGCTAGCTCAATTTTCTATATTGTGACAGAAGTTAAAACCGAAATAGTTACGATAAAGCTTCTAAGTAATCCAATCAATCCAAACTGCATGATGCCATGCATTATGCTTCATTTATAATCCTTTGCTCAAGGAGCACCAATTACAATTTTAGAATGATCGTTTATTTGCCGATCAACTTGCCAAGTGCGCACTAAATCGTTTGTAAGTTTTGATTTAGAGTTCAGAGTGACACGAATCCAATGCCCAAGTAAAGCTTGGTCAATTTTCTACATTGTGACAAACTTGAAGACTAAAATAGCTACGATAAAGCCTCTAAGCAATCCAATCTATCCCAAACTATGTGATGTAATGCCCATGTTAAGCTAACACAATTTTTCATATTGTGACAATATTTGAGACTGAAAGAGCTACTACAATGCGTCCAAGTAATCCAATGTATCCCAAACGGCTTGATGGCATGCATTATGCTTCAGTTATAAGCCATTACTCAAGAAATACTAATGATCAGTTTAAAATGATCATTTTAATAGGCTGATCAGCTTGACATGTACACACTAAAACGTTCGTAACTTTTGATTTAGAGTTCAGAATGACACGAATCCAACACCAACCTTAAGCTAGCTCAATTTTCTATATTCTGAAAACATTTGACACTGAAAGAGATACCACACAGCCTTGATGTAATCCAATCAATCCTAAACTACGTGATGCCATGCTTATGCTTCATTTATAAGCCTTTACGCAAGGAGCACTCGTAATGAGGTAAGAATGATCATCTTAAAATTATCAATTTCACTGGCCGATCCACTTCACATGTCCGCTCTAAATTGTCTGTTACTTTTGATTTATAGTTAAGACTGACACGAATCCAACGCCCAAGTAAATCTTGCTAAATTTTCTATATTTTGACAAAATTTAAGATCGAAATAGCTATAACAAGGCCTCCAAGTAATCTAATCTATCCCAAACTCTGTGATGTCATGCATTAGGCTTCATTTTTAATCCTTTGCTCAATGAGCACTCATGATCAGCTTAGAATTATCACTTTAACTGGACGATCGATTTCACATACCCGCTCTATATCGTCTGAAACTTTTGATTTACAGTTCAGAATGACACGAATCAAACGCCTAAGTAAAGCCAACTAAATTTTTTATATTGTGTCAAAATTTAAGACCGAAATAGCTATGATAAGGCCTCCAACTAATCCAATCTCTCCCAAACTGCGTCATGAAATGCATTAGGCTTCATTTGTAACCCTTTTCGCAATGAGCACTAGTGATCAGTTTAGAATCATAAGTTTTGAATGATAATTTTAATTGGCCGATAAACTTGACATGTACATAATAAATCGTCTGTAACTTTTGATTTAGAGTTCAGAATGACACGAATCCAAAGTCCAAGTAAAGCTAGCTCAATTTTATATATTGTGACAAAATTTGATATCGAAATAGCTGTGTAAAGGCGTCCAACTAATCCAATCTATCCGTACTGCATGATGCCATGCAATAGGCTTCATTTTTAAGCCTTTGCTCAATGAGCACCAATGGTTTGTTTACAATGATCAATTTACCTATCAGATAAACTTGAGATGTCCGCACTAATTCGTCTGTCACTTTTGATTTAGAGTTGAGAATGACACGAATTGAATGCCCGCTTTAAGCTAGCTCAATTTTCTATGTTGTGACAGAAGTTAAGACCAAAATACCTACGATAAAGCTTCTAAGTAATCCAATCAATCCAAAACTGCATGATGCCATGCGTTATGCTTCATTTATAATCCTTTGCTCAATGAGCACCAATGACAATTTTAGAATGATCGTTTTAACTAGCCGATCAACTTGCTTAGTGCGCACTAAATCGTTTGTAAGTTTTGATTTAGAGTTCAGAGTGACACGAATCCAATGCCCAAGTAAAGCTTGCTCAATTTTCTACATTGTGACAAACTTGAAGACTGAAATAGCTATGACAAAGCCTCTAAGCAATCCAATTTCTCCCAAACTACGTGATGCAATGCATTATGCTTCATTTATAAGTCTTTACAAAATGAGCACCATTGATAAGTTTAGAATGATTATTTTAACTAGCTAAATCAACCTGACATGTCCGCACTAATTCATGTATAACTTTTGACTTAGAGCTCAAAATGACATGAATCTAGTTAAGCTAACACAATGTTCCATATTGTGACAACATTTGAGACGGAAAGAGCTAAGACAATGCATCCAAGTAATCCAATGTATCCCAAACTGCGTGATGGCATGCATTATGCTTTATTTATAAGCCTTTACTCAAGAAGTATCAATGACTAGTTTAAAATGATAATGTTAACAGGCTGATCAACTTGACATGTACACACTAAATTGTTCGTAACTTTTGATTTAGAGTTAAGAATGTCATGAATCCAATACCCACCTTAAGCTAGCTCAATTTTCTATATGCTGAAAACATTTGACACTGAAAGAGCTACCACACAGCCTTTATGTTATCCAATCTATCGTAAACTACGTGATGACATGCATTATGCTTCATTTAGAATCCTTTATTCAAGGAGCACTCGTAATCAGGTCAGAATGATTAGTTTGAAATTATCATTTTCACTGGCCGATCCACTTGAAATGTCCGCTCAAATCGGCCGTATCTTTTGATTCATAGTTAACACTGACACGAATCCAATGCCCAAGTAAAGCTTGCTCAATTTTCTATATTTTGAAAAAATTTAAGAACAGAATAGCTATAACAAGGCCTCCAAGTAATTTAATCTATCCCAAACTGTGTGATGCCATGCATTAGGCTTCATTTGTAAGCCTTTGCCCAATGAGCATTCATGATCAGTTTAGAATGATCACTAACTGGACGATCGCCTTCACTTGTCCCCTCCATATCTTCTGTAACTTTTCATTTAGAATTCAGAATGACATGAATCCAACGCCTAAGTAAAGCTAGCTAAATTTTTTATATTGTGATAAAATTTAAGACTGAAATAGCTACGACAATACCTCCAACTAATCAAATCTATCCCAAATTGCGCGATGACATGCATTAGGCTTCATTTGTAAGCCCTTTCTCAATGAGCACCATTGATCAGTTTAGAATGATCAGTTTTGAATGATAATTTTAACTTGCCGATCAACTTTACATGTCCACACTAAATCGTTCGTAACTTTTGATTAAGAGTTCAAAATGACATGAATCAAACGCCTAAGTAAAGCTAGCTCAATTTTAAATAATGCTAAAAAAATTAAAATCGAAATAGCTTTGAAAAGGCTTTCAAATAATACAATCTATCCCTAAATGTGTGATTCCATGCATTACGATTCATTTGTAAGACAATGCTCAATGAGCACCAATGGTTTGTTTTGAATGATCAATTTAACTATCCGATAAACTGGAGATGTTCGCAATAAATCGTCTGTCACTTTTGATTTAGAGTTGAGAATGACACGAATCCAATGCCCGTGTTAAACTTGCTGAATTTTCTATATTGTGAAAGAAGTTAAGATCGAAATAGCTACGATAAAGCTTCTAAGTAATCCAATCAATCCAAAACTGCATGATGCCATGCATTATACTTCATTTGTAATCCTTTGCTCAATGAGCACCAGTGACAAGTTTAGAATGATCGTTTTAACTAGCCGATCAACTTTTCATGTGCGCACTAAATAGTTTTTAAGTTTTGATTTAGAGTTCAGAGTGACACAAATCCAATGCCCAAGTAAAGCTTCCTCAATTTTATATATTGTGACAATATTGAAGATGAAAATAGCTACGACAAAGCCTCTAACAAATCCAATCTATCCCAAAATACGTGATGCAATGCATTATGCTTCATTTATACGCCTTTACTAAATGAGCACCATTGATCAGTTTAGAATGATTATTTTAACTACCTGATCAACCTGACATGTCCGCACTAATTCCTCTCTAACTTTTGGCTTGGAGCTCAAAATAACATGAATCTATTGCCCTTGTTAAGCTAACACAATTTTCCATATTGTGACAACATTTGTGACTGAAAGAGCTATGACAAAGCGTCCAAGTAATCCAATGTATCCCAAACTGAGTTATGGCATGCATTATGCTTCATTTATAAGCCTTTACTCAAGAAGTATTAATGATCAGTTTAAAATGATCATTTTAACAGGCCGATCAACTTGACATGTACGCACTAAATCATACGTAACTTTTGATTTAGAGTTCAAAATGACACGAATCCAGCACCCACCTTAAGCTAGCTCAATTTTCTATAGTCTGAAAACATTTGACACTGATAGCGCTACCACACAGCCTTCATGTAATCCAATCTATCCTAGACTATGTGATGACATGCAATATGCTTCATTTATAAGCCTTTACTCAATGAGCACTCGTAATCAGGTTAGAATGATCAGTTTAATATTACCATTTTCACTGGCCGATCTACTTGACATGTCCGCTCTAAATCGTCCGTAACTTTTGATTTATAGTTAAGATTGACACGAATCAGACGCCCAAGTAAAGGTTGCTCAATTTTCTATATTTTGACAAAATTTAACACCAAAATAGCTACATTAATGCCTCTAAGTAATCTAATCTATCCCAAAATATGTGATTCCATGCATTAGGATTCATTTGTAAGCCTTTTCTCAATGAGCACTCCTGATCATTTTAGAATGATCACTTTAACTAGGCGATCGACTTAACATGTCCGCTCTATATCGTCCGTAACTTTTGATTTAGAGTTCAGAATGACACGAATCCAACGCCTATGTAAAGCTAGATAAAGTTTTTATATTGTGACAAAATTTAAGACCAAAATAGATATGACAAAGCCTCCAACTAATCCAATCTATCCCAAACTGCGCGATGACATGCATTAGGCTTTGTTTGTAAGCATTTTCTCAATGAGTCCTAGTGATCAATTTAGAATGATCAGTTTTTAATGATAATTTTAACTGGCCGATCAACTTGACATGTCCGCACTAAATCGTCCGTAACTTTTGATTTAGAGTTCAGAATGACAAGAATCCAACGCCCAAGTAAAGCTAACTCAATTTTAATTATTGTTTAAAAATTTAAGATCGAAATAGCTATGAAAAGGCCTCAAACTAATGGAATCTATCCCAAACTACGTGATGCAATGCATTAGGCATCATTTGTAAGCCTTTGCTCAATGAGCACGAATTGTTTGTTTAGAAGGATCAATTTAACTATCCAATAAACTTGAGATGTCCGCACTAAATCGTCAGTCACTTTTGATTTAAAGTTGAGAATGATAGGAATCCAATGTCCGCGTTAAGTTGGCTCAATTTTTTATATTGTGACAGAAGTTAAGACCGAAATAGCTACGATAAAGCTTCTAAGTAATCCAATCAATCCAAAACTACATGATGTCATTTATTATGCTTCATTTATAATACTTAGCTCAATGAGCACCAATGGCAAGTTTATAATGATCGTTTTAACTAGCCGATCAATTTGTCATGTGCGCACTAAATCGTTTGTAAGTTTGATTTAGAGTTCAGAGTGACACGAATCTAATGCCGAAGTAAAGCTTCCACAATTTTCTCTATTGTGACAAAATTGAAAACCAAAATAGCTACGACAAAGCCTCTCAGCAATCCAATCTATCCCAAACAACGTGATGCAATGCATTATGTCACATTTATACGCCTTTACTAAATGAGCACCATTGATCAGTTTAGAATGATTATTTTAACTAGTTGATCAACTTGACATGTCCGCACTAATTCATCTTTAATTTTTGACTTGGAGCTCAAAATGACATGAATCTACAACCCATGTTAAGCTAACAGAATTTTCCATATTGTCACAACATTTGAGACTTAAAGAGTTACGACAATGCGTCCAAGTAATCCAATGTATCTGAAACTGCGTGATGGCATGCATTATGCTTCATTTATAAGCATTTACTCAACAGTTTAAAATGATCATTTTAACAGTCTGATCAACTTGACATGTACGCACTAAATCGTTCGTAACTTTTCATTTAGAGTTGAGAATGTCACGAATCCAACACCCACCTTAAGCTAGCTCAGGTTTTATATTCTGAAAACATTTGACACTGAAAGCGATACCATGCAGCCTTCATTTATAAGCCTTTATTCAAGGAGCACTCATAATCAAGTTAGAATGATCAGTTTAAAATTATCACTTTCTCTGGCCGATCCACTTGACATGTCCGCTCTAAATCGTCTGTAACTTCTGATTCTTAGTTAAGACTGATACGAATCCAATGCAAAAGTAAAGCTTGTTTAATTTTCTATATTTTGACAAAATTTGTGACCGAAATAGCTATACCTAGGCCTCAAAGTAATCTAATCTATCTCAAACAGTGTGATGCCATGCATTAGGCTTCATTTGTAAGCCTTTGCTCAATGAGCACTCATGATCAGTATAGAATGATCACTTTAACTGGACGATCCCCTTCACATGTCCGCACTACATCGTCCGTAACTTTTGATTTAGAGTTCAGAATGACACGAATCCAACGCCTAAGTAAGTGAAGCTAGCTAAATGTTTTGTACTGTGACAAAATTTAAGACCAAAATAGCTACGACAAGGCCTCCAACTAATCCAATCTATCCCAAACCACGCGATGACATGCATTAGGCTTCATTTGTAAGCATTTTCTCAATGAGCACCAATGATCAGTTTAGAATAATCACTTTTGTATGATAATTGTAACTGGACGATCAACTTCACATGTCCGCACTAAATCGTCCGTAACTTTTGATTTAGAGTTCAAAATGACACGAATCCAACGCCCAAGTAAAGCTAGCTCAATTTTAAATATTGTTACAAAATTTAAGATCGAAATAGCTATGAAAAGGCCTCCAACTAGTCCAATCTATCCCAAACTGCGTGATGCCATGCATTAGGCTTCATTTGTAAGTCTTTGCTTAATGAGCACCAATGGTTTGTTTAGAATGATCAATTTAACTATCCGATAAACTTGAGATGTCCACACTAAATCGTCTGTCACTTTTGATTTAGAGTTGAGAATGACACGAATCCAATGCTTGCGTTAAGCGAGCTCAATTTTCTATATTCAGACAGAAGTTAAGACCAAAACATCTACGATAAAGCTTCTAAGTAATTCAATCAATCCAAGACTGCATGATGCCATGCATTACGCTTCATTTGTAATCCTTTGCTCAATGAGCACCAATGATAAGTTTAAAATGATCATTTTAACTAGCCGATCAACTTGTCATGTGCTCACTAAATCCTTTGTAAGTTTTGATTTAGACTTCAGAGTGACACAAATCAAATGCCCAAGTAAAGCTTCCTCAATTTTCTATTTTATGACAAAATTGAAGACCGAAATAGCTACGACAACACATTAATAAGCAATCCAATCTATCCCAAAATACGTGATGCAATGCATTATTCTTCATTTATACACCTTTACTAAATGAGCATCATTGATCAATTTAGAATGATTATTTTAACTAGCTGATCAACATTACATGTCCGCACTAATTCGTCTTTAATTTTTGACTTCGAGCTCAAAATGACGTGAATCTACTGCCCATGTTAAGCTAACACAATTTTTGCACATTGTGACAACATTTAAAAGTGAAAGGCTACGACAGTGCGTCCAAGTAATCCAATGTATCCGAAACTGCGTGATTGCATGCATTTTGCTTCATTTATAAGCATTTACGCAAGAAGTATCAATGATCAATTTAACAGGCTGATCAACTTGGCATGTACGCACTAAAGCATTCGTAACTTTTTATTTAGAGTTCAGAATGTTACGAATCCAACACCCACCTTAATATAGCTCAATTTTCTATATTTTGAAAACATTTGACATTGAAAGCGCTACTAAACAGCATTCATATAATCCAATCTATCCTAAACTATGTGATGCCATTCATTATGCTTCATTTATAAGCCTTTATTCAAGGAGCACTCGTAATCAGGTTAGAATGATCAGTTTAAAATTATCACTTTCACTGGCCGATCCACTTGACATGTCCGCTCTAAATCATCCGTAACTTTTGATTCATAGTTAAGACTAACACGAATCCAACGCCAAAGTACAGCGTGCTCAATTTTCTATATTTTGACAAAATTTAAGACCGAAATAGCTATAAAAAGGCCTCCAAGTAATCTAATCTATCCCACATTGTGTGATGCCATGCATTATGCTTCATTTGTAAGCCTTTGCTCAATGAGCATTCATGATCAGTTTAGAATGATCACTTTAACTGGACGATCACCTTCACATGTCCGCTCTATATCCTCTGTAACTTTTGATTTAGAGTTCAGAATGACACGAATCCAATGCCTAAGTAAAGCTAGCTAAATTTTTTATATTTTGACAAAATTTAAGATCAATATAGCTACGACAAGGCCTCCAACTAATCCAGTCTATCCCAAACTGCGCGATAACATGCATTAGGCTTCATTTGTAAGCCTTGTCTCAATGAGCACAAGTAATCAGTTTAGAAGTAGCAGTTTTGAATGATAATTTTAACTGGCCGATGAACTTCACATGTCCACACTAAATCATCAGTAACTTTTGATTTAGAGTTCAGAATGTCACGAATCCAATGCCCAAGTAAAGCTAGCTCAATTTTATATATTGTTACGAAATTTAAGATCGAAATAGCTATGAAAAGGCCTCCAACTAATCCAGTCTATCCCAAACTGCGTGATGCCATGCATTAGGCTTCATTTGTAAGCCTTTGCTCAATGAGCACCAATGGTTTGTTTAGAATGATCAAATTAACTATATGATAAACTGGAGATGTCCGTACTAAATCGTCTGTCACTTTTGATTTAGAGTTGAGAATGACACGAACCCAATGCCTGCGTTAAGAAAGCTCCATTTTCTATATTGTGACAGAAGTTAAGACCGAAATAGCTACGATAAAGCTTCTAAGTAATCCAATCATCACAAAACTGTATGATGCCATGCATTATGCTTCATTTGTAATCCTTTGCTCAATGAGCACCAGTGACAAGTTTAGAATAAATCGTTTGTAAGTTTTGATTTAGAGTTCAGAGTGACACAAATCCAATTCCCAAGTAAAGCTTCCTCAATTTTCTATATTGTAGCAAAATTGAAGACCGAAATAGCTATGACAAAGCGTATGAGCAATCCAATCTATCCCAAACTATGTGATGCAATGCATTATGCTTCATTTAAATGCCTTTACTAAATGAGCACCATTGATCAGCTTAGAATTATTATTCTAACTAGCTGAACAGCATGACATGTCCGCACTAATTCGTCTTTAACTTTTGACTTGAAGCTCAAAATAACATGAATCTATTACCCATGTTAAGCTAACACAATTTTTCATATTGTGACAAAATTTAATACTGAAAGAGCTAAGACAATGCGTCCAAGTAATCCAATGTATCCAACCTGTGTGATGGCATGCATTATGCTTCATTTATAAGCCTTTACTCAAGAAGTACCAATGATCAATTTAAAATGATCATTTTAACAGGCTGATCAACTTGACATGTATACACTAAATCGTTCGTAACTTTTGATTTAAACTTCAGAATGACACGAATCCAACACCCACCATAAGCTAGCTCAATTTTCTATATTCTGGAAACATTTGACACTGAAAGCGCTACCATACAGCCTTCATGTAATCCAATCTATCTTAAACTACGTGATGTCATGCATTATGCTTCATTTATAAGCCTTTACGCAAAGAGCACTCGAAATTAGGTTAGAATGATCAGTTTGAAATTATCACTTTCACTGGCCGATCCACTTGACATCTCCGCTCTAAATCGTCCATAACTTTTGATTTAGAATTCAGAATGTTACGAATCCAACACCCACCTTAATATAGCTCAATTTTCTATGTTTTGAAAACATTTGACACTGAAAGCGCTACTAAACAGCATTCATATAATCCAATCTATCCTAAACTACATGATGCCATTCAATATGCTTCATTTATAAGCCTTTATTCAAGGAGCACTCGTAATCATGTTAGAATGATCAGTTTAAAATTATCACTTTCAGTGGCCGATCCACTTGACATGTCCGCTCTAAATCATCCGTAACTTTTGATTCATAGTTAAGACTAACACGAATCCAACGCCCAAGTACAGCGTGCTCAATTTTCTATATTTTGACAAAATTTAAGACCGAAATAGCTATAACAAGGCCTCCAAGTAATCTAATCTATCCCACATTGTGTGATGCCATGCATTATGCTTCATTTGTAAGCCTTTGCTCAATGAGCATTCATGATCAGTTTAGAATGATAGCTTTAACTGGACGATCACCTTCACATGTCCTCTCTATATCCTCTGTAACTTTTGATTTAGAGTTCAGAATGACACGAATCCAATGCCTAAGTAAAGCTAGCTAAATTTTTTATATTTTGACAAAATTTAAGATCAATATAGCTACAACAAGGCCTCCAACTAATCCAGTCTATCCCAAACTGCGCGATGACATACATTAGGCTTCATTTATAAGCCTTTTCTCAATGAGCACAAGTAATCAGTTTAGAATTAGCAGTTTTGAATGATAATTTTAACTGGCCGATGAACTTCACATGTCAACACTAAATCATCAGTAACTTTTGATTTAGAGTTCAGAATGACACGAATCCAACGCCCAAGTAAAGCTAGCTCAATTTTATATATTGTTAAAAAATTTAAGATCGAAATAGCTATGAAAAGGCCTCCAACTAATCCAGTCTATCCCAAACTGCGTGATGCCATGCATTAGGCTTCTTTTGTAAGCCTTTGCTCAATGAGCACCAATGGTTTGTTTAGAATGATCAAATTAACTATCTGATAAACTTGAGATGTCCGTACTAAATCGTCTGTCACTTTTGATTTAGAGTTGAGAATGACACGAACCCAATGCCTGCGTTAAGATAGCTCCATTTTCTATATTGTGACAGAAGTTAAGACCGAAATAGCTACGATAAAGCTTCTAAGTAATCCAATCATCCCAAAACTGCATGATACCATGCATTATACTTCATTTGTAATCCTTTGCTCAATGAGCACCAGTGACAAGTTTAGAATGCCTTTACTTAATTAGCACCAACGATCAGTTTAGAATGATCGTTTTAACTAGATGATCAACTTAACATGTCCGTACTCAATTTTCTTTAACTTTTGAATCAGAGTTCAAAATGACATGAATCCAATGCCCACGGTAAGCTTGCTCAATTTTCCATAACGTGACAACATTTGAGACTGAAAGAGCTGAAACAAAGTCTCCAAGTAATCCAATCTACCAAAACTGCGTGATGCCATGCATTATGCATTATTTATAACCCTTTACTCAAGGAACACCAATGATCAATTTGGAATGATCAGTTTAAATGGCCAATCAACTTGACATGTACGCACAAAATCGTTCGTAACTTTAGATGTAGAGTTCCGAATTACACGAATCCAACGCCCACGTTAAGGTAGCCCAATTTCTATATTGTGACAAAATTTGAGACTAAAAGAGATACCACAAAGCGTTCAAGTAATCTAATCTATCCTAAAGTGCGTGATGCCATGCATTAGGCTTCATTTGTAATCCTTTACGCAATGAGCACCAATGATTAGTTTAGAATGATCATTTTAACTACCCGATCAACTTGTCATGTCCACACTAAATCTTCTGTAACTTTTGATTTAGAGTACATAATTACACGAATCGAACGCACACGTTAATCTATCTCAATTTTCTATATTGTGAAAAAATTGAACACCGATATAGCAATGACAAAGCCTCCAAGATAATCCAATATATCTCAAATTGCGTTATACCATGCATTATGCTTTATTAACAAGTCTTTACTCAAGGAGCACCAATGATCAATTTAGAATGATCCTTTTAACTAGCTGATCAACTTGACATGTCCACACTAAATCGTCTTTAACTTTTGATTTACAGCTAAATAAGATATGTATCCAACGCCCACGTTAAGCTAGCTCAATTTTCTATACCTTCACAAAGTTTAAGACCAAAATAGCTGTGCCAAAGCCTCAAGTAATCCACTGTATCTCAAAGTACGTGATACCATGCAATATACTTCATTTATAAGCCATTACTCAAGCAGCAACGATGATCAGTTTAGAATGATCATTTTAACTCGGCGATCAACTTGACATGTACGCACTAAATCGTCAGTAACTTTTGATATATAGTTTAGAATGACACGAATCCAAGGTCCACGTTAAGCTAGCTCAATTTTCTATATTGTGACCATATTTGAGACTGAAAGAGCTACCACAAAGCCTTCACGTAATCCAATCTATCATAAAGTGTGTGATGCCATGCATTATGGTTTGTTTACAAGTCCTTACTCAAGGAGAACTAATGATCCGTTTATAATGATAAGTTTAGAATAATCACTTTAACTGGGCCATCAACTTGACATGTCCGCACTAAATCAACTGTAGCTGGTTATTTAGATTTCTAAAAGACACGAATCCAATGTTGATGTTAAGCTACACCAATATTCTATATTGAGACAAAATTTGAAAACAAAATAGCTATTGCAGTGCACCCAAGTAATCCAATCCATCCCGAATGGCATGATGCCATGCATTATGCTTCATTTATAAGCATTTACTCAAGGAGCACCAATGATTAGTTTAGAATAACCATTTTAACCAGGTGGCCAGATTGACATGTCCGCACTAAATCGTCTTTATCTTTTGATTTAGAGCTCAAAATGACATGAATCCAACGCCCACATTAAGCTAGCTCAATTTTCAATATTGTGAAAACTATTGAGACTGAAAGAACTAGACAAAGCCTCAAAGTAATGCAATCTATCCCAAATTGCGTGATGCCATGCACTATGCTTCATTTATAAACCTTTACTCAAGTAGAACCAATGATCAATTTAGAATGATTATTTTAACTGGTGATCAACTCTACTTGTCCACCTTAAATCGTGCGTAACTTTTGATTTAGATCTTAAAATGACATTAACCCAATGCTAACGTTAAGCTAGCTCAAATTTTCCATATTGTGAAAACATTTGAGTCTGAAAGAGCTATGACAAAGTATCCAAGTAATCCAATATATCCCAAACTGCATGATGTCATGCATTACGCTTCATTTATAGGTCTTTACTCCAGAAGCACAAATGATCAGCTTAAAATGACCATTTATCTTGCCGATCAACTTGACATGAACACACTAAATCGTCGGTAACTTTAGATGTAGAGTGCATAATGACATGAATCCAATGTCCATGTTAAGCTAGCTCAATTATCTATATTGTGGCCACATTTTAGACTGAAAGAGATACCACAAAGCCTACAAGTATTCCAATCTATCCAAAACTTTATGTTGTCATGCATTATGCTTTAAATGTAATCCTTTGCTCAATGAGCACCAATGATCACTTTAGAATGATTACTTTAACTATCCGATCAATTTGTCATGTCCACACCTAATCGTCCATAACTTTTTATTTAGAGTTCAGAGTACTAGAATCCAACGCCCACGAAAAGCTAACTCAATTTTCTATATTATGTCAAAATTTTAGAACGAAATAGCTACGAGAAAACCTCCAAGTAATCCAATCTATCCCAAACTGCGTGATGCCATGCATTATGCTTCGTTAATAAACCTTTACTCAAGAAGCACCAATGATCAGTTTAGAATGAATATTTTAACTAGCTGGTCAACTTGACATGTCCGCACTAAAATGTACGTGCCTTTTGATTTAGAGTTCAAAATGACACGAAGACAACTACCAAGTTAAACTAGCTTAGTTTTCTAAATTATGACAAAATTTAAGACCAAATAGCTACGACTAATCCTCCAAATATTCTAATCCATCACAAACTGCGTAATGTTATATATTATGCTTCATTTATATGCCTTTACTTGATTAGCACCAACGATCAGTTTAGAATGATCGTTTTAACTAGATGATCAACTTAACATGTCCGTACTCAATTTTCTTTAACTTTTGATTTAGAGTTCAAAATGACATGAATCCAATGCCCACGTTAAGCTAGCTCAATCTTCCATAATGTGACAACATTTGAGACTGAAAGAGCTGAAACAAAGTCTCCAAGTAATCCGATCTACCAAAACTGCGTGATGCCATGCATTATGCATTATTTATAACCCATTACTCAAGGAACACCAATGATCAATTTGGAATGATCATTTTAAATGGCCAATCAAATTGACATGTACGCACAAAATCGTTCGTAACTTTAGATGTAGAGTTCCGAATTACACGAATCCAACGCCCACGTTAAACTAGCCCAATTTCTATATTGTGACAAAATTTGAGACTAAAAGAGATACCACAAAGCCTTCCTAAAGTGCGTGATGCCATGCATTACGCTTCATTTGTAATCTTTTGCTTAATGAACACCAATGATTAGTTTAGAATGATCATTTTAACTACCCGATCAACTTGTCATGTCCACACTAAATCGTCTGTAACTTTTGATTTAGAGTACATAATTACACGAATCCAACGCACACGTAAATCTATCTCAATTTTCTATATTGTGAAAAAATTGAACACCGATATAGCAATGACAAAGCCTCCAAGATAATCCAATATATCTCAAATTGTGTTATACCATGCATTATGCTTTATTAACAAGTCTTTACTCAAGGAGCACCAATGATCAGTTTAGAATCAATATTTTAACTAGCTGGTTAACTTGACATGTTCGCACTAAATTATCTTTAACTTTTGATTTAGAGCTCAAATGACATGAATCCAACACCCACATTAACTTAGATCAATTTTTCATATTGTGACAACATTTGTGACTGAAAGAGCTAGACAAAGCTTCAAAGTAATGCAATATATCCCAAACTGTGTGATTCCAGGTATTAGGCTTCATTTATAAACTTTACTCAAGGAGGACTAATGATCAGTTTAGAATGATCTTTTTAACTGGATATCAACTTGACATGTCTGCAATAAATCGTCCATAACTTTTGATTTGGAACTCACAATAACACGAATCCAATGCTCATATTAAACTACCTCAAATTTCTATCTTGTAACAAAATTTAAGACAAAATAGGTACGACAAATCCTCCAAGTATTCCAATCTATCACAAAATCCCTGATGCTATGCATTGTACTTCATTTATATGCTTTTATTCAATGAGCAGCAATGACCAGTTGAGAATGATCATTTTAACTAGCTGTTCAACTTTAACTAGCTATGTGTTGTACTTCATTTATATGCTTTTATTTAATTTTTTATACTGTGAAAAAATAAACACTGAAATAGCTATGTCAAAGCCTCCAAGGAAACCAATATATCCCAAACTAAGTGATGCCATGCATTATTCTTCATTAATAAGGCTTTACTCAAGGAGCATCAATGATCAGTTTAGAATGAATATTTTAACTAGCTGGTCAACTTGACATATCCGCACTAAATCATCTTTAACTTTGGCTTTAGAGCTCAAATGACATGAATCCAACACCCACGTTAAGCTAGCTCCATTTTCCATATTGTGACGACATTCGAGACTGAAAGAGCTACAACAGAGTCTCCAAGTAATCCAATCTATCCAAACTGCGTGATATCATGCATTATGCTTGATTTATAACACTTTACTCAAGTAGCACTAATGATCAATTTGGAATAATCATTTTAAGTGGTAGATCAACTTGACATGTACCACTAAATCGTACGTAACTTTTAATGTAAAGTGCAGAATGACACGAATCCAACGCCCACGTTATTCTAGCCCAGTTTCTATATTGTTACAAAATTTGAGGCTGAAAGAGATACCACAAAGCCGTCAAGTAATCCAATCTATCCTAAACTGCGTGATGTCATGCATTATACTTCATCTGTAATCCTTTGCTCAATGAGCACCAATGATAAGTTTAGAATGATCATTTTAACTGCCCCCATTAAGTTGTCACTTCCACAATAAATCATCTGTAATTTTTTATTTAGGGCACATGATTACACGAATCCGACGTGCATATTAAGCAAGCTCAATTTTCTATATTGTGACAATTTAACACCGAAATAGATATGAAAAAGCCTCCAACTAAGCCAATATATCCAAAATTGTGTGATGCCATGCAATATGCTTCATTAATAAGCTTTTACTCAAAGAGCACAAATGATCGGTTTAAAATGAATATTTTAACTAGTTGGTCAACTTGACATGTCTGCACTAAATCATCTTTAACTTTTGATTTAGAGCTCAAATGACATGAATCCAACATCCACATTAACTTAGATAAATTTTCCATATTGTGACAACATTTGAGACTGAAAGAGCTAGACAAAGCTTCAAAGTAATGCAATATATCCGAAACTGTGTGATGCCAGGTATTAGGCTTCATTTATAAACATTACTCAAAGAGGACCAATCATCAGTTTAGAATGATCTTTTTAACTGGACGATCAACTTGACATGTTTGCACTAAATCGTCTATAACTTTTGATTTAGAATTTAAAATGACACGAATGCAAGGCCCATATTAAACTACCTCAATTTTCTATCTTGTGACAAACTTTAAGACAAAATAGGTACGACAAATCCTCCAAGTATTCCAATCTATCACAAACTGCCTGATGCTATGCATTGTACTTCATTTATACACTTTTATTCAATGAGCAGCAATGACCAGTTGAGAATGATCATTTTAACTAGCTGTTCAACTTTATATGTCCGCACGAAATCTTCTTTAACTTTTGAATTAGAGCTAAAAAATGACATGAATCCATTGCCCACGTTAAGGTAGCTCAATTTTCCATATTGTCACAACATTCGAGACTTAAAGAGCTGCAACGAAGCCTCCAAGTAATCCAATCTACCCAAACCATGTGATGCCATGCATTATGCTTCATTTATAACCCTTTACTCAAGGAGCACCAATGATCAATTTGGAAGAATCATTTTAAGTGGCCGATCAACTCGACATGTACGCACTAAATCGTCCATAACTTTTGATGTAGAGTGCAAAATGACACAAATTCAACGTCCACGTTAAGGTAGCCCGATTTCTATATTGTAACAAAATTTCAAACTGAAAGAGATAGCCTTCAAGTAATGCAGTCTATCTTAAACTGAGTGATGCTTCATGTTTGATAATTTTCTCAATGAGCACTGATGATCAGTATAGAATGGTTATTTTAACTACCTGATCAACTTGTCATGTCCACACTAAATCATTCGTAACTTTTGATTTATAGTACATAATTACATGAATGAAACGCGCACGTTAAGCTAGTTCAATTTTTTATACTTTGATAAAATTAAACACTTAAATAGCTATGTCAAAGCCTCCAAATAATCCAATATATCCCAAACTGAGTGATGCCATGCATTATGCTTCATTAATAAGGCATTACTCAAGGAGCATCAATGATCAGTTTAGAATTAATATTTTAACTAGCTGGTCAACTTGACATGTTCACAATAAATCATCTTTAAGTTTTGATTTAGAGCTCAAATGACATGAATCCAATGCCCACGTTAAGCTATCTCAATTTTCCATATTGTGACAACATTCGAAACTGAAAGAGCTACAACAAAGTCTCCAAGTAATCCAATCTACCCAAACTGCGTGATATCATGCATTATGCTTGATTTATAACCCTTTACTCAAGGAGAACTAATGATCAATTTGGAATAATCACTTTAAGTGGCCGATCAACTTGACATGTACCCACTGAATCGTCCGTAACTTTTGATGTAAAGTGCAGAATGACACGAATCCAACACCCACGTTAAGCTAGCCCAATTTCTATACTGTTACAAAATTTGAGACTGAAAGAGATACCACAAAGCCGTCAAGTAATCCAATCTATCCTAAACTGCGTGATTTCATGCATTATGCTTCATTTGTAATCCTTTGTCAATGAGCACCAATGATAAGCTTAGAATGATCATTTTAACTACCCCTTTAAGTTTTCATTTCCACACTAAATAGTCTGTAACTTTTGATTAAGAGTACATGATTACACAAATCTAACGTGCATGTTAAGCGAGCTCAATTTTCTATATTGTGACAATTTAACACCAAAATAGATATGAAAAAGCCTCCAACTAAGCCAATATATCCAAAATTGCATGATGCCATGCAATATGCTTCATTAATAAGCCTTTACTCAAAGAGCACCGGTCATCAGTTTAAAATGAATATTTTAACTAGTTGGACAACTTGACATGTCCGCACTAAATCATCTGTAACTTTTGATTTATATCTGAAATGACATGAATCCAATGCCCACGTTAAGGTAGATCAATTTTCCATATTATGAAAGCATTTGAGACTGAAAGAGCTAGACTAAGCTTCAAAGTAAGGCAATCTATCCCAAACTACGTGATGCCGTGCAATATGCTTCATTTATAAACCTTACTCAAGAGCACCAATGATATGTTTAAAATGATCATTTTAACTGTCCGATCAACTTGACATGTCTGCACAAAAATGTCCGTACATTTTGATTTGGAGTTCAAAATGGCACGAATACAACTCCCAAGTTAAACTATCTCAACTTTCTATAATGCGATAAAATTTAAGACCAAATAGCTAAGACAAATCCTCCAAGTAATTTAATCCATCACACACTGCGTGATGATATGCATTATGCTTCTTTTAAAAGCCTTTACCTAATGAGCACAACCGACTAGTTTAGAATGATCATTTTAACTATATGATCAACTTAACATGTCCGCGCTAAATTTTCTTTAACTTTTGATTTAGAGTTGAAAAAGACATGAATCCAATGCCCACATTAAGCTACCTCAATTTTCCATATTGTGATAACATTCGAGACTGAAAGAGCTGAAACAAAGTCTCCAAGTAATCCAATCTATCCAAACTGTGTTATGCCATGCATTATGTTTCATTTATAACCCTTTACTCAAGGGGAACCAATGATCAATTTCAAATGATCATTTTAAGTGGCCGATCAACTTGACATGTACGCACTAAATCGTCCGTAACTTTTGATGTAAGTTCAGAATGACACGAATCCAATGCCCACGTTATTCTAGCCCAATTTGTATATTGTGACAAAATTTGAGATTGAAATAGATACCACAAAGCCTTTAATTACTCCAATCTATCCTAAACTGCATGATGACATGCATTATGCTTCATTTGTAATTCTGTGCTTAATGAGCTCCAATGATAAATTTAGAATGTTCATCTTAACTACCCAATAACCTTGTCATGTCCACACTAAATCGTCCGTAACTTTTGATTTATCGTACATAATTACAAGAATCAAACACTCATGTTAAACTAGCTCAATTTTCTATATTGTGACAAAAAATTAAGTGCGAAATAGCTATGACAAAGCCACCAAGTAATCCAATATATACCAAATTACGTGATGCCATGCATTATGCTTCCTTAATTAGCCTTTACTAAAGGAGCACAATTGATCAGTTTAGAATGAATATTTTAACTAGATGGTCAACTTGACATGTCCACACCAAATCATCTTTAACTTTTGATTTAGAGCTCAAATGACATGAATCCAAGGCCCACGTTAAGGTAGATCAATTTCTCATATTGTGACAACATTTGAGAATAAAAGAGCTAGGAAAAGCTTCAAAGTAATGCAATTTATACCAAACTGCGTGATGCCATGCATTATGCTTCATTTACAAAATTTTACTTAAGGAGGACCAATGATCAGTTTAGAATGATTGTTTTAACTGGACAATCAATTTGACATGTCTGCATTAAATCGTCCGTAACTTTTGATTTAGAATTCAAAATGACACGAATCCAATTCCCATCTTAAACTAGCTCAATTTTCTATCTTGTAAGAAAATTTAAGACAAAATAGGTACCACAATCCTCCAAATATTCCAATCTATCCCAAACTGCGTGATGATATGCATTGTGGTTTATTTATATGCCTCTACTCAATGAGCACCAACGATCAGTTAAGAATGATCATTTTAACTAGTTGTTCAACTTTATATGTCCTAACTAAATCATCTTTAACTTTTGATTTAGAGCTCAAATGACATGAATCCAACGCCCACGTTAAGCTAGCTCAATTTTCCATATTGTAACAACATTTGAAACTGAAAGAGATGCAACAAAGTCTCCAAGTAATCCAATCTACCCAAACTGAGTGATATCATGCATTATGCTTGATTTATAACCCTTTACTCAAGGAGCACTAATGATCAATTCGGAATAATCATTTTAAGTGGCCGATCAACTTGACATGTACGCACTAAATCGTCCGTAACTTTTAATGTAAAGTGCAGAATGACACGAATCCAACGCCCACGTTAAGCTAGCCCAATTTCTATATTGTGACAAAATTTGAGACTAAAAGAGATACCACAAAGCCGTCAAGTAATCCAATCTATCCTAAACTGCATGATGCCATGCATTATGCTTCATTTGTAATCCTTTGCTCAATGAGCACCAATGATAAGTTAATAATGATCATTTTAACTACCCCATTAATTTATCATTACCACACTAAATCGTCTGTAACTTTTGATTTACAGTACATGATTACAAGAATCCAACGTGCGTATTAAGTGAGCTCAATTTTCTATATTTTGACAATTTAACACCGAAATAGATATGAAAAAGCCTCCAACTAAGCCAATATATCCAAAATTGCGTGATGCCATGCAATATGCTTCATTAATAAGCATTTACTCAAAGAGCACCAATGATCAGTTTCAAATAAATATTTTAACTAGTTGGTCAACTTGACAAGTCTGCACTAAATCATCTTTAACTTTTTATTTAGAGCTCAAATGCCACGAATCCAACACCCACATTAACATAGATCAATTTTCCATATTGTGGCAGCATTTGAGACTGAAAGAGCTAGACAAAGCTTCAAAGTAATGCAATATATCCAAAACTGTGTGATGCCAGGTATTAGGCTTCATTTATAAACTTTACTAAAGGAGGACCAATGATCAGTTTAGAATGATCTTTTTAAATGGACGATCAACTTTACATGTCTGCACTAAATCGTACATAACTTTTGATTTAGAATCCAAAATGACACGAATGCAATGCCGATATTAAACTACCTCAATTTTCTATCTTGTTACAAAATTTAAGACAAAATAGGTACAACAAATCCTCCACGTATTCCAATATATCACAAACTGCCTGATGCTATGCATTGTACTTCATTTATACGCTTTTATTCAATAAGCAGCAATGACCAGTTAAGAATGATCATTTTAACTAGATGTTCAACTTTACATGTCCGCACGAACCATCTTTAACTTTTGAATTACAGCTCAAAAATGACATGAATCCATATTTCACAACATTCGAGACTGAAAGATCTGCAACGAAACCTCCAAGTAATCCAATCTACCCAAACTACGTGATGCCATGCATTAAGATTCATTTATAACCCTTTACTCAAGGAGCACTAATGATCAATTTGGAAGAATCATTTTAAGTGGCCAATCAACTTGACATATACGCACTAAATCGTCCATAAATTTTTATGTAGAGTGCAAAATGACACAAATTCAACGCCCACGTTAAGCTAGCCCGATTTCTATATTTTGACAAAATTTCAAACTGAAAGAGATAGCCTTCAAGTAATGTAATCTATCTTAAACTGAGTGATGCAATGCAATCTATCTTAAACTGAGTGATGCAATGCATTATGCTTCATGCTTCATGTGCAATCTATCTTGACATGTCTGCACTAAATCGTCCGTAACTTTTGATTTAGAAATCAAAATGATACAAATCCAATTCCCATTTTAAACTAGCTCAATTTTGTATCTTGTAACAAAATTTAAGACAAGATAGGTACCACAATCCTCCAAGTATTCCAATCTATCCCAAACTGCGTGATGATATGCATTGTGCTTTATTTATATTCCTCTACTCAATGAGCATCAATGATCAGTTGAGTATGATCATTTTAACTAACTGATCAACTTTACATGTCTGCACTAATCGTCTTTTACTCTTAAGTTAGAGCTTTAACTGACATGAATCCAATGCCCACGTTAAGCCAGCTCAATTTTCCATATTGTGACAACATTCGAGACTGAAAGAGATGCAACAAAGTCTCCAAGTAATCCAATCTACCCAAACTGCATGATATCACGCATTATGCTTGATTTCTAACCCTTTACTCAAGGAGCACTAATGATCAATTTGGAATAATCATTTTAAGTGGCCGATCAACTTGACATGTACGCACTAAATCATCCGTAACTTTTTATGTAAGGCGCAGAGGGACACGAATTCAACGCCCACGTTAAGCTAGCCCAATTTCTATATTGTTACAAAATTTGAGACTCAAAGAGATATCACAAAGCCTTCAAGTTCTCCAATCTATCCTAAACTGCGTGATGCCATGCATTATACTTCATTTATAATCCTTTGCTCAATGAGAACCAATGATCATTTTAGAATGATCATTATAACTACTCGATCAACTTGTCATGTCCACACTAAATCGTCCGTAACTTTTGATTTTGACATGATTACATGAATCCAATGCGCACATTAAGCAATCTCAATTTTCTATATTGTGACAAAGTTTAACACCGAAATAGCTATGAGAAAGCCTCCAAGTAATCCAATATATCCCAAACTGCGTGATCTCATGCATTATGCTTCATTAATAAGCCTTTACTCAAGGAGCACCAATGATCTGTTTAGAATGAATATTTTAACTAGCTGGTCATCTTGACATGTCCGCACTAAGTCATCTTTAACTTTTGATTTAGAGCTCAAATGACATGAATCTAACGCCCACGTTAACATTTGAGATATAAAGAGCTAGACAAAGCTTCAATGTAATGCAATCTATCCCAAACTGTGTGATGACATGGAAGAATATTGAGATTAGAAGGAGAAATGTTAAGAATTGAATCTAGAAACTCAAAGAGAAGTATGAGTAAATGAGATATGGCTTAGACTTATGGAGAAGAATCTTCTAATAGTTCTAATCATACATTGAGTCTTTACAACCCTTTTATAGAGGATTTACAATGTGAACAAAAAAGAAAACGAATTCAAACTTGTGGATGAGCTTGAATAGAGGAAGAGCTTGTCAACAACCAATGAGAAGAGAGGGGAAGAGCTGTAGACTGTCTCATGAACGTTTGGTGTGGTTACCAATGATGTGTGCAGCAAGCATGACTGTTTGGTGTGGTTACCAAGACTGTGTGCAGCATGGACATGTCCTTTTCACCTTGATTCTTCTCCCAAGTCAGCTATTTAACCATTTTAACCATGTGGTTAATAATAACATCCTCCTTTTTCTTTTCCCTTGTTATTCAAATTGAATTTTCGTGCTCACACTTGCCTTGTAGGTCAAGATAGGTCTTATTTGATTTTCCTATGTAATTATGACATGCTTATGCTTCTTTTATAAACCTTTACTCAATGAGGACAAATGATCAGTTTAGAATGATCGTTTTAAGTGGACGATCAACTTGACATGTCTGCACTAAATCTTCTATAACTTTTGATTTAGAATTCAAAATGACACGAATCCAATGCCCATGTTAAACTAGCTCAATTTTCTATCTAGTGACAAAATTAAAGACAAAATAGATACGAAAAATCCTCCAAGTATTCCATTCTATCCCAAACTGTGTGATGCTATGCATCGTGCTTCATTTATATGCCTTTACTCAATAAGCACCAATGACCAGTTGAGAATGATCATTTAACTAACTGATCAACTTTACATGTCCGCACTAAATCGTCTTTATCTTTTGAGTTTGAGCTCAAAATGACATGAATCCAATGCCCACAAGCTCAATTTTCCATTTTGTGACAACATTAGAGACTGAAAGGGCTATAATGAAGCCTCCAAGTACTCCACTCTATCCCAAACTATGTGATGCCATGCATTAAGAATCATTTATGAGCTTTTACTCTCAAATGATCAGATTAGAATGATCATTTTAACTGGCTGATCAACTTTACATATACGCACTAAATCGTCTATAACTTTTGATTAAGAGTTAAGTTTGGCACGAATCCAATGCCCACGTTAAGCTAGCTTAGTTTTCAATGTGACACCATTGAGACTGAAAAAGGTACCATAAAGCCTTCAAATAATACAATCTATCCTAAACTGCGTGATGTCATGCGTTTTACTTCATTTATAAGCATTTTACTCAAGGAGCACTAATGATCAGTTTAAAGTGATCATTTTAACTTGTCGATCGCCTTGACATGTCTGCACTAAATACGTTACTTTTGATTTAGAGTTCAAAATGACACGAATCCAACGACCACATTAAGCTAGCTCAATGTTCTATTTTGTGAAAAAATTTATGATCGAAATAGCTATGAAAAAGCCTCCAAGTAATCCAAAATATCCCAAAATACGTGATGTCATGCATTATGCATCATTTAAACGCCTTTACTTAAGGAGCACCAACGATCAGTTTAGAATGATCATTTTAACTAGCTTGTCAACTTGACATGTCCGCAGTAAATCGTCTTTAACTTTTGATTTAGAACTCAAAATTACATGAATCCAACGCCCACGTTAAGCTAGCTCAATTTTCTATAGTGTGACAACATTTGAGACTAAAAGAGATAGACAAAGCCTCAAAGTAATGAAATCTATCACAAACTGTGTGATGCCATGTATTATGCTTTATTTATAAACCTTTACTCAAGGAGCACGAATGATCGGTTTACAATGATCATTTTAATGGGCAGATCAACTTGACATGTCTACACAAAATCGTCTCCAACTTTTGATTTATAGGTCAAAATGACATGAATCCAATGCCAATGTTAAGCTAGCAGAGTTTTCCATATTGTGACAACTGTGTGATGCCATGCATTATGCTTCATTTATATGCCTTTACTCAATTAGCACCAATGATTAGTTTAGAATGATCATTTTAATTAGCTCTTTAAATTGACATGTACTCGTCTTTAAATTTTGATTTAAAGTACAAAATGACATGAATCCAATACCCGTGTTAAGGTAGCTCAATTTTCTATATTGTGGAAAACATTTAGACTAAAAGAGCTATGACAAAGCCTCCAAGTAATCCAATGTATCCCAAACTGTGTGATAGAATGCATTATGCTTCATCTATAAGCCTTTACGCAAGGAGCACCAATGATCAATTTAGAATGATCATTTTAATAGGCCGATAAATTTTACATGTCCGCACTAAATCTTCCGTAACATTTGATTTACATTTCAGAACAATATGAATCGAACTCTCACGTTAAGCTAACTGAATTTTATAATTGTGACAAAATTTGGGAATGAAAAAGCTACAACAACGCGTCCAAGTAAAACAATCTATCGCAAACTGCGTGATTCCATGCATTATGTTTCATTTATTACTCTTCCCTCAATGAGAACCAAGGATTAGTTTAGAATGATCATTTAAACTAGCTGATCAACTTGTCATGTCTGCAGTAAATCGTCCGTAAATTTTTATTTAAAGTGCAGAGTACACGAATCTAACGCCCAAGTAAAGCTAGCTCAATTTTCTATATTGTGAAAAAATTTACGACCGAAATAGCTACGACAAAGCCTCCAAGTAATCCAATCAAACCCAAACTGCGTGATGCCATGCATTATGCTTCATTTATACCCATTTACACAATGAGAAACAAGTATCAGTTTATAATGATCATTTTAAGTAGCTGATCAACTTGACATGTCCGCACAAAATCGTCTTGAACTTTTGATTTAGAGCTCAAAACGACATGAACCCAATGCCCGCGTTAAGGTAGCACAATTTTCTATATTGTGTAAAAATTTTAGACTAAAATAGCTATGACAAAACCTCCAAGTAATCCAATATATCCCAAACTGCGTGATAGCATGCGTTATGCTTCATTTATAAGGCTTTTCTCAAGGAGCACCAAGGATCACTTTAGAATGATCATTTTAACTGGCCGATAAATTTTACATGACCGCACAAAATCTTCCGTAACATTTGATTTACAGTTCAGAACAATATGAATCCAACTCTCATCTTAAGCTAACTGAATTTTATAATTGTGACAAAATTTGGGACCGAAAAAGCTACAACAACGCGTCCAAGTAAAACAATCTATCGCAAACTGCGTGATGCTATGCATTATGCTTCATTTATTACTCTTCCCTCAATGAGAACCAATGATTAGTTTAGAATGATCATTTAAACTAGCTGATCAACTTGTCATGTCTGCAGTAAATCGTCCGTAACTTTTTATTTAAAGTGCAGAGTACACGAAAATAACGCCCAAGTAAAGCTAGCTCAATTTTCTATATTGTGACAAAATTTATGACCGAAATAGCTACGACAAAGCCTCCAAGTAATCCAATCAAACCCAAACTGCGTGATGCCATGCATTATGCTTCATTTATACCCTTTTACACAATGAGAAACAAGTATCAGTTTATAATGATCATTTTAAGTAGCTGATCAACTTGACATGTCCGCACAAAATCGTCTTGAACTTTTGATTAAGAGCTCAAAACGACATGAACCCAATGCCCGCGTTAAGGTAGCACAATTTTCTATATTGTGTAAAAATTTTAGACTAAAATAGCTATGACAAAACCTCCAAGTAATCCAATATATCCCAAACTGCGTGATAGCATGCGTTATGCTTCATTATGCTTCATTTTCTATATTGTGACAAAATTTACGACCGAAATAGCTACGACAAAGCCTCCAAGTAATCCAATCAAACCCAAACTGCGTGATGCCATGCATTATGCTTCATTTATACCCATTTACACAATGAGAAACAAGTATCAGTTTATGATGATCATTTTAAGTAGCTGATCAACTTGACATGTCCGCACAAAATCGTCTTGAACTTTTGATTTAGAGCTCAAAACGACATGAACCCAATGCCCGCGTTAAGGTAGCACAATTTTCTATATTGTGTAAAAATTTTAGACTAAAATAGCTATGACAAAACCTCCAAGTAATCCAATATATCCCAAACTGCGTGATAGCATGCGTTATGCTTCATTTATAAGGCTTTTCTCAAGGAGCACCAAGGATCACTTTAGAATGATCATTTTAACTGGCCGATAAATTTTACATGACCGCACAAAATCTTCCGTAACATTTGATTTACAGTTGAGAACAATATGAATCCAACTCTCATCTTAAGCTAACTGAATTTTATAATTGTGACAAAATTTGGGACCGAAAAAGCTACAACAACGCGTCCAAGTAAAACAATCTATCGCAAACTGCGTGATGATATGCATTATGCTTCATTTATTACTCTTCCCTCAATGAGAACCAATGATTAGTTTAGAATGATCATTTAAACTAGCTGATCAACTTGTCATGTCTACAGTAAATTGTCCGTAACTTTTTATTTAATGTGGAGAGTACACGAATCCAACGCCCAAGTAAAGCTAGCTCAATTTTCTATATTGTGACAAAATGTATGACCCAAATAGCTACGACAAAGCCTCCAAGTAATCCAATCAAACCCAAATTGTGTGATACCATGCATTATGCTTCATTTATACCCATTTACACAATGAGAAACAAATACCAGTTTATAATGATCATTTTAAGTAGCTGATCAACTTGACATGTACGCACAAAATTGTCTTTAACTTTTGATTTAGAGCTCAAAATGACATGAATCCAATGCCCACGTTACGGTAGCTCAGTTTACTATATTGTGAAAAAAATTTCGACTAAAAGAGCTATGACAAAACCTCCAAGTAATCCAATATATCCCAAACTGCGTGATAGCATGCGTTATGCTTCATTTAGAACCCTTTCCTCAAGGAGCACCAAGGATCACTTTAAAATGATCATTTTAACTGGCCGATAAACTTTACATGTCCGCACTAAATCGTTTTTAATTTTTAATTTAGAGTTTAGAACAACATGAATCCAACTCTCACGTTAAGCTAGCTGAATTTTCTATATTGTGACAAAATTTGAGACTAAAAAAGCTATGACAACGTGATGCGAACCTCCCAAGGAATGCGCTTCTAGATGCGGTTGAGATAGGCTTTGCAACAGAATGAATCGAAATTCAATCTGTGCAAATACAAAGGATTTACTTGTTACTCAAAATAAAAATGGATGTATCATAATCCCCTTGTTAGATTTATTAAACAAATAAAGAAAAAGGTATAGATCTATATATAGTATCTATAGAGCCAATGCTTCTTGGGTATTTAGGTTTGACAAACGCAACGTAGAGAGAATCTTATTCCAGGCAACTGTGTCGTTTTGTAATTTTCTAATTGTTTCAAAGTCCTGTTGGTTGGACCATAGGTGCGATGATTTACTTCACGGGCGAGGTCTCTGGTTCAGGGTCATATTCTATACTCTCTACAATGCCCATAGAGGAAGTGCTTTGTTTCAGATCACTCAAGAGACTCTGTCTTTATATATATTTATATGCAACAGCCAATGCTCTAATCTGAGCTGATAAATAGGAACTGCACCCCCTGCGGGGATGGAGAGATAGAAGTTTTAAAAATTCATGAAAAAGCTACGACAACGTGATGCGAACCTCCCAAGGAATGCACTTCTAGATGCGGTTGATGTAGGCTTTGCAACATACTGAATCGAAATTCAATCTGTTCAAAGGTTGTGGATTGAAGGGTCACACAATAGCTGTGGAAAGACTACTGATTTACCTTAGATTGTATCTTAGATATTACACACTAAGGCTACTAAATGTTGGCTGAAGGATATTACACACCAACAATCAGATTAAGAAGAGAATCATTCTCAAACTTAAAAAAAAGAAGCTGTTTTTTATTTGAAAAGTTGAATGATCAAGTTTACAAGAGAAAGCCCCTATTTATACGATAAGGAGAGGTAAATAGGAGGAGCCTACAGCATTAAAACGGTTGAATTTACATGGAAAGACTTGACCAAAGTCCTTGACTTCATTAACTCTTATTTTGACTATGAATGTAGATACTCCCCTTCCCCCCCCCCCTTTTACGCCTCTTTTTTTGATGTTATGAATGTAGACACTAAGGGAAAAAGAGATCACATACCCATTTGTATGCTGTCTTGGGCTTGTACTAAATTCAGAGTGCATTTAGGCATTTCTCCATTTAAGCCCAAGTGCATTTGTTGTGCATTCTCCTTGTTGAGTATGCTACTGATTGCCTCTTTGAGTTTCCTGGCCTTGGCTCGGGTTAATGGCCCAGCTGGTAGTGCAAGAGATTCTTCATGTTCCACTGGTTCATTCCTATCCATGAGCTTCTTCTTTTTTGTGCTTTCCATGCTTGTATCATCCCCCTCCTCTTGATAAGGATTTGACCTCAAATCTGGTTCATCTGCAATGAAAGGCACAAGATCAGAAACATTGAAGCTTGAACTCACATTATACTTACCTTGAAGATCAATTTTGTAGGCGTTGTTGCTGATCTTATGAACTATGATGAAAGGTCCATCAATTGTGGGCATAAATTTGGATTTCCTTTCAGCTGGAAATCTTTCTTTCCTCAAGCGAACCCACACGAGGTCTCCCACTTCAAATACCATTTCATGTCTTCATTTGTTGGCCTTTATTGCATATTGTTGGGTTCTGGCCTCAATATTCTTCCTTGCATTCTCATGGATCTGTTTAACAATCTCAGATTTTATTTTTGGCAATTTCACTTAAAGGCAAAGGGGTTAGATCCAAAGGAGATAAAGGATTGAAACAGTACACAATTTTAAAAGGAGAATACTTAGAAGCAGAATGTACATAATGGTTATATTCAAATTCGGCATGTGGTAAACATTCTTCCCATGTTCTAAGATTTCGATAAAGTAGACAAGGTTCTATTAACAACTTCTGTTTGACCATCCGTTTGTGGGTGACATGTTGTAGAGAATACAAACTTTGTTTCTAACTTAGACCAAAGAATTTTCCAAAAGTAACTCAAGAACTTAGTGTCTCTCTCAAAAACTATGGTCCTAGGCATTCCATGTAAGCGAACTACCTCTTTAAAGAACAGATTGGTTATATTCAATGCATCATCAGTCTTGTGACATGCTATAAAATGAGCCATCTTAGAGAATGTATCAACCACAACAAAGATAGAATCTTTTCCTGTCTTAGTTCTAGGCAAACCAACCACAAAGTCCATTGATATGTCAATCCATGGATGAGTAGAAATGGGTAAAGGAGTGTACAAATCGTAGGGTTGAACCTTAGACTTTGCATGTTTGCATGTGGCACACCTTGCACAGATTCTGTCTACCATGTGTGGGCAATGAAAATGATTTTGCATTACCATAAAAGTTTTGGCAACTCCAAAATGCCCCATCAATCCTCCTCCATGAGCTTCCCTAACTAACAAGTCTCGAATAGAACAGTTAGTCACACATAATCTATTATCATAAAATAGGAAACCTTCATGCCGATAGTCTTTTCCTGAAGCAAACTTTCTGCTAGCGATGTACACGTCTTTAAATTCAGGATCAATTTCATATAGCTCTTTAAGTTGTTCAAAACCTAACAACTTAGCATCAAGAGTATAGACTAAGGCATACCTTCATGACAATGCATCTGCCATAACATTCTCTTTACCTTGTTTGTATTTAATGACATATGGAAATGTTTCTATGAACTCAACCCACCGTGCATGCCTTTTGTTCAGCTTCTGTTAGCCCTTTAAGTGCTTGAGTGACTCATGATCAGTGTGAATCACGAACTCCTTAGGCCACAATTAGTGTTGCCAATTCTGCAAAACACGGACCAATGCATACAATTCCTTGTCGTAAGTTGGATAGTTGAGGGTGGCTCCTCCAAGCTTCTCACTAAAATAGGTTATATGTTTCTTATCCGTAATGTTGTTGATTGCTCTACAATCAACACACATGCGCCAGCTGCCATTTTTCTTTGTCACAAGTAGAACTAGCACAGCACAAGGACTCATTCTCTCCCTATTGTAGCCCTTCTCCATTAGCTAATTAACTTGTCTTTCCAGCTCCTTAGTCTAAACTGGATTGGTTCTATAAGCTGGTCTATTTGGTAGTGAGGCTCCAGGAACAAAATCAATCTGATGCTCAATGCCTATGATGGATGGTAGCCCCTTTGGATTGTCTTATGGAATGACATCTTCATAATCCTGCAAAGTACAAGTCACTTCACTCGGTAATAACGGTGCAATGTTAGTTAAGCTCATAAGAGCTTCCTTATAGATAAACAAAAGAACAGGTTGTTGTGAGAATGGAGCCTTCTTAACTCCACCAGTTCTCACAAAGAAACTCGAATGCTTCTTGTTCTTATTCTCACAGCCTCTATCACTTTTGGTACCTATGGTTTCCTTTGATGTTCCATCTGTTATCCTATGCTCCAACACAAGCTGATCTTGGTACACCTCCTGTGGTGTCATAGGAACAAGTGTGATCTTCTTACCTTTGTGTTCAAACGAGGTATAACCATCATGAATGACATTCCGATCAAACTGCCATGGTCTTCCAAGCAGAATGTGGCCAGCCTCCATTTGTAAAACATCACAAATGGTTATAGGTACTTTGACTCTGTTGCTTACCTTCAATTCGCCACACTCATTATGCCATTGCAGCTTATACGGCTTTGGGTGCTAGAACACTTCCAGACCTAACTTGTTTACCATAGTTTCACTAGCCACATTAGTGCAGCCGCCTCCATCAATAATGATGCTGTAAACCTTTACTTGGACGTGGCATCTTGAGTGAAACATGTTCTCTCTTTGCTCATGTTGTTTGGTTTTGTTTTGTACGCTTAGGGTTCTTCTTGTTATTAGTAATTCTCCTGCCATAGGAGGTTCAAGATACTCTTCTGAAGAATCAAAAAAGACTTCTTCTTCCTCGGATTCTACTTCACCATTATCCAACAGAATCATGATGTTCTTATTGGTGCATTCATTCGCATAGTGCCCTCTTCCTTGGCATTTGAAACTCTTCACATCTCTTGTTCTAGTAGATGTAGTAGCTTCAGATTTGCACTTGTCATCTTGAGTGGTTGTTGAAGGTTTTGAATCAACTTTAGCAATCCACTTTCACTACAATAAAACAAGGATTTGCGACCACGTATGTGGTCAAAAAGTGGTTGCAAAACTGGATTGTGCGACCACTTTGCGACCACAAGAGGTAGTCTCAAAATCTTCGTCGCAAAATTATTTAGTTGCAAATCAGTTGCACTTTAGCGATAGATTTGCGACCACTGTAATAGTAGTAGAATTTGCGACTGATTTGCGACTGATTTGCGACCAAACATTGGTGACTGTATTTGCGACTACTTTGCGACTGGATTTCAGTAAGAAATTTTGCCACTAGTTTGCAACTACATATGTGGTTGCAAAAGCCATAGTCGCAAATCAGTTACAAAAGATTGTGATTGATTTGCGACCACAATGCAAGACGTGGTCACAAATCAGTCACAAGAGTTTGCGACTGATTTGCGACTACGTTATATATTCAGTTGCAAATCAGTCACAAATAATTGTGACTGATTTGCGACTGATTTGCGACTGATTTGCGACTGATTTGCGACTTAGGATGAATTTTTTGGAAAATTTACCTGTTTGCGACTGATTTGCGACTTAATATAAAATTTTCAAAAAAAATATAGCTCTACTCGCAAATTGGTCACAAAAAAGTGAGACTGATTTGGGACTAATATACGATTACAACCGAATTAGATTTTAAAAGGATATTAATTAATTAAAATATTTTGAATTTTTTAAATAATATTTTTTAAAATTTTAATTTCAAAATATTTTAATTAATAATTATTAATATTTTTAATTAATTATTATTAATATTTTTAATTAAAATATAACTTTTAATATTATAATTAAAATATGTTTGTTTGAATAAATTATTTTGTAATTATAAATAGTATTATAATTAAATAATAAGTAAATTGTATTAATTAATTATTTTATAAAATATAAAGAAATTAAAAAATAAAAATAAAAATTTTATTTAATAAAATTTAATTTACAAAAAAAAAAGAAATCTAATTCTTCGGCGGCAGGAATTAAAAATCCGATGGCGAAAATGTTGGTGGACCGGTCGACAGTTCACCTGGCCCATTGTTATCCCGCATAAAAGACGCAAATACGGGATCCGTCCATTGGAAATAACCGACGAGCATCTCCAAGTTGTTAATCGTCTTTTGATTTCCTTTTTGCACTTTCTGCATATTCCTATTCACTTCACAAATTTGCGCGTTTTATTCTTCAATATGCACGTTGATTGAGTTTTGTTCTTTGATTCGCCGCTGCGCGGCCAAGAGTTGCTCCTGAAGTGCAACGCAGTTGGCGGTAGTGGATTGCAAGCCATCACGCTTACCCAACCCATGCACGCGGTTCAAGCTACCGAGTCTATAAAGACGGTATCGGTCATCCGCAACGGAAGATTACAAAAACAATTAGAATAAAATTAGAAGACTACAAAAAACAATTAGAATAAATATATTCAACTTAATGTACATAAAAAAAATTATAAAAAAAATTTGTTACCTGAATGAAGATCTCATTTTTCTTTTTTGGGGTCAGCACAATTCGTCGGAAAGTATCATCGAACGTTTATGTTGCATCGACCTCCACGATCGCCATCTTTTCTTGGATATTGCGTTTTCACATATTTGTTTAGATTTCAAATCCACATACGAACCATACGGCCGAGTGTGAATGTTTATAAAGACCTCACCAACTGAGACAGATCGTTCCAAATTATTTTTGTAAAAGTATTTTGAAATAAATGATTATTAAATTGTAATAAAATTTAAATTTAAATTTAATTTTAAATTACTTACCATTTCCTGTTAGATCTAGATGTAGGATTTTTGGCCCGACAAATGCTTGTGCGGACCAATGTCGTCCCGAGCGGAGTTGCGGTTATTAGAGGATTCACTATTTTGCGACAAATTTGCGACGACGGAACAAATTTTGATCCCATGGTCACAAATCAGTCGCAAATTTGCGACTGATTTGCGAATAGAGCTGATATTTGTGATCAATTTGCCACAACTTTTCTAATAGGGTAATGTTGTGGTAAAGTAGTTAGAGTTAATGCCCCAAACCGTAAATTTTATGATTTTGTTGAATAAATTGAAATATATAAGATTGATAACTTGATTACGAGTTGTACAAATTTCAATTACTAAGTAAACAACAACATTTACCAAATTTACAAAATTTACATATAATTTATTTAAAACACTTAACACATTTCCTTAATCTTATTCCTCTTATATACACTTCAAATGTTTCTAAAATTTAAATGAACATAAATATGAATTTGTGTATAATTAGCCATCTAGAATGGTTAGTACTTACCTTGAAATGTAAAAAAAGTTGTAAATGTGAAAAAACAAGTAAAAATGTGAATTTACCCTAAGTAGTCGCAAAGTGGTCACTATTTTGAGACTAATTTGCGACTACTGTAGAAATTTTGCCATAACATTGTTCTTTACTTTCATGACTATTTCCTCTGCAGTAAGATGTTCTTAGGGGATTGACAGTTTTTATTCAATCGTATAAAATTTGTTCGCCTGTCAATGATTGTGGAGGATAGTCATTCAAATCGTGTTTCCCATTTAAAAAAATTATTTTATTTTTCCGTAATTGGTGACCTTTAGAAAGAAACCTTATGTGAAAATCAAATCAACATGTCTTTCTACCATTTGGTAATTGAAATGCCTTCATATCATCCATACAAATTGGACAAGCTAGTGTACCATGCGTTGTCCATCCTGACAACATTGCATAAGCAGGAAAATCGCTTATCATCCACAATAAAACCACTTTTAGATTAAAATTTTGATTCAACGATACATCGTATGCATAAACTCCCGTAGACCATAATTCTTTCAACTCATCAATCAAAGGTCCGAGGAATATATCCACACTAGCGTGCGGATGATTTGGCCCCGAATTCAAAATTGTTAGAAACAAGTACTCTTTCTTCATACACATATCTGGTGGCAAGTTATATAAAGTGATAATCACCAGCCATAATGAATGATTACGAGACATCCCAAATGGATTAAACCCATCAGTACATAAGCCAGGATAAACGTTTCGAGATTTAGCAGCAAATATAGGATGTAGATAATGAAAAAATTTCCACTCCGCAGCATCAGATGGATGACTCATTTCTCTGTCTTCTACTTCATGCTCTGCGTGTCACCTCATTGCCTTTGCGGTTTTGTCTGTTTGATACATTCTCTTAAGTCTGTTGCCTATTCTCGTCCGAAAGGTATTCTCGTCCTCCCCTCGCTTGGCTTATAAATTGCAAAATTTTAATTTTCCCATTTCTCATCGTCTTTGTAAAAGATCATACAACTTTGAACACACACGTCAATTGTATAAAACAAGAACCCTAAATTTCGCATCAATTTTTTGGTTTCATAATATGAACCCGTTGCATGATTCTCCTTGGGCAAATATTTTGTAAACAGCACCGCCCAAGAATACATGCATTTTTCTAGTAGATTAAAATCAGAAATAATGTTCATGAACCGAGCAGCTAACTGTGAGTGCCCTTCATGACAACCATCATACAATGGATTTTCGCAGCTTCTAACATGTTGTAAAATTTTTGTGCTTCTACATTATTAGGTTCTTCTACATTATTATATTCTTCCTCGCTCGGATTATAGTATTGATCAGTCGTAGTCTCAAGAAATGCATTCGTCACCATTTCAACATATCTATTACCAAATGTACCAATTGTTTCTTCAGTAGTACCACATGTACCTCACTGATTTCTTTGGACATCACCCCGACTACTCATCCCTAACTGAAAATTTAGCTCTTCTCCATGTTTATACCAAATATAATAATTTGGCATAAATACTCGGCTCTATAGATGACTCCATATTTTCTGTCCAAGAATAAATTTATCGTTTTTGCAATTAATAGAAGGACAGAAAAACTTACCTCCGCTACATTGATCTATTGGTTGACTACTTGCAAAATTCATGAACTGCTCCATGCCTTGTGCAAATTCCGCCGATATTTTTCTTGTTTGATTATCCATCTTTTTGTACATCCAATCTCTCGAATTATTATAATTTTCCCACATGTTTGAAGTTTTTTTTTCCTTTCGATTCTACAAATGAGAGAATGGGATGGGGCATATATATACAAGATTTTGCCACTAATTTGCGACCACAATAGTGTAGTCACTTAAAAGTTGGTATACCTACCATGCACATGTTTTTTGTGTTGTCACTTTGCCACCACTTTGTGACTAAAGAGCCACTACCAATGTAGTCGCAAATTGGTCGCATATTTAGCGACCAATATGCAACTAACATGTGGTTCTTCCACATGCAGTCGCTAATTGGTTGCAAAGTAGTGACTGATTAGCGACTGCCACCATCAGTCGCCAATTAGTCGCATTTTAGTAGCATAATGGTTGCGTACTGCAACCAATATGCGAGTACACATTTTAGTCACACTTTTGTGACCACTTTACGACCACTTCCTCGTAGTCGCAAATTTGTCGCAAAACCATTGCAAATGTAGTCACAAAATTTGCGACCACAGACGTAGTCGTAAAATTTGCGACCACAAACGTAGTCGCATAATACAGTGGCATTTTGGCAGTTTTCTTGTAGTGTTTCCTTCCTTTTGGTAGCTAGGCTTATTGTTAGCTACTCCATAGATTGGCCTAGTATAACTTTTTCTTTTTAGCTGTTGTTCCACCAGTATAGATTTGTGCAACATTTCCCCTAGCTCCACAGCTCCATTCTATCTTGAATGCACGTTTAAATCCTCCTACAAAGCTTGCCATAGTAGCTTTTCTATCTTCTGAAATGTCTGCCCTAATCATGAGGATTTTGAAATCCTGGTAATAGTCCTCAACACTTCTGCTTCCTTGATTGAGTCTCCTTAGCTTTTGGTGAAGTTCACGGTGGTAATGGCTGGGCACAAACCTTTTCCTCATTATAGATTTCATCTCAGCCCATGTTTCTACTGGATACTCAACATTACGTCTTCTAGAAGTCACAAGTTGATCCGACCAGCTGAGTGCATACTCATAAAACTCAGTAGCAGCTTCGTGGACCTTGTTGAGCTCGGTATAGTGTTGACAATCAAACACTAGCTCGATCTTCTTCTCCCATTCCAGGTAAGTGTCTGGATCATTTTTGCCATATAATGATGGTATATTAAGTTTAAGACCTCCCAAGGTGTCATTAGGCTGACCCCTTTCTTCTCTTACACGCCTATGCTTCCTTTGGGTTCTCCTACTCCCTTCACTGCCACAACTATAGTAGGCTTCTGTTTCTTCATTATGGCCATGTCTAATGGGATTCCTAGTTCTCCTTGGACCTCCTTCAGTGTTACTATTATTCTAAACATTATCAAGCTGCAAATGAATGGCTTCCAGCTCTATTTGTAGTGCTTTCTATTTCTGCTACTAGAGCCTCCATTAACAAGTTTGGTGCTTATGAAGTTTGATTTCCTCCTGGCATAGCTACAAATACACTTAACAAATGTATTAAAAGTACCTGTTTTAAAAAACATTTCGATGGAAGGCGAAGAGTTGTGAGTGTGTTATTTTTTGAAGTGAAAATGCAATGGGTTGGGGTCGATTTTGATGTGATAAACTGATGTAATATTGGATTAAACCAACAATGCAATTATATGAATAGGATTTTTTCGATTAATCAGCTGATGCAAATCAATACACAAGCTGATGCAATCTAAGCACATGGGAATGGAGAGATAGAGAGATTAGGGCTAGGGATAATCGATCAAAAGTGTGTTCTGATACCAAATGATGCGAACCTCCCAAGTAATGCACTTCGGGATGCGGTTGAGATAGGCTTTGCAATAGAAATAATCGAAATTCAATCTGTTCAAAGGTTGTGGATTGAAGGGTCACATAGTAGCTGCGGAAAGACTACTGATTTACCTAAGATAGTAGCTTAGATATTACACGCTAAGGCTTCTAAATATTGACTGAAGGATATTACACACCAACAATGAGATTAAGAAGAGAATCACTCTCAAACTTAATGATCAAATTGACAAGAGAAAGCGCCTATTTATATTGTAAGGAGACGTAAATAGGAGGAGCCTACAACAACAAAATGGTTGAATTTACAAAACTTGTCCAAATACCTTGACTTCATTAACTCTTTCCCTCCCTCCCCCCTCCCTTGATGACGCCAATTTGGACCATTTCTAAGTGGACTCTATTTGATTTTAAGCAACAAACGGGACTGGTTGTAATGTGATTCATTTGCCTCATTAAAAACCTTACCAAGAAAACCCAATGGGAGAAAACTTGGATAACGAAAAAAGAGTACCAAATGGATCACATACCCATTTGTATGCTGTCTTGGGCTTGTACTAAATTCAGAGTGCATTTAGGCACCTCTCCATTCAAGCCCAAGTGAATTTGTTGTGCATTCTCCTTGTTGAGTATACTGCTGATTGCCTGTTTAAGTTTCTTGGCCTTGGCTTGGGTTAATGGTCTAGCTGGTAGTGCAATAGCTTCTTCATGTTTCACTGGTTCATTTCTAACCATAAGATTCTCCTTTCCATGCTCGTACCACAACGCCTCCATGTAATACAATCTATCCCAAACTGCGTGATGCCATGCATTATGCTTCATTTGTAACTCTTCCCTCAATTAACACTAATGATTAGTTTAGAATGATCATTTCAACTAGCTGATCAACTTGTCATCTATGCACTAAATCGTCCGTAACTTTTGATTTAGAGTTGAGAGTGCACGAATCCAACGTCCAAGCAAAGCTATCTCAATTTTCTATATTGTGACAAAATTGAAGGCCAAAATAGCTACGACAAAGCCTCCAAATAATCCAATCAAACCCAAATGGCATGATGCCATGCATTATGTTTCATTTTTACGCCTTTACTCAAAGAAAACCAATGATTAGTTTAGAATGATCATTTTAGGTAGTTGATCAACTTGACATGTCTACATTAAATTGTTTTTAACTTTTGATTTAGAGCTCAAAATGACATGAATCGAACGTCCACATTAAGGTAGCTCAATTTTTTATATTGTAGAAACCTTTTATACTAAAAGAGGTATGACAAAGCCTCCAAGTAATCCAATGTATCCCAAACTGCGTGATAGCATGCGTTATGGTTCATTTATAAGCCTTTCATCAAGGAACACCAATGATTAGTTTTGAATGATCATTTTAACTAGCCGATAAACTTTACACGTCCGCATTAAATCGTCTGAAACTTTTGATTTAGAGTTCAGAACGACATGAATCCAACTCCCACATTAAGCTGGCTGAATTTTCTATATTGTGACAAAATTTGAGACTGAAAAAGCTACGACTACGCCTCCAAGTAATACAATATATCCCAAACTATGTGATGTCAAGCATTATGCTTCATTTGTAATTATTTCCTCAATGAGCACCAATGATTAGTTTAGAATGATCATTTCAACTAGCTGATCAACTTGTCATGTCCGTAGTAAATCGTACGTAACTTTTGATTTAGAGTTGAGAGTACACGAATCCAATGCCCAAGTAAAGCTAGCTCAATTTTCTATTTTGTAACAAAATTTATGAACAAAATAGATACGACAAAGCCTCCAAGTAATTCAATGTATCCCAAACTTGGTGATAACATGTGTTATGCTTCATTTATAAGCCTTTCCTCAGGGAGCACCATTGATCAGTTTAGAATGATCATTTTAACTGGCTGATAAACTTTACATGTACGCACTAAATCGTCAATAACTTTTGATTTAGAGTTTAGAACGATATGAATCCAACTCCAATGTTAAGATAGCTGAATTTTCTATATTGTGAGAAAATTTTAGACTGAAAAAGCTCAACAACGCCTCCAAGTAGTACAGTCTATCCCAAACTGTGTGATGCCATGCATAATGTGTCATTTGTAATTCTTCCCTAGATGAGCACCAATGATTAGTTTAGAATGATCATTTCAACTTGCTGATCAACTTGCATATCTGCAGTAAATCGTCCGTCCCTTTTGATTTAGAGTTGAGAGTGCACGAATCCAACGCCGAAGTAAAGTTACCTCAATTTTCTATATTGTGAGAAAATTTAAGACCGAAATAGCTACGATAAAGCCTCCAAGTAATCCAATCAAACCCAAACTGCGTGATGCCATGTATTATTCTTCATTTATACGCCTTTACTCAATGAGCACCAATGATTAGTTTAGAATGATTATTTTAAGTAGCTCTTTAAATTGACATGTACGCACTAAATCGTCTTTAAATTTTGATTTAGAGCTCAAAATGACATGAATCCAACGCCCGCGTTAAGGTAGCTCAATTTTTCATATTGTGAAAAACATTTAGACAGAAAGAGCTATTGCAAAGCCTCCAGCTCATACAATGTATCCCAAACTGCGTGAAGCATGCGTTATAATTAATTTATAAGCACCAATGATCAATGAGCATCAATGATCAATTTAGAATGATCAATTTAACTGGCCGATAAACTTCACATATCCGTACTAAATCGTTTGTAACTTTTGATTTAGAGTTCAGTACAATAGGAATCCAATACTCATGTGTAACCTAGTTGAAATTTCTATATTTTGACAAAATTTGACGCTGAAAAACTACGACAACACCTCCAACTAATACAATCTATCCCAAACTGCGTGATGCCATGCATTATGCCTCATTTGTAACTCTTCCCTTAATGAGCACCTATGATTAGTTTATAATGATCATTTCAACTATCTGACCAACTTGTCATGTCCGTAGTAAATCGTTCGTAACTTTTGATTTAAAGTTGATAGTACAAGAATCCAATGCCCAAGTAAAGCTAGCTCAATTTTATATATTGTAACAAAATTTGTGACCTAAATAACTACGACAATGTGTCCAAGTAATCCAATAAAACCCAAACTGCGTGATACCATGCATTATGCTTCATTTATACCCTTTACTCATTGAGCACCAATGATCATTTAAGAATGATCATTTTAAGTAGCTGTTTAAATTTACATGTCCGCACTAAATCGTCTTTAACTTTTGATTTAGAGCTCAAAATGACATAAATCCAACGCCCGCATTAAGGTAGCTCAATTTTCTATATTGTGAAAAGATTTTAGACTAAAAGAGCTATGTCAAAGCCTCCAAGTAATCCATGTATCCCAAACCGGGTGATAGCATGCGTTATACTTCATTTATAAATCTTTCCTCAAGGACCACCAAAATAATCATTTTAACCGACCGATAAAGTTTACATGACCGCCTTGAATCGTTAGTAACTTTTTATATAGAGTTTAGAACAACAGGAATCCAACTCTCACGTTAAGCTAGCTGAATTTTCTATTGTGTGACAAAATTTGAGATTGAAAAAGCTATGACAACGCCTCCAAGTAATATAATCTATCCCAAACTGCGTAATGCCATGCATTATGCTTCATTTGGAATTCTTCCCTGAATGAGCACCATTGATTAGTTTAAAATGATCATCTCAACTGGCTGATCAACTTGTCATGTCCGCAGTAAATCGTCCGTAACTTTTGATTTACAGTTGAGAGTACACGAATCCAATGCCCAAGTAAACCTAGCTCAATTTTTTATATTGTTGCAAAAGTTAAGTCGTCCGTAACTTTTGATTTAATTTGCAAATTGTGTGATGCCATTCATTATGCTTCATTTATAAGCCTTTGCTCAATGAGCACCAATGATCAGTTAGGAATGATCATTTTAAGTAGCTGTTTAAATTTACATGTCCGCACTAAATCGTCTTTAACTTTTGATTTAGAGCTCAAAATGACATGAATCCCACGCCCACCATAAGGTAGCTCAAATTTCTATATTGTGAAAAAAATTTAGACTGAAAGAGCTATGGCCAAGCCTCCATGTAATCCAATGTATCCAAACTGCATGATAGCATGCTTTATGCTTCATTTATAAGCCTTTACTCAATAAGCACCAACGATTAAATTAGAATGATCATTTTAACTAGCTGATAAGGTTTACATATCTGCACTTCCGTAACTTCTGATTTAGAGTTCAGAACAACATGAATCCAACTCTCACGTTAAGCTAGCTGAAATTTCTAATTATTCACAAAATTTGAGAATGAAAAAGCTACGAAAACACCTCCAAGTAATACAATCTATCCCATACTGCGTGATGCCATGCATTATGCTTCATTTGTAACTCTCCACTCAATGAGCACTAATGATTAGTTTCGAATGATCATTTCAACTACGTGATCAATTTGTAATGGCCGCAGTAAATGGTGTGTAACCTTTGATTTAGAGTTGAGAGTAGAAGAATCCAACGCCTAAGTAAAGCTACCTCAATTTGCTATATTGTGACAAAATTTAATACCAAAATAGCTACGATAAAGCCTCCAAGTAATCCAATCAAACCTAAACAGCGTGATGCCATTCATTATGCTGAATTTATACCCCTTTACTCAATGAACACCAATGATCAGTTTAGAATGATAATTTTATGTAGCTGATCAACTTAACATGTACGCACCAAATCATCTTTAACTTTTGATTTAGAGCTCAAAATGACATGAATACTGCGCCAGCGTTAACGTAGCTCAATTTTCTATATTGTGAAAAACTTTTAAACTAAAAGAGCTACGACAAAGCCTCCAGGTAATCCAATGTATCGATATTGCGTGATAGCATGCGTTATGCTTCATTTATAAACCTTTACTCAAGGAGCACCAACGATCAATTTAGAATGATCATTTTAACTTGCCGATAAACGTTAACATCTCTGAACTAAATCATCCGTAACTTTTGATTTAGCGTTCAGAATGACATGAATCAAACTCTCACCTTACGCTTGCTGAATATTCTGTATTGTGACAAAATTTGAGACTGAAAAAGCTACGAGAACGCCTCCAAATAATACAATCTATCCGAAACTGCGTGATGCCATGTATTATGCTTCATTTTTCATTCTTACCTCAATGAGCACCAATGATTAGTTTAGAATTATCATTTCAACTAGCTGATCAACTTGTGTTGTCCACAGTAAATCGTCCGTAACTTTTGATTTATAGTTGAGAGTACACGAATCCAACGCAAAAGTAAAGCTAACTCAATTTTCTATATTGTGACAAAATTTAAGATCCAAATAGCTATGACAAGGTATCCAAGTAATCCAATCAAACCCAAACTGCGTGATGCCATTCATTATGCTTCATTTATACCCCTTTACTCAATGAACACCAATGATCAGTTTAGAATGATCATTTTATGTAGCTGATCAACTTGACATGTACGCACTAAATTATCTTTAACTTTTGATTTAGCTCTCAAAATGACATGAATCCAATGCCCGCGTTAAGGTAACTCATTTTTCTATATTGTGAAAAAAGTTTAGACTAAAAGAGCTATGACAAAGCCTCCAGGAGCACCAACGATCAATTTACAATGATCATTTTAACTGGCCGATAAAATTTCTATGTCCGCACTAAATCGTCCATAACTTTTGATTTAGAGTTCAGAACAACATGATTCCAACTCTCACGTTAAGCTAGCTGAATTTTCTATATTGTGATAGAGTTTGAGAATGAAAAAGCTACGACAACACCTCCAAGTAATACAATATATCTCAAACTGCGTGATGCCATACATTAGGCATCATTTGTAACTCTTCCATCAATGAGCACCAACGATTAGTTTAGAATGATCATTTCAACTAGCTGATCAACTTGTCATATCTGTAGTAAATGGTCCGTAACTTTTGATTTAGAGTTGAGAGTACAAGAATCCAATGCCTAAATAAAGCTACCTCAATTTTCTATATTGTGCTAAAATTTAAGACCGAAATAGGTACGACAAAGCCTCCATGTAAACTTCGTGATGCCATTCATTATGCTTCATTTATACCCCCTTTACTCAATGAACACCAATGATGAGTTTAGAATGTTCATTTTACGTAGCTGATAAAATTGAAATATACGCACTAAATCATCTTTAAACTTTTCATTTCAAGCTCAAAATGACATGAATCTAACGCCCGCGTTAAGGTAGCTCAATTTTCTATATTGTGAAAAACATTTAGACTAAAAGAGCTATGACAAAGCTTCCAAGTAATCCAATGTATCCAAACTGCGTGATAGCATGCGTTATGCTTCATTTATAAGCCTTTACTCAAGGAGCACCAAAGATCAATTTAGAATTATCATTTTAACTAGCCGATAAACTTTACATGTCCGCACTAAATCGTCTGTAAACTTTTGATTTAGAGTTCAGAACGACATGAATCCAACTCTCACGTTAAGCTAGTTAAATTTTCTATATTGTGACAAATTTTGAGAATGAAAAAGCTATGACAACGCCGCCAAGTAATACAATCTATCCCAAACTATGTGATGTCATGCCTTATGCTTCATTTGTAATTCTTCCCTCCATGATTTGTTTAGAATGATCATTTCAACTAGCTTATCAAATTTTCATGTCCACAGTAAATCCTCCGTAACATTTGATTTAGAGGTGAGAGAACACGAATCCAACGCCCAAGAAAACTACCTCAAATTTCTAAATTGTGACAAAATTTAAGACCGAAATAGCTGCGACAAAGCCTCCAAGTAATCCAATAAAACCCAAACTGCGTGATGCTATTCATTATGCTTCAATTATACCCCTTTACTCAATAAACACCAATGATCAGTTTAGAATGATCATTTTACGTAGCTATTCAACTTTAGATGTCCGCACTAGATCGTCTTTATTTTTTGATTTAGAGCTCAAAATTACATGAATCCAACACCAGCGTTAATGTAGCTCAATTTTCTATATTGTGAAAAACATTTAGACTTAATGAGCAATGACAAAGCCTCCATGTAATCCAACGTATCCAAACAGCATGATAGCATGCGTTATGCTTCATTTATAAGCCTCTACTCAAGGAGAACCAATGATCAGTTTAGAATGATCATTTTAATTGGCCGAGAAACTTTACATGTCCGCACTAAATCATCAGTAACTTTTGATTTAGAGTTAACAACAACATGAATCCAACTCTCAAGTTTAGCTAGCTGAATTTTCTATATTGTGACAAATTTTGAAAATGAAAAGCACACGAAAACGCCTAAAAGTAATACAATCTATCTCAAACAGAGTGATGCCATGCATTAGGCTACATTTCTAATTCTTACCTCAATGAGCACCAATGATTAGTTTAGAATGATCATTTCAACTAGGTGATCAACTTGTCGTGTCTGCAGTAAATGGTTCGTAACTTTTGATTTAGAGTTTGGAGTACAAGAATCCAACGCCTAAGTAAAGCTACCTATATTTTCTATATTGTGATAAAATTTAAGACTGAAATAGCTATGACAAAGTCTCCAAGTAATCCATCCAAACCCAATTTGCGTGATGCCGTTCATTATGCTTCATTTATACCCCTTTACTTAATGAACACCAATGATCAGTTTAGAATGATCATTTTATGTAGCTGATCATTCGTAACTTTTGATTTGGAGTTCAGAATGACACGAATCCAACGCCCACATTAACCTAGCTCAATGTTCTATAGGGTGACAAAATTTAGGACTTAAATAGCAACGCAACGCCTCCATGTAATCCAATATATCCCAAACTGACTGATGCCATGCATTATGGTCCATTTATAAGCTCATACTCAAGGAGCACCAATGATCAGTTTAGAATGATCATTTTAACTAGCTGGTCAACTTGACATGTCTGCACTAAATCGTATTTAACTTTTGATTTAGAGCTCAAAATGATATGAATCCAACGGCCACATTAAGATACCTCAATTTCCATATTGTGACAACATTTGAGACTAAAAGAGCTACGACAAAGCCTCCGATTAGTTCAATCTATCCCAAGCTGCGTGATGCCATGCATTATGCTTCATTTATATGCCTTTACTCAAGGAGCACCTAAGATCACTTTAGAATGGTCATTTTAACTTGCTGTTCAACTTGATATGTACGCAGAAATCCAACGGCCACGTTAAGCTCGCTCAAATTTCTATATTGTGACAAAATTTCAGACTGAAAGAGATACCACAAAGCCTTCAAGTAAACAAATCTATCATAAACTGCGTGATGCCATGCATTATGCTTCATTTGTAATCCTTTGCTCAATGAGCACCAATGATCTATTTAGAACGATCATTTTAACTAGCCGATTAACTTGTCATGTCCGCATTAAATTGTCTAACTTTTAATTTAGAGTTCAGAGTATACCAATCCAATGCCCAAGTAAAGCTAGCTCAATTTTCTATAGTGTGATAAAAATTTAAAACCAAAATAGCTACGACAAAGCCTCCAAGTAATCCAATCTATCCCAAACTGCGTGATGCCATGCATTATGCTTCATTTGTAATCCTTTGCTCAATGAGCACGAATGATCACTTTAGAATGATCATTTTAACTAGCCAATGAACTTTTCTTGTCCGCACTAAATCGTCCATAACTTTTGATTTAGAGTTCAGAGTACACGAATCCAACACCCAAGTAAAACTAGCTCAATTTTCTATATTGTGACAAAATTTAAGACTAAAATACATACGACAAAGCCTCCAAGTAAACCAATTTATCCCGAACTTCGTCCTGACATGCATAATGCTTCATTTATAATCCTTTATACAAGGAGCACCAGTAATCATTTTAGAATGATCATTTTAACAAGCTGGTCAACTTGACATGTCCGCACTGAATCGTCCTTACCTTTGGATTTAGAGCTCAAAATGACATGAATCCAACGTTCATATCAAGTTAGCTCAATTTTCCATATTGTGACAACATTTAAAACTGAAAGAGTTAGACAAAACCTCAAAGTAATGCAATCTATCCCAAATTGCGTAATGCCATGCATTATGCTTCATTTATGACCCTTAATTGAAGGAGCACCAATGATCAGTTTAAAATGATCATTTTAACTAGCTGATCAACTTGATATTTCCACACTAAATTGTCCCTAAATTTTGATTTAGAGTTCAAAATGATACGAATCCAACACGCACGTTAAGCTAGCTCAATTTCTCTATATTGTGACAAAATATATGAGCAAAATAGCTACAACAAATCGTCCAAGTAATCTAATCTATCCCAAAGTTCAAGATAACATGCATTATGTTTCATTTATATGTCTTTACTCTATAAACACTAATGAGAATTTAGTATCGAAATAGCTACGACAAAGCCTCCAAGTAATCTAATATATCTCAAACTACGTGCTGTCATGCATTATGCTTCATTTGTAAAGCTTTTCTCAATGATCACCAATGATCATTTTAGAATGATCAATTTAGCTAACCAATAAACCTGATATGTCCGCACTAAATCGTGCGTAACTTTTGATTTATTGCTCCGAATGATGGGAATCTAATGCCCATGTTAAGGTAGTTCAAATTTCAATATTTGGAAAAAATTTAAGCGGAAATAGCTAGGACAAAGCCTCCAAGTAATCCAATCTACCTCAAACTGAATGGTGCCATGCATTATGCTTCATTTGTAAACATGTTCTCAATGAGCACGAATGATCAGTTTGACGTGAACAATTTAACTAGCCGATAAACTTGACATGTACGCACTAAACCGTCTCTAACTTTTGAATTATAGTTTAGAATGACACGAATCCAACATCCACGTTAAGCTAGCTCAAATTTCTATATTAAGAGAAAATTTAAGACCGAAATAGCTATGAAAAAGCATCCAAGTAATCCAATCTTTCCCAAACTATGTGATGCCATGGATTATGATTCATTTCTAAACCTTTGCTCAATGAGCATTAATGATCAGTTTAGAATGATCAATTTAACTAGCCGATAAACTTGAGATGTCCGCACTAAATCATCCAATGCCCACTCTAAGCTACCTCAATTTTCTCTATACCAAAATAGCTATAATAAAGCCTAAAAGTGATTGAATATATCCAAAACTGCTTGATGCCATGTATTATGCTACATTTATAATCCTTTCATCAAGGAGCACTGGTAATCTGTTTAGAATGATCATTTTAACTAGCTGATCAACTTGACATATCCGCACTAAATCGTCCGTAACTTTTGATGTAAGGTTAAAAATGACTCGAATCCAATGCCCACGTTAAACTATCTCAATTTTCTATATATTGACAACATTTAAAACTGAAAAACCTACCACAAAGCCTTCAATTTATCCAATCTATCCTAAACTGTGTGATGCCATGCATTATGCTTCATTTATAAGCCTTTACTCAACGAACACTAATGATCAGTTCAGAATTATCAGTTTAGAATGATCACTTTAACTGGCCGACCAACTTTACATGTACGCACTAAATGGTCTGTAACTCTTAATTTAGAGCTCAGAATGACACGAATCCAACGCCCACATTAAACTAGCTCAATTTGCTATATTGTGAAAAATGTAGGATCAAAATAGCTACGAAAAAGCCTCCAAGTAATCCAATCTATCTCAAACTGCGTGCTGCCATGCACTATGCTTCATTTATAAACCTTTGCTTAATGAGCACCAATGATCATTTTATAATGATCAGTTTCACTAGCCGATAAACTTGAAATGTTCGTACTAATCGTGCGTAACTCTATATTTAGTGTTCTGAATGACACGAATCCAACGCACATGTTAAGCCAGCTCAATTTTCTATATTGGGCAAAATTTAAGACTATTATATGTACGACAAATCCTCCAAGTAATCCATTCCACCCCAAAATATGTGATGTCATGCACTATGCTTCACTTGTAATCCTTGTCTTAGTGAGCACCAATGATAAGCTTAAAATGATCAATTTAACTAGCCGATACACTACATGTACGTATTAAATCGTTTGTAACTTTTGATTTTGAGTTCAGAATGACACGAATCCAACGCCCACATTAAGCTAACTCAATTTTCTATATTAAGACAAAAGTTAAGACCGAAATAGCTACGACAAAGCCTCCAAGTAATCCAAACTATCCCAAACTGCGTGATGTGATAACCATGCTTTTTGCATTGTTTTACCATGCGTTTCTTCATCTTTTTCATGCCTTCGTTACCATTTTAGGCACTATATATTCCCATTTACATTCATTTTCGTTTGTCATTGTATTCTAGCATTGTAGTCTCAAATGTTGACGGGACCAAGCACACAAAAATGACCAAGGGATCTCAGCATGGGCGATCTCAGGCCCAACTCAATGATTTTACCGCCCAATCTCACCATGGGCGATATCAGGCTGAACACAATGATTTTACTGCCCAATCTCACCATGGCCAAACTAACTGGCCAATCTCAGCCAACCTTAAGCCCAAAATGGCTTAAACCTATTTTAACTTAATAGGTTTGTCCCGGGATTAAACGTAATTGTTAGGGATACTATATGAACCCTTTTAAAACACTTTTAACCTAAGGTTTGTTTAAGTTTCTTCTAGTTTTTTTTCCTCTAGAGGTTTTTAGAGAGATAGAGGAGATTGGTTTCAACCTTTGTCCTTGAAATCTTGGTTTTTAGTAAAGGATTTCTCTCTACCCTATCTCTTATCTTATGTTTAATTGCTTTTACTTCTTTATGCTTACTGTTTTCTTGAATATGTTTGAGTAGTTTTCTGTATGGATTGTAGGTAAGGTAGATTAGGGGAATCTGATATTGACTTAGGGTTGTTTAGGTAGACAAGATTAGGCTCAAACCCAATGATCACTAGGCGATAGATGGCTGTGCAAAAGACTTGTTGTCTATAGGCTAGTGAATGGGATGTTGCCATGAGAGGGGATCAGTATACTAGATAGTGTTCTAAGTCTTAGAGAGTTATGTAATCGAACCTGTAGAATCGTTAGTCAAATGAAGATTGCCTTGAATCGAATGCCTTGCCCACTGTCCATATTTCTTCTCTATTGAATTAACTCGTGTTTACTTTCTTTGCAATTAGATTATTATACAACCTAATCAAAAACCCAATTAGTATATGCCTAGATTTAAGTGTTTCGTGTATTCCTACTGTGTTATTCTACTTCCCTGAGGATTCAATACCAATTTACTATTTGATTTGCTCTGTACTTGGAGTTGTACTCGGGATTATAACTTAGAACCCCATCAAGTATTGGCACCGTTGTCGGGGAGTTAGCAATAGCCATTAGGATTTTGATTCACTTAGAGACTATGCTTTGTTTCTCTTTTTATTTTACTGATCTTGACCTTTATCTGTTTTCTTTCTAGTTGTATGAACACGAGGAGTAGAGGGCAACTAGATCTAGAACCGTGCGAAATCGACGTACAACAGTTGGGAAGAGATGCATCACGAGCGAAGAGAGAACGTTTAAACCAGCGAAGGAGGCTTAGAGAGATGGAACATCACAACCAGAATGTGCCACAGAATGCTGAGAATGAAGCTCAAGGAGCTGGATTTGCTGATCAGAACGCATGGAGAGCAAGAGGCCCAATGCACCCACAAAGGCCTCAGCGAGTGATCGGGACTTTTGGTGAACCAACTGTTTATGGAGGTAGGACTGGGATTCGCCCCCCCCCTGTGGAGAACAACATGAGATCAAGGCAAGATTGATCAACATGGTGCAGGGAAGAAAGTTCCATGGTTTACCAATGGAAGACCCGCTGGATCACTTGGACCAGTTCGACAGATTGTTTGGAACCGTGAAGATCAATGGGATCTCAGAAGATGCTTTTAAGCTAAGGCTATTCCATTTCTCTCTGGGAGATAAGGCACACAAGTGGGAGAAGAGCTTGCCACACGATGCCATTACCTTATGGGATCAATGCAAGAGAGTCTTCCTGTCCAAATTCTTCTCAACCTTCCGACCTGCGAGGTTAAGGAACATGATTTCCACCTTTGTGTAGCAAGGTGCTGAGAGCTTCTCCGAACCATGGGAGCACTTCAAGAGCTATACAGCACAGTGTTCCTATCATGGCTTCTCAACTAAGTCATTCCTCAGTACCCTATACAGAGGAGTACTCCCTAGAATCCGCATGCTCCTAGACACAGCAAGCAATGGGAACTTCCTTGGACAGAGAGCTGAAAGTGGAATGATATTTGTGGAGAATCTTGCCAAAGTGATGGAAACTATGGAGAGGACTATGAAAGAGTCTCACGTGAAAGCAGAGGGTATGAAGATGAGCATAGAAGAGAGATTAAGACACTGAATGAGAAGCTGGACAGAGTGCTGCAAGTGTCTCAACGAGCAGTGAACTTTGTAGGAGAGTTTGATGGGTACCGAGGAGGATATCATGCAGTAGGGAAATAATTCTAGCAAGGTCATGAGGAGATGAAACACATTGGAGAGGCCTCAGGGTATCAGAAAGGTTTCAATCAGTACAACCAAAGCCACCAAAATTTCTCCTACAGGATTACCAACGTGGAGGACCCTCAACCCTTAATGTGTCTTCCTTACAAGCCTCAAGAGCAAAGCTACCATCGCTACAGGCCTCCAACACAGGGTTTCCAGGAAGAGTATGTGCCAAGACCCAAGTATCAGGCTCCTGGATTTGAACCCAAGATGGGAAACAATCAGCAGCAGCAAGCCCTTTCACTCAATGCACCACCCGCACCTACAGCTGTCCAACAAGATGACACGAAGGCACCATTGCAAAAGATCTTGGAAGGTCAGGGAAAGGGAGCTATAGAGATGAACAAGAATATGCTGAGGTGAACAACAAGGTAGACAATGCCTTTGAGGAGCTCAACGACAAGTATGACCACCTCTCGTCCCATCTTAAGGTGCTGGAGAGCCAGGTTGCACAGATAGCTTCTTCTTCTTCTGCGCCAAAAGGTAAACTCCCCGGTAAACCTTAAGAAATCCCAAGGGAGTACTGTCAAGCTATCACACTGAGAAGTGGGAAAGAGCTCCCACCTAGAGAGGGAACAGATAAGCTTGAACAGGATGACCCCAATGAAAAATTCGAAGCGCAACAGGTTGCTGATCTAGAAATTTCTGAAACGAAGAACAAGGTGGATGAGGAGACACCTCCTAAGACTAGTGCAGGGACAGGAGGAGAGGAAGCAGCGTTCATACCACCCCCTTACAAGCTCAAGCTCCCTTTTCCAGGAAGGTTTAAGAAGCTGATTCTGCACAAGCAGTATGAGATGTACATGAACTTGATAAACTCGATTCCAGTAACTTTGCCTTTCATGGACTTGGTGTACAGCAAGAAGTTAGACGGGACCAAGCACGGAAAAATGACCGAGGGATCTCACCATGGGCGATCTCAGGCCCAACACCATGATTTTACTGCCCAATCTCACCATGGCCGAACTAATGGGCCAATCTGAGGCCAATTTAAGCTCAAAATATCTTAAACCTATTTTTACTTAACCGGTTTGTCCCAGTATTAAACGCAATTATTAGGGATACTATATAAACCCTTTTAAAAAACGTTTAACCCAAGCTCTGTTTAAGTTTCTTCTAGTTTTTTGCCTCTGGACGTTTTTAGAGAGAGAGGAGATTGGTTTCAACCTGTGTGCTTGAACTCTTGGTTTTTAGTGAAGGATTTCTCTACCCTATCTCTTATCTTATGTTTAACTGCATTTACTTCTTTATGCTTACTGTTTTTATGAATATGTTTGAGTATTTTTCTGTATGGATTGTGGATAAGGTAGATTAGGAGAATCTGATATTGACTTAGGATTGTTTAGGTTGATTAGAGGACACATCCCTGATGTTTAGGGTGTGCTTAATGGTAGGGATTGAAGTAGCTAATCAATGCTTAGATCGATGATGTTCTTCTCCCGAGAGGTGTAGGCAGAATATGTAGGTAGGCCTAAATATCTTTATTGCATCTTACCCAACGAGAGTTGAGGTCTAAGGCGATGAGTAGACAAGATTAGATTGAACCCAATGATCACTAGGCGATAGATTGTTGTGCAAAAGACTTGTAGTCTATAGGCTAGTGAATGGGATGTTGCCTTGAGAGTGGATCAATCTACTAGATATTGTTCTAAGTATTAGGGAATTATCTAATCGAACCTGGAGAATCGTTAGTCAAAGAAAGATTTCCCCGAATTGAATGCTTTACCCACTGTCCATATTTCTTCTCTATTGAATTAAGTCGTGTTTACTTTCTTTGCAATTAGATTATTATATAACTCAATCAAAAATCCAAACAGTATTTGCCTAGATTTAAGTGTTTCGTGTATTTCTAGTGTGTTATTGTACTTCTCTGAAGATTCAATACCCTTTTACTACTCGATTTGCTCTGCATTCGGAGTTTTACTCGGGAGTAAAATTTAAAACCCCATCATGATACCATGCGTTATGCCTCATTTATAAGCCTTTAGTCAAGAAACACCAATGATCAGTTTAGAATTGTAAGTTTAGAATGATCACTTTAACAGACCGATCAACTTGACATGTCCGCACTACATCGTCCATTTTGATTTAGAGTTCAGAATGACACGAATCCAACGGTCACGATAAGCTAGCTCAATTTTCTATATTGTAAAAAAATTTAGGACTCAAATAGCTACGATAAAGCCTCCAAGCAATCTAATCTATCTCAAAATCCGTGCTGCTATGCATTATGCCTCATTTGTAAACCTTTGTTCAATGAGAACCAATGAGTACCAATGATCATTTTAGAATAATCAACTTAACTAGCCGATAAACTTGACATGTACGCACTAAATTGTGCGTAACTTTTGATTTCGAGTTCCGAATGACACGAATCCAACACTCACATTAAGGTAGATCAATTTTCTATACAGGGGCAAAATTTAAGACGAAAATAGCTACGACGAACACTCCGACTAATCCAATCTATCCCAAACTGCATGATGCCATGCATTGTGCTTCATTTGCAAACTTTTGCTTAGTGAACACCAATGATAACCTTAAAATGATCAATTTAACTAGCCGATACCCTTGAGATGTACGGACTAAATCGTTTGTAAATTTTGTTTTAGATTTCAAAATGACACAAATCCAACACGCACATTAAGCTAGCTAAATTTTCAAAATTTAAGATTGAAATAGCTACAAGAAAGCCTCCAAGTAATCTAAATTATCCCAAACTTCATGATGCCATGCATTATTCTTCATTTATAAGCCTTTACTCAAATAACACCAATGATCAGTTTATAATTATCAGTTTAGAGTGATCACCTTAACTCGCCGATCAACTTGACATGTCCACACTAAATCATGCATATCTTTTGATTTATTGTTCAAAATAACACGAATCTAAAGCCCACGTTAAGCTAGCTCAATTTTCTATATTGTGAAATAATTAGGACTAAAATAGCTACGATAAATACACCAAGTAATCCAATCTATCGTAAACTGCATGATGCCTGCATTATGCTTCATTTCTACACCTTTACTCAATGAGCGCCCATGATCACTTTAGAATGATCAATTTAAATAGCCAGTAAACTATACTTCTCTTCACTAAATAGTACATACCGTTTGATTTAAATAACCGAATGACTCGAATCCAATGTGCACGTTAAGTGAGCTCAATTTTCTATACTGGGGCAAAATTTAAGGCCAAAATAGCTACGACAAAGCCTCCAAATAATCCAATTTATCCCAAACTGCGTGATGCCATTCATTATGCTTTATTTGTAAACCATTTCTTAGTGAGCCGCAATGATCAGTTTAAAATAATCATTTTAACTAGCCGATACACTTGAAATGTATGGACTAAATCGCCTGTAACTTTTGATTTAAAGTTCAGAATGACACGAATCCAACTCCAACGTTAAGCTACCTTAAATTTCTATTTGAAGACATTATAAGACCGAAATAGCTATGATCAAGCCTCCAACTAATCCAATCCATGTCAAACTATGTAATTCCATGCATTATGCTTCATATCTAAACCTTTTCTCGATGAGCATCAATGATCAATTTTGAACGATCAATTTAACTAGCCGATAACTTGAGATGTCAGCACTAACTCATCCGTAACGTTTTATTTATAGTACAAAATGGTACGAATCCAATGCCCATGCTAAGCTACCTCCATTTTATATATTGTGAGAAAATTTAATACCAAAATAGCTACAATAAAACCTCCAGGTAATCAAATCTATCCCAAAGTGCGTGATGCCATGCATTATGCTGCATTTATAAGCATTTACTCAAGGAGCACCAATGATCAGTTTAGAGTGATCATTTTAACTAGGCGATAAACTTGACATGTCCGCACTAAATCGTGCGTAACTTTTGATTTAGAGTTTCGAATGACACGAATCCAACGCCCACGCTAAGCTAGATAGATTTTTTATATTGGAGAAAAATTTAAGACCAAAATAGCTACCACGAAGCCTCCAAGTATTCCAATCTATACCAAACTGTGTGATGCCATGCATTATGCTTCATTTGTAAACTTTTGCTCAGTGAGAACCAACGATAAGCTTAAAATGATCAATTTAACTAGCCGATACACTTGACTTGTACGTACTAAATCGTCTGTAACTTTTGATTTCGAGTTCAGAATGACAAGAATCCAACACACACATTAAGCAGCTCAATTTTCTATATTAAGACCAAATTTCAGACCGAAAAAGCTATGACAAAGCCTCCAAATAATCTAAACTATCCCAAATTGTGTGATGTCATGCATTATGCTTCATTTATAAGCCTTTACTCAAGAAACACCAATGATCAGTTTAGAATTATCTGCATACAATGATCATTTTAACTGGCCGATCAACTTTAAATTTCCGCACTAAATCGTCAGTAACTTTTGATTTAGAGTTGAGAATGACACGAATCTAACGTCCATGTAAGCTAGCTCAATTTTCTATACTGTGAAAAAATTTAGGACCGAAATAGCTACCAAAAAGCATTCAAGTAATCCAATCTATCTGAATCTGCGTGCTCCATGCATTATGCTTCATTTCTAAACCTTTGCTCAATGACCACAAATCATCATTTTAGAATGATCAATTTAACTAGCTAATAAATTTGACATGTTCGCACAGAATTGTGCGTAACTTTTGATTTAAAGTTGCGAATGCAACGAATCCAACACGCACATTAAGCTAGATCAATTTTCTATATTGGCTAAAAATTTATAACCAAAATAGCTACAACAAAGCCTCCAAGTAATCCAATCTATCGAAAACTGTGTGATGCCATGAATAGTGCTTCATTTGTAAACCTTTGCTTAGTGAGCACCAATGATAAGCTTAAAATGATCAATTTAACTACCCGATACACTTGACATGTATAGACTAAATCGTATGTAACTTGATATTTAGCGTTCTGAATGACACGAATCCAACCCCAACATTAGGCTAGCTCAATTTTCTATATTAAGACAAAATTTAAAACTGAAATAGCTACGCCAAAGCCTCCAATTAATCCAAACTATCCCAAATTGCATGATGCTATGCATTATGCTTCATTTATAAGCCTTTACTCAAGAAACACCAATGATCAGTTTAGAATTATCAGTTTAGAATTATCAGTTTAGAATGATCATTTTAACTGGCTGATCAACTTGACATGCCTGCACTAAATCGCCCATAATTATTGATTTACAGTTCAGAATGACACGAATCAAACGCCCATGTAAGCTAGCTCAATTTTCTATACTGTGAAAAAATTTAGGACCGAAATAGATATGGCAAAGCCTCCAAATAATCCAATCTATCCCAAACTGCGTGATGCCATGCATTATGCTTTATTTGTAAACCATTGCTTAGTGAACACCAATGATAATTTTAAAATGATCAATTTAACTATCTGATACACTTGACATGTTTGGACTAAATCGTTTGTAACATTAGATCTATAGTTCAAAATGACACGAATCCAACGCCCACATTAAACAACTCAATTTTCTCTATTAAGATAAAATTTGAGACCGATCTATATCAAACTACGTGCTACGATGCATTATGCTTCATTTTTAAACCTTTGCTCAATGACCACAAATAATCATTTTAGAATGATTAATTTAACTATCCGATAAACTTGATATATCGGCACTAAATCCTGCATAACTTTTGATTTAGAGTTCTGAATGACATGAATCCAATGCCCACGTTAAGCTAGATGAATTTTCGATATTGGGAAAACATTAAGAACAAAATAGCTACGATGAAGCCTCCAAGTAATCCAGTCCATCACAAACTGCGTGATGCAATGCATTATGCTTCATTTGTAAACCTTTGCTCAGTGAGCACCGCTGATAAGCTTAAAATGATCAATTTACCTAGCCTTTACCCAAGAAACACCAATGATTATTCTAGAATTATCAATTTAGAATGATCACTTTAACTGGCCGATCAACTTCACATATCCGCACTGAATCGTCCCTAACTTTTTATTTAGAATTCATAATGACACGAATCCAATGCCCACGTTAAGGTAGCTCAATTTTCTATATTGTGAAAAATTTATGACCAAATTAGCTACGACAAAGCCTCCAAGTAATCTAATCTATCTCAGACTGCGTGCTGCCAGACATTATTCTACAGTTCTAAACCTTTGCTCAATGTCCAAAAATCATCATTTGAGATTGATCAATTTAACTAGCCGATATACTTGACATGTCCGCACTAAATCCTGCGTAACTTTTCATTTAGAGTTCCAAATGACACAAACCAAACGCCCATGTCAAGCTAGATCAATTTTATATATTGGGCCAATCTTTAAGACCAAAATATCTATGACAAAGCCTCAGAGTAATCCAATATATCCCAAACTACTTGATGCCATGCATTATACTTCATTTGAAAACCTTTGCTCAGTGAGCACCAATCGTAAGCTTAAAATGATCAATTTAACTAGCCAATACACTTGACATGTACGGACTAAATCGTTTGTAACTTTTGATTTAGAGTTTAGAATTACACGAATCCAACACCCAAATTAAGCTAGCTCAGTTTTCTATATTAAGACAAATTTAAGACGAAATAGCTACGACAAAGCCTCCAAGTGATCCAAACTATTACAAATTGCGTGATGCAATGCATTATACTTCATTTATAATCCTTTACCGAAGAAACACCAATGATATCTTTAGAAATATAAGTTTTGAATGATCACTTTAACTGGCCGATCAACTTGACATGTCCACACTAAATCGTCGGTAACTTTTGATTTAGTGTTCAGATTGACCAGAATCCAATGCCCGCATTAAGCTAGCTCAATTTACGATATTGTTAAATAATTTAGGACCGAAACAGCTACGCGAAAGCCTCCAACTTGACATGCCTGCACTAAATCGTCCGTAATTTTTGATTTAGAGTTCAAAATGACACGAATCAAATTCCCATGTAAGCTAGCTCAATTTTCTATACTGTGAAAAACTTTAGGACCGAAATAGCTAAGACAAAGCCTCCAAGTAATCCAATCGATCACAAACTGCGTGATGCCATGCATTAAGCTTCATTTGTAAACCTTTGTTCAGTGAGCACTAATGATCAGTTTAGAATGATCAATTTAACTAACTAATACACTTGACATGTACACACTAAATCACTTCTGGCTTTTTATTTAGAGTTAAGAATACACGAATCCAATGCCCACGTTAAGCTAGCTCAATTTTATATATTAAGAAAACATTTAAGAAGGAAATAGCTACAACAAAGCCTCAAAGTAATCTAGTCTATCCCAAACTGCGTGATGTCGTGCATTATTCTTCATTTGTAAACCTTTGCTCAACGAGCATCAATGATAATTTAGATTGATCAGTTTATATAGCCGATAAACTTGAGATGTCCGCACTAAATCGTTCATTACTTTTGATTTGGAGTTCAGAATGACACGAATCCAATGACCACGTTAAGGTGGCTCTATTTTCTACATTGTGACAAAATTAAAAAATGAAATAGCTACGATATAGCCTAGATGTAATCCAATCTATCCAAAACTGCATGATTCTATACATTATGCTTCATTTTAAACCTTTGCCCAATGAGCACCGATGATCATTTTAAAATGATCAATTTAACTAATACAGAAACTTGACATGTCCACACTAAAACGTGCGTAACTTTTGGTATAAAGTTATGAATGACGGGAATCAAACGCCCACGTTAAGCTATCTCAATTTTCTATGTTGGAAAAAACTTAAGGCCAAAACTACAAAGAGCCTCCAAGTACAACAATCTATCCCAAACTACGTGATTACATGCATTATGCTTCATTTGTAAACCTTTGCTCAGTGAGCACCAATGATCAGTTTAGAATGATCAATTTAACTAGCTGATACACTTGACATGTACGCACTAAATCTTGTGTAAATTTTGATTACGAGTTCAGAATGACACTAATCCAACGTCCACGTTAAGCTAGCTCAATTTTCTATATTGTGAAAAAATTTAGGACCGGAATTGCGACGACAACGCCTACAAGTAATCCAAACTATCTCAAACTGAGTGGTGTCATGCATTATGCTTTTTCTAAACCTTTGCCCATTGAACACCAAAGATCATTTTAGAAGGATCATTTTATCTAGCCGATAAACTTGACATGTCCGCACTAAATCGTGCGTAACTTTTGGATTAGAGTTCGAATAAAGCGAATCCAACGCCCACGTTATGCTAGTTCTATTTTCTATATTGGGACAAAATCTAAGACCAAAATAGCTACGAAAAACCCTCCAAGTAATCCAATCTATCCCAAACTGCATGATGCCATGCATTATGCTTCATTTGTTAACCTTTGTTCAGTAAGCGTCAATGATCAGTTTAGAAAGATCAATTTAACTAGCCGATACATTTGACATGTACGCACTAAATCGCGTGTAACTTTTGATTTAGAATTCATAATACACAAACCCCACGGCCATGTTAAGCTAGCTCAATTTTCTGTATTAAGACAAAATTTAAGACGGAAATAGCTTGCACAAAGCCTCCAAGTAATCCAATCTATGCCAAACTGCGTGATGCCATACATTATGCTTCATTTGAAAATCCTTTTTCAGTGAGCACCAATGATCGGTTTAGAATGATCAATTTAACTAGCTGATACACTTGACATGTATGCACTTAATCTTTTATAACATTTGATTTAGAGTTCAGAATACACGAACCTAAGGCCCACGTTAAGCTAGTTAAATTTTCTATATTAAGGCAAAATTTAAGATGGAAATAGCTAAGACAAAGTCTCTAAGTAATCCAATATATCCCAAACTACATGATGCCATGCATTATAGTTCATTTGTAAACCTTTGCGTAACGAGCATCAATGATCGGTTTAGAATGATCAATTTAACTAGCCGATAAATTTGAGATGTCTGCACTAAATCATCTGTAACTTTTGATATAGTGTTCAGAATGACACGAATCAATGCGCACATTAAACTACCTCGATTTTCTATATTGTGACAAAATTTAAGACCCATATAGCTACGGTAAAGCCTCCAAGTAATCGAACCTATCCCAAACTGCATGATATCATGCATTATGCTTCATTTCTAAACCTTTTCTCACTGAGCATCAATGATCAGTTTTGAACGATCAATTTAACTGGCCGATAACTTGAGATGTCAGCACTAACTCATCCGTAACATTTGATTTAGAGTACAAAATGGCACGAATCCAATGCCCACGCAAAGCTACATCCATTTTATATATTGTGAGAAAATTTGATACCAAAATACCTACAGTAATGCCTCCAGGTAATCAAATCTATCCCAAAGTGTGTGATGCCATGCATTATGCTGCAGTTATAAGCATTTACTCAAGGAGCACCAATGATCAGTTTAGAGTGATCATTTTAACTAGGCGATAAACTTGACATGTTTGCACTAAATCGTGCGTAACTTTTGATTTAGAGTTCCGAATGTCACGAATCCAACGCCCACGCTAAGCTAGATAGATTTTCTATATTGGGGAAAAATATAAGACCAAAATAGCTACCACGAAACCTCCAAGTAATCCAATCTATCCCAAAATGTGTGATGCCATGCATTATGCTTCATTTGTAAACTTTTGCTCAGTGAGCACCAATGATAAGCTTAAAATGATCACTTTATCTAGCTGATACACTTGACATGTACGTACTAAATCGTCTGTAACTTTTGATTTAGCGTTCAGCATGACAAGAATCCAACACACACATTAAGCAGCTCAATTTTCTATATTAAGACCAAATTTCATACCGAAAAAGCTAGGACAAAACCTCCATGTAATCTAAACCTACAATGATCATTTTAACTGGCCGATCAACTTTAAATGTCCGCACTAAATCGTCCATAACTTTTGATTTAGAGTTGAGAATGACACGAATCTAACGCCCATGTAAGCTAGCTCAATTTTCTATATTGTGAAAAATTTAGGACCAAAATAGCTACGAAAAAGCATTCAAGTAATCCAATCTTTCTGAGACTGCGTGCTCCATGCATTACGCTTCATTTCTAAACCTTTGCTCAATGACCACAAATCATCATTTTAGAATGATCAATTTAACTAGCTAATAAATTTTACATGTCCGCACTAAATTGTGCGTAACTTTTGATTTAAAGTTGCGAATGCAACGAATCCAACGCTCACATTAAGCTAGATCAATTTTCTATATTGGGTAAAAATTTATAACAAAAATAGCTACAACAAAGCCTCCATGTAATTCAATCTATCGAAAACTGTGTGATGCCATGAATAATGCTTCATTTGTAAACCTTTGCTTGGTGAGCACCAATGATAAGCTTAAAATGATCAATTTAACTACCCGATACACTTGACATGTATAGACTAAATCGTATGTGACTTGATATTTAGAGTTCTGAATGACACGAATCCAACCCCCACATTAGGCTAGCTCAATTTTCTATATTAAGACAAAATTTAAAACTGAAATAGCTACGCCAAAGCCTCCAATTAATCCAAACTATCCCAAATTGCGTGATGCTATGCATTATGCTTCATTTATAAGCCTTTACTCAAGAAACACCAATGATCAGTTTAGAATTATCAGTTTAGAATTATTAGTTTAGAATGATCACTTTAACTGGCCGATCAACTTGACATGTCCACACTAAATCGTCCCTAACTTTTGATTTAGAGTTCAGAATGACACGAATCCAACGCCCACGTTAAGGCAACTCAATTTTTTATATTATGAAAAATTTAGGACTGAAATAGATACAAAAAAGCCTTAAAGTAATCCAATCTATCTCAAACTACGTGTGGTCATGCATTATGCTTTATTTTAAACATTTCCTCAATGACCACAAATGACACGAATCTAACGCCCATGTAAGCTAGCTCAATTTTCTATATTGCGAAGACATTTAGGACCGAAATAGGTACGACAAAGCCTCTAAGTAATCCAATCTATCTGAAATTGCGTGCTCCATGCATTATGCTTCCTTTGTAAACCTTTGCTCAATGACCACAATTCATCATTTTAGAATGATCAATTTAACGAGCTGATAAACTAGACTTGTCCGCACTAAATTGTGCGTAACTTTTGATTTAGAGTTCCAAACACCACGAATCCAACGCTCATGTTAAGCTAGATCAATTTTCTATAGTCGGGCAAAATTTAAAACCAAAATAGCTACAACGAAGCCTCAAAGTAATCCAATCTATCGAAAACTGTGTGATGCCATGAACCTCCAAGTAGACCAATATATCCCAAACTATGTGGTTCCATGCATTATGCTTCATTTGTAAACCTTTGCTCAGTGAGCACCAATGATCAGTTCAGAATGATCAATTTAACTAACTGATACACTTGACATGTACACACTAAATCTTGTGTAACTTTTGATTTAGAATTCAGAATGACACGAATCCAATGCACACGTTAATATAGCTCAATTTTCAATATTGTGAAAAAATTAGAACTGAAATTGCTACGACAAAGCCTACATGTAATCCAATCTATCTCAAACTGCGTGGTGCCATCACTACAAGAAAACTACCAAAATGCCACTGCATTTTTGCGACCACATATGTAGTCACAAAATTTGTGACCACATTTGCCACGATTTTGCGACCACTTTGCGACTACGGCGATGTAGTCGCAAAGTGGTCGCAAAAGTGTGACCAAAACGTGTAGTTGCATATTTGTCGAAATACACAACCATTTGGAGACTGAAATGCGACTGTTTTGCGAGTGGTAAATGCAGTCGCTAATTAGTCGTAAAATAGCGACTGATCTACATGTGGAAAAACCACATGTTAGTCGCATATTGGTCGCTAAAAATGCGACCAATTTGCGACTAAATTTCGGAGTGGCTCTTCATTCACAAAGTGGTGGCAAAGTGCCAACATAAAAAACATGTGCTATAATGACATTTAAGCGACTACACTGTTGTAGTCACAAAGTACTGGCAAATCAGTGGCAAAGTAGTGGCAAAATGTTGTATATATATGCTCCATCCAATTTTTTCATTTGTAGAATCGAAAGGGAAAAAAACTTCAAACATGTGGGGAAATTATAATAATTCGAGAGATTGGATGTACAAAAGGATCGATAATCAAACAAGAAATATATTGGCTGAAATTGCACAAGGCATGGAGGAGTTCATGAATTTTGCAAGTAGTCAACCAATAGATCGGAGTAGCGGAGGTAAGTTTTCCTATCCTTGTATTAATTGCAAAAACAATAAATTTATTCTGGGACCGAAAATATGGAGTCATCTATATAGTCGAGTATTTATGCCAAATTATTATATTTGGTATAAAAATGGAGAAGAGCTGAATGTTCAGTTAAGGATGAGTAGTCAGGGTGATGTCCAAAGAAATCAGGGAGGTACGCATGGTAGTACTAGTGATGAAACAGTTGGTACATCCGGTAATAGATATGTTGAAATGGTGACAAATGCATTTCGTGAGACAACGACTGATGATCAGTACTATAATCAGAACGAAGAAGAATATAATAATGAAGAAGAACAGTCTAACGAAGAAGCCAAAATTTTTTACAACATGTTAGAAGCTGCGAAAATTCCATTGTATGATGGTTGTCATGAAGGGCACTCGAAGTTATCATTAACTGCTTGGTTCATGAACATTAAGTTTGATTTTAATCTACCAGAAAAATGCATGGATTCTTGGGCGGAGCTGTTTACAGAATATTTGGCCGAGGAGAATCAGGCAACAGGTTCATATTATGAAACCAAAAAATTGATGCAAAATTTAGGCCTCCCGTTTTATACAATTGACGTGGGTGTTCACAATTGTATGATCTTCAGGAAAGAAGATGAGAAATGGGAAAAATGCAAAATTTTGCGAGTCCCCCCCCCATATAAGCCAAGCGAGGGCAGGACGAGAGTACCATTCAGTCGTATGTGGAATTTACCTATAGGTGATAGACTTAAAAGAATGTATCAAAGTGAGAAAACCGTAGAGGCAATGAGGTGGCACGCAGAACATGAAGCAGAAGACAGAGAAATGAGTCACCCATCTCATGCTGTAGAGTGGAAATATTTTCAATATCTACATCTTAGATTTGCTCAGAATCTCGAAACGTTTATCTTGGCTTATGTACTGATGGGTTCAATCCATTTGGGATGTCTCGTAATTATTCATTATGGCATGTGATTATCACTCCATATAACTTGCCATCGGACATGTGTACGAAGAAAGAGTATTTGTTTCTAACAATTCTGAATTCAGGGCCAAATCATCCGCATGATAGTCTGGATATATTCCTCGTACCTTTGATTGATGAGTTGAAAGAATTGTGGTCTACGGGAGTTGATGCATACGATGTATCGTTGAATCAAAATTTTAATCTAAAAGCCATGTTACTATGGACGATAAGTGGTTTTCCGCTTATGGAATGTTGTCAGGATGGACAATGCATGGAAGACTACCTTGTCCAATTTGTATGGATGATACGAAAGCATTTCATTTACCAAATGGGAGAAAGACGTGTTGGTTTGATTGTCACAGAAGGTTTCTTCCTAAGGGTCACCCGTTACAAAAAAAATAAAACAATTTTTTTAAAGGGGAAGCACGCTTTGAATGACTATCCTCCACAATCATTGACAGGTGAACAAGTTTTATACGAGCGAATAAAAACTATCAATCCTCTAAAAACATCTGACTGCGGAGGAAACGATCATGAAAGTAAAGAAGAAGGTTATGGCAGCTGAATTCAGGGCCAAATCATCCGCATGATAGTCTGGATATATTCCTCGGACCTTTGATTGATGAGTTGAAAGAATTGTGGTCTACGGGAGTTGATGCATACGATGTATCGTTGAATCAAAATTTTAATCTAAAAGCCATGTTACTATGGACGATAAGCGGTTTTCCGCTTATGGAATGTTGTCAGGATGGACAATGCATGGAAGACTACCTTGTCCAATTTGTATGGATGATACGAAGGCATTTCATTTACCAAATGGGAGAAAGACGTGTTGGTTTGATTGTCACAGAAGGTTTCTTCCTAAAGGTCACCCGTTACAAAAAAAATAAAACAATTTTTTTAAAGGGGAAGCACGCTTTGAATGACTATCCTCCACAATCATTGACAGGTGAACAAGTTTTATACGAGCGAATAAAAACTATCAATCCTCTAAAAACATCTGACTGCGGAGGAAACGGTCATGAAAGTAAAGAAGAAGGTTATGGCAGCTGACATAATTGGCACAAAGAACGCATATTTTGGGAGTTGTCGTACTGGACAGATGTTAACCTTCGACATAATCTTGATGTGATGCATACAGAGAAGAATTTTTTTGATAACATCATTAATACTGTTATGAATGTGAAAGAGAAATCAAAAGATACAATTAAGTCAAGATTGGATATTGAGAAGTTTTGCTCTCGAAAAGAGTTGCACGTGGATGATTGGGGTAATGCTCCATTCCCTATATTTCGATTGACACAATAAGCAAAAGAATGGTTATTGGAATGTATCAAAAATGATGTCAAATTTCCGGACGGCTACGTGACAGATTTAGCAAATTGTGTGGATATGGATGGATTGAAGTTCTCGGGCATAAAAAGTCATGACTGTCATGTTTTTATGGAAAGGCTTCTCCCTTTTATATTTACAGAACTTTTATCACGGAAAAGTCATCTAGCATCATCAGGTATATATACTAATAAATATATTTTATATTTGAAGTACATAAATTAATAATAATTGCATGCAATAATTAATTGTAGATGTTAATATATATAGGGATTAGAGGATTTTCCGTGATCTATGCTCCATATCATTACAAAAAAGCCGTGTCCGAATTTTGAAGGAAAACATAGTCATAATTTTATGCAATTTGGAAAAGATCCGCCTTCATTTTTTGATATCATGAAGCATCTTCCTGTACATCTACCATACGAAGATGAATTGGGTGGAATTATGCAATATAGGTGGATTTATCCATTTGAAAGGTTTTTAGAAAACTGAAAATCAAGGCGAAAGACAAATGATATGCTACAAGGTTAATTGTTGAATCATATGTGAATGATGAGATATATTAGTTCTCGGAACATTACTTTGCTGCCCACATACGCACGAAAAACAGGTAGCATAAATTCATTCTTATGTTTATTAATTAATTATTTTATTATGAATGGCAAATTTTCGTGCTGATATATAGTGTAATAATATATATATATATATATACAAGTCTCCAAGATTCGATGAAGGTGACGTTCCTGTATATCCGGATCCCAGAGTACCAGCTATATTTACGCACATGGGTCATCCAAGTGGTAAATTTAAAGAAATATGGCTCTCCGAAAAAGAATACAAATATGCACATGCATATGTTTTGCGGAATTGTGAATATTTACGGCCACTAGAGAGGTATATGAAAACAATTGCATTTATTACATTACAATTTTATTGTATCAAGAAATATATATTACTTTTTCATATTTACTTTTGTAGCATTTTTGAATATCACATTCGATGTACGTATCCATATCTTTCGGAAGATGACATTTCATCGAAAAGAGAGCAAGAGTTTCACATATGGGTTAGAGATTATGTATGTTTAATTATTTGATATGTATATTAGATTAAATTTATTAAATTTGAAATACTAACTTTTTATATATATATGGTCATAGGTCAATACATGCACTTCCACAGATTCACGCGTCTTTCCTATATGGGCTCAAGAATTAGTTCAAGGGCCGATGAATAAAGCGTCAACCTGGCCGATCTATTTTACAAGAGGTTATATGTTCCACACAAAGAAACATGGACATAAAAGAAATATACGTAACTACGGCATTTGTGTGAAGGGAGACAATTACTCAGATGCATCTGATGAAGCTGATCTCTACGGGATTTTAACAAATATCATTAAACTTGAGTATGTTGGCCTCCTAAATTTGAAAATCACACTTTTTAAATGTGAATGGTATGGTTCTACGATTTCGAAAGATACTCGAAAGTTGGAAAATGGCGTCGTTGATGTCTTATTATCGAGGAAATACTACAAATATGAACCATTTATTCTAGGTACATATGTAAATAATTGACTATATAATTAATTTCGTTAAAAATATATAACTAATTTATATTTTATTATTTATGATGTATCACCTTTTCAAGCAGATCAAGTTTGTTATATTCCCTATCCGCACACTAAATAATCATCAAAACAAACATGGCTTAGTGTTATAAAAGATAATCCTAGATCAAACATTTTGGGGGAATGCAAAAACAAAGACGAGATTGGCCTGTTGCAACAAGAAAATGATGAAGAGGTAATAGTTGTTCAAGCGATAGAAGTAGATCGTTTGGTCGATAGAGTTAATCATACGGAAGAAATTGATTTTGATGTCGGAAATGCCGAACTAGAAGATGAATTTCAATGTAATATTTCATCTTTAGATGATGACGAGGACGAAGAAATGTAATAAATTTATTTATCATTTTATGTATTTTTGACATTTGATTTTTATATAATTCAATTTATTCACAAAACCATATAATTAAGGTTATATGATAGAAATTGTGACTCATTTGCCACCATTTTACCACTGCATTCAGAATGTGGTGGCAATTTAGTCACAATTATTACACGTGGTTTGCCACTGATTTGCTACCACAATTCAAAATTTGATATGCAATCACAAATCAGTCGCAAAATATCGACTGATTTGCGACAACATAGGGTAAATTTACATTTTCCCTAAGTATTTTCCACATTTACAACTTGGATTTGCATTTTATGTAACTACTAACAATATAAGGGACCACATATATTGAAAACCATATTTGTATTCATTTAAATTTTAGAGAACATTTGAAATGTATATAAGAGTTATAAGGTTAAAGAAATTTGTTAAGTGTTTTAGGAAAATAATTTGAAAATTTGGTAAATGTTGTTGTTTTCTTAACCGTGGATAATCAAGTAATCAATCTTAAATAATTCAATTTATTCAACAAAATCAATAAATTTAGGGTTTAGGGTATTATTTGTGACTGATTTGCCACCACTTTGCCACTCCATTCAGAATGTGGTGGCAATTCAGTCACAATTATTACTCGTTGTCGCAAATCAGTGGCAAATTTAGCCACTGATTTGCGACCACGAACTCAAAATTTGATATGCAGTCACAAATCAGTCGTAAAATAGCGACTCATTTGCGACCACATAGGGTAAATTCACATTTTTCCTAAGTATTTTCTACATTTACAACTTGTATTTGCATTTTTATGTAAATATTAATCATTATAAGTGACCACATATATTGAAAACCATATTTGTATTCATTTAAATTTTAGAGAACATTTGAAATGTATATAAGAGTTATAAGGTTAAGTAAATTTGTTAAGTGTTTTAGATAAATGATTTGAAAATTTGGTAAATGTTGTTGTTTTCTAATTAATTGAAATTTGTACAACTTATAATCAAGTAATCTATCTTATATAATTCAATTTATTCACAAAAAAATCAATAAATTCTGGGTTTATGATATTATTTGTCACTCATTTGTCACCATTTTCCACTGCATTCAGAATGTGGTGGCAATTCAGTTACAATTATTAATCGGGGTCGCAAATCAATGGCAAATTTTGCCACTAATTTGTGACCATAATTGTTTTTTGAATAAATTAAAATATGGTTGCAAATTAGTGGAAAATTTGCCACTGATTTACGACCACAAGTTAGTTTATTCGAATAATTAAACCGTGGTCGTAAATCAGTCGCAAATTTGCAACTCATTTGCGACAACCAATTAATTTGGTGGGAGTTTGAAAGTTTTTGATTCCCACCAAATTAATTGGTGGTCGCAAATCATTCGCAAATTTGTGACTAATTTGCGACCACATCATAAATTTCGAATTTTGCCACTGATTTTGGATAACATACGTGGTCACAGAAAAATTCTATAAATCCTCGATGGGGTTCTCTCATTTTTCACACTTAACATTTTTACTTCCCATATCCTCTCTAAACACTTATAAAGCTTCTCATAATAAAAAAAATCCAAACAAGCAAATGGCAATTAGGAGTAGGTCGATGAGAAGTCGTGGAAGACGATCTATCCCATCGTCTTCGGGCCGTGGTACCTCTTCGGCCTCCTCGAACCCCTCACCCACCGTTAATATAGCGGCATCCCGCCTCCCTCCCCAATATAGGTTTACCCCTCATTCCGTTCCTGAAACCCAAACTCCGTCATGATTTCAGGTATCGGACGAACATGAGGAGGAAGATATTCCCGAATGCAAAACGGGAACGGAAGAACAAACTATTACTCTTGATAGTTTGTTACAAACTCTAGGGCGCGACTAATATATGAATGTGCTATCCCCAATGGCGGCACCAAATACAACTTGGTAATTAAATCTTTTTTTTTTAAATTTTATTTATATAGAATTATAAAATTTTTATTAATATTAATATGAAATTTAAATTTTTATATAATAAAAATATTAGATTTGACCGCGATAAAGGGATAACTACCCGTCAAATATCAAAAATTTTAAAAATAAATTTGATGGCCCTTATTACAGTTGGACGGTCGTATCTGCTGAAAGGTAGGAAAAATATTTCATCGAATTTGCGGTAAGTAAATTTTTTTATTTTTTATTTTTTAAATTTTATTTATTTTATAAAATTTAAATAAAACTTATTAATATTGTATTATTTAATTCAAAACAAACGTACACCTGGGATCCTATAATCACCTCGGTGGTACGAAAAGAGTTCGATACCATCAGCGTAAGATGGATGAAAGGGATGGTGAGCACGGTTCATACAACCGAGAAACGTCCCTGATGGATTTCTCCGAGTCTGTTCAAAATTTTGACACACTGTTGGGGAACAGAAACGTTTAACAAGAGGAGTAGCAAATACTCTAATAACTGCAACTCCTCCCGAGACAGCCTTGGCCCACACAAGTATTTGTCGGGCCAAAAATCCTACATCCAGATCCAGCAGGAAATTGTAAGTAATTTCAAATATCTAAATTTAATTAAAAATTTTATTAATATTTAATTAAAATTTATTTCAATATATGTGTAAGAAAATAATTTTGGATCACCTGTCTCAATAGATGAGCTCTTTATAAAGACTCACACTAGAGCGGATGGTTCGTATGTAGATTTGAAAGCAAAACAAATCCGTGAAGCGTACGAACGTAACATCCAAGAGAAGATAGCGATTCCAGAAACTTGGAGATCGATCCAACAGAAACGTCTTACAGTACTCCCCATCCAATTGAGCTCATTCCAGAAGAGAAGAATGAGATTTTCATTCAGGTAAAATTTTTTTAAAAGTTTTTTATTCATATTTATTCTATTTATTTGATTTAATATTTTATTTTTATTTTAATTATTTTGTAGTTTTCCTTTGCGGATGACCGAGGCCATCTTTACGGACTCGGTAGCCTGAACCGCATCCACGGGTCGGGTAGGCGTAGTGGGTTGCAATCAACTACCGCCGAGTACGTTATGCTGCAAGACGAACTTCTAGACACGCAGCGCAAAATCGGAAAACAAAACGCAATCAACATGCGTAATGAAGAACGAAACACGCTTATTGTACAACAAAACGCGCAGATTTTGTAAGCAAATCGGAAGATGCAAGAAGAGCACAAAGAAAATAAAAATAAGATCTGCAACTTGAAGATGGTCAACGACTATTTTCAACGGACGGATCCCACATTTGCCTCCTTTATGCGGGATAACGATTGCCCAGGGGAACCATTGACAGCTCCGACCCCATTCTCGCCTTCGGATTTTCAATTCCCGCCGCCGGAGAATTAGTTTTATTGTTTTTTTGTAAATTGATTTTTTTTATTCAATAAAAAAACTAACTAATAATTTAATTATAATTTAAATAATAGTATTGATTACAAAATAATTAATTGAAACAAAATATTTTATATTTAATATTATATATTATATTTATTATTAATTAATAAATAATATTAATGATAATTAATGTTTTCCAAAAATAATAAGTAATTAGAATATTCAGAAATTAAAATTAAAAATTATTTTTTAATAATAATTTTTTAATTTTAATTTCAAAATATTTTAATTCATTATTATTTTTTAAAATCTAAATCCGTTGTAGTCGCAAATTAGTCCCAAATCAGTCTCAATTTTTGGGACCGATTTGCGACTACATAATTTTTTTTTGAATATTTTGATAATCAGTCGCAAATCAGTCGCAATTATTTGAGACTGATTTGCGACTAATTATGATAAGTAGTCGCATATTAGTCACTAAATATAGTGATTGATTTACGTCTGCATTTTGAAATTTTGATTTAGAGCTCAAAATGGCACGAATCCAGCTAAATCTTCTATATTGGGATAAAAATTTAAGACCAAAATAGGTATGACAAAACCTCCAAGTAATCCAGTCTATCCCAATTGCGTGATGCCATGCATTATGTTTCATATAAAAGCTTTTACTCAAGGAGCACTAATGATCAATTCAGAATGATAACATTAACAGGCGATCAACTTGATATGTCCTAACTAAATTTTCCGTAACTTTTGATCTAGATTTCAGAATTATAAGAATCCAACGCCCACGTTAAGCTAGATTAATTTTCTATATTATGAAAAATTTTAGGTCCAAAATAGGTACGACAAAGCCTCTAAGAAATCCAATCAACCTCAAACTACGTGGTGTCATGCATCATGCTTCATTTGTAAACCTTTGCTCAATGAGCATCAATGATCATTTTAGAATGATCAATTTAACTAGCCGATAAACTTGAAATATCCGCACTAAATCGTGCGTAACTTTTGATTTAAACTTCCGAATGACACGAATCCAACGCCCACGTTGAGCTTGCTCAATTTTCTATATTGTGTCAACTTGTGAGACTAAAAGACCTACAACAAAGCTTCCAAGTAATTCAATCTATCATAAATTGCGTGATGCCATGTATTATGCTTCATTTATAAGCCTTCACTCAAAGGGAACCAATGATCAATTTAGAATGATCATTTTAACTTGCCGATCAACTTAACATGTACACACTAAATCGTTCGTAACTTTTTTGTAGAGTTCAGTATAACACGAATTCATTTGGTAGCTCAATTTTCTATATCGTGACAACATTTAAAATGGAAAGAGCTACCACAAAGCCTTCAAATAATCCAATCTAACCTAAACTGTGTGATGCCATGCATTATGCTTCATTTATACGCCATTGCCCAAGGATCACTAATAATTAGTTTAGAATTATCATTGAAGAATGATCACTTTAACTAGCCAATCAACTCGATATGTCGGAACTAAATTGTTCAAAACTTTTGATTTAGAGTACTGAATCACACGAATCCAATGCCCACGTTACGCTAGCTCAGTTTTCTATATTGTGAAAAAATTTAGGACCGAAATAGCTTCAACAAAGTCTCCAAGTAATCCAATCTATCTCAAACTGCGTGGTGTCATGCATCATGATTCATTTGTAAACCTTTGCTCAATGATCAGCAATGATTATTTTAGAACGATCAATTTTACTAGTTGTTAAACTTGACATGTCCGCACTAAATTGTACATAACTTTTTATTTAGAGTTCCGAATGACACGAATCCACCGCCGACGTTAAGCTAGCTCAATTTCTATAGTCGGAAAAAATTTAAGATTGAAATAGTTTCGACAAAGCCTTTTAGTAATCCTTTTTTCAAAGAGCACCAATAATAAGTTTAACTCGGTGATAAACTTGAGATATCTGCACGTAATTGTGCGTAACTTTTGATTTACAGATCCAAATCATACAAATCCAATGTCCATGTTAAGCTGGCTCAATTTTCTATATTGTGAACAAATTTTTGACCGAAATAGCTACGACAAAGCACCAATGATCAGCTTAAGTAATCCCATCTATCCGAAACTATGTGATGCCATACATTATGCTTCATTTGTAAACCTTTGCTCATTGAGCACCAATGATCAGCTTAAAATGATCATTTTGACAAGCCGATCAACTTTTCATGTCCGCACTAAATCGTCCGCAACTTTTGATTTAGAGTTCAGAGTGCCACGAATCTAACACCCAAGTAAAGCTAGCTCAAATTTCTATGTTGTGATAAAATTTAAGACCAAAATAGCTAAAACAAAACCTTCAAGTAATCCATTCTTTCCCAAAATGTGTGACGTCATGCATTATGCTTCATTTGTCACCCTTTGTTCAATGAGCATCAATGATCAATTTAGAATGATCAATTTAACTAGCCAGTAAACTTGAGATGTCCGAACTAAATCGTCTGTAGCTTTTGGTTTAGAGTTCATAATGATACGAATCCAATGTCCACGTTAAACTAGCTGATTTTTCTATATTGTTACAAATTTTAAGACCGAAATAGCTATGGCAAACAATCCAAGTAATCCAATCGATCACAAACTGCATGATGCCATGCATTATGCTTCATTTATAAGCTTTTTTTCAAGAAGCACCAATGATCAGTTTAGAATTATCATTTAAACTGGCCGATCAACTTGACATGTATGCACTAAATCATCCATAACTATTGATGTAGAGTTTAGAATTACACGAATCCAATGCCCAAGTTAAGTTAGCTAAATTTTCTATATTGTGAGTACATTTAAAACGGAAAGCGCTACCACAAAGCCTTCAAGTAATACAATCTATCCTAAAATGCGTGAGCCCATGCATTATGCTTCATTTATAAGTCTTTACTCAAGGAGCACTAATGATCAGTTTAGAATGATAACATTAAATGGCCGATCAACTTGATATGTCCTAAAATTAAATGAACTTTTGATCTAGAGTTCAGAATGACACGAATCCGACGCCCACGTTAAGCTAGCTCAATTTTCTATATTGTGAAAAACTTTAGGTCCAAAATAGCTACGAAAAAGCCTTCCACGTAATCCAATCTATCTCAAACAGTATGGTGCCATGCATTATGCTTCATTTGTAAACCTTTCATCAATGAGGACCAATGACCATTTTAGAATGATCAACTTAACTAGCTTATAAACTTGACATGTACGCCCTAAATTGTCCGTAACTTTTGATTTAATGTTCCGAATGCCACGAATCCAACGCCCACGTTAAGCTAGTTAAATTTTCTATATTGGGACAAAATTAATGACCGAAATAGCTACGACAAAATCCAGTATATCCCAAACAGCGTGATGCCATGCATTATGCTTCATTTATAAGCCTTTACTCAAGGAGCACTAATTCTCAGTTTAGAATGATAACATTAACAGGCGATCGACTTGACATGTCCTAACTAATTTTCTGTAACTTTTGATCTATAGTTCTGAATGACACGAATCCAACACCCACATTAAGCTAGCTCAATTTTCTATATTGTGAAAAATGTTAGGTCCAAAATAGTTATGACAAAGCCTCTATGTAATCCAATCTATCTCAAACTGCGTGGTGTCATGCATCATTCTTCATTTGTAAACCATTGCTCAAGGAGCAGCATTGATTATTTTTGAATGATCAATTTAACTAGCCAATAAACCTGACATATCCGCACTAAATCGTGCGCAACTTTTGATTTAAAGTTCTGAATGACACGAATCCAACTCCCACATTGAGCTTGCTCAATTTTCGATATTATGACAATATGTGAGACTGAAAAAGCTACGACAAAGCCTCCAAGTAATCCAATTTATCCTAAAATGCGTGATGTCATGCATTATGCTTCATTTATAAGCCTTTGCTCAAGGAGCGCTAATGATTAGTTTAGAGTGATAACATTAAATGGTAGATCAACTTAACATGTCCAAACATTAAATGAACTTTTGATCTAGAGTTCAGAATAACACGAATCAGACGCTCACGTTAAGCTAGCTCAATTTTCTATGTTGTGAAAAAATTTAGGTCCAAATAGCTACGAAAAAGCCTCCAAGTAATCCAATCTATATCAAACAGGAGGGTTCCATGCATTATGCTTCATTTGTAAACCTTTGATCAATGAGGACCAATGACCATTTTAGAATGATCAATTTAACTAGCTTATAAACTTGACATGTACGCATTAAATTGTCCGTAACTTTTGATTTAATGTTACGAATGCCATGAATCCAACGCCTACGTTAAGCTACCTAAATTTTCTATATTGGGACAAAATTTAAGACCGAAATAGCTACGACAAAGCCTCCAAGTAATCTAGTCTATCCCAAACTGCGTGATGACATGCATTATGCTTCATTTATAAGCCTTTACACAAGGAGCACTAATGATCAGTTTAGAATGATAACATTAACAGCCGATCGACTTGACATGTCCTAACTAATTTTTCTGTAACTTTTGATCTATAGTTCTGAATGATACGAATCCAACGCCCACGTTATGCTAGCTCCATTTTCTATATTGTGAAAAAAGTTAGGTCCAAATTAGCTACTACAAAGAGTCTATGTAATCCAATCTATCTCAAACTGCGTGGTGTCATGCATCATTCTTCATTTGTAAACCATTGCTCAAGGAGCACCAATGATTATTTTTGAATGATCAATTTAACTAGTCAATAAACCTAACATATCCGCACTAAATCGTGCATAACTTTTGATTTAAAGTTCTGAATGACACGAATCCCACTCCCACATTGAGCTTGCTCAATTTTCGATATTGTGACAATATGTGAGACTGAAAGAGCTACAACAAAACCTCCAAGTAATCCAATCAATCCTAAACTGCGTGATGCCATGTATTATGCTTCATTTATAAGCCTTCACTCAAAGAGCACCAATGATCAATTTAGAATGATCATTTTAACTTGCCGATCAACTTAACATGTACACACTAAATTGTCCGTAACTTGTTTTGTAGAGTTCAGAATTACACGAATCCATTGCCCATGTTAAGGTAGCTCAATTTTCTATATCGTGACAACATTTAAAATGGAAAGAGCTACCACAAAGCCTTCAAATAATCCAATCTAACGTAAACTGCGTGATTCCATGCATTATGCTTCATTTATACGCCATTGCCCAAGGATCACAAATAATTAGTCTAGAATTATCAGTTTAAAATGATAACTTTAACTGGCTAATCAACTTGACATGTCGGCACAAAATCGTTCGTAACTTATGATTTATAGTTCCGAATCACACGAATCCAATGCCCAAGTTACGCTAGCTCAATTTTCTATATTGTGAAAAAAATTTAGGTCCGAAATAGCTTCAGCAAAGCCTCCAAGTAATCCAATCTATCTCAAACTGCGTGGTGTCATGCATCATGCTTCATTTGTAAACCTTTGCTCTATGATCACCAATGATTATTTTAGAATGATCAATTTAACTAGTTGAATAACTTGACATGTCCGCACTAAATCGTGCGTAACTTTTGATTTAGAGTTCCGAATGACACGAATCCACCGCTGACGTTAAGCTAGCTCAATTTTCTATAGTGGGAAAAAATCTAAGGTTAAAATAGCGACAACAAAGCCTCCTAGTAATCCAATCTATCCCAAACTACGTGATGCCCTTTTTATTCTTCATTTGTAAACCTTTGCTCAGTGAGCAAAGTTGATTAGTTTAGAGTGATCATTTTAACAAGCCGATTAACTTGTCATGTACGCACTAAATCGTCCGTAACTTTTTGTTAAGAATTCTGTGTCACGAATCCAACACCAAGTAAAGCTAGCTCAAATTTCTATATTGCTACAAAATTTAAGACCAAAATAGCTTGGACAAAGCCTCCAAATAATCCAATGTTCCCAAAATGCGTGATGCCATGCATTATACTTCATTTGTAAACATTTTCTTAATGAGCACCAATGATCTTTTTAGAATGATCAATTTAACTAATTATAAACTTGACATGTACGAATGAAATCATGCGTCACTTTTGATATAGAGTTCCGACTGCCACGAATCCAATGCCCACACTAAGCTAGCTCAATTTTCTATATTGTGAACAAATTTCAGAAGGAAATAGCTAAAAAAAGGCCTCCAAGAAATCCAATTTATCCCAAATTGCGTGATACCATGCATTATGCTTCATTTATAACCCTTTACTCAAGGAACACTAATAATTAGTTTAGAATGATCAATTTAACAAGCCAATACACTTGACATGTACACACTAAATCGTCTATAACTTTTGATTTAGAGTTCAAAATGACACGAATCCAATGCCCACGTTTAGCATTTGAAACTAAAAGAGCTACGACAAAGCCTCCAAGTAATGCCATCTATCCCAATTTGCGTGATGCCATGTATTATGTTTCATTTATAAGCCATAACTCAAGGAGCACCAATGATAAGTTTATAATCATCATTTTAACATGCACATCAACTTGACATGTACGCCCTAAATTGTCCGTAACTCTTGAAGTAGAGTTCAGAATTACAAGAATCCAATGCCCACGTTAAGGTAGCTCAATTTTCTATATTGCGACAACATTTAGAACTGAAAGAGCTAACACAAAGCCTTCAAGTAATCCTATCTTTCCTAAACCACGTGATGGCATGCGTTATGCTTCATTTATAAGCCTTTACTCAAGGAGCACTAATGATTAGTTTAGAATTATCAGTTTAGAATGATCACTTTAACTGGCCAATCCACTTGATATATCCACACTAAATCGTCTGTAACTGTTGATTAGAGACCAGAATGACATGAATCCAATGTCCACGTTAAGCTAGCTCAGTTTTCTATATTGTGAAAAAATTAAGGACCGAAATAGCTACGAGAAAGCCTCCAAGAGATCCAGTCTATCTAAAACTGCGTGGGACCATACATTATGCCTCATTTGTAAACCTAGCTCAGTGAACACCAATGATCAGTTTAAAATGATCATTTTAACAAGCCGATCAACTTGTCATGTCAGTACTAAATCATGCGTAACTTTTGATTTAGAGTTCAGAATGCTACAAATCAACCACCCAAGTAAAGCTACCTCAATTTTCCATATTGTGACAACATTTGAGACTAAAAGAGCTACGACAAAGCCTCCAAATAATTCAATCTAACCATTTTGCGTGATGCCATGCATTATACTTTATTTATAAGCCGTTACTCAAGGAGTACCAATGATAAGTTTAGAATCATCATTTTAACTAACCCATCAACTTCACATATACGCACTAAATTATCCATAACTTTTGAAGTAGAGTATGGAATTATACGAACCCAATACCCACGATTAGATAGCTCAATTTTCTATATTGCGACAACATTTAAAACTGAAAGAGCTACCACAAAGCCTTCTAGTAATCCAATATTACCTAAATTGCGTGATTGCATGCATTTTTCTTCATTTATAAGCCTTGACTCAAGGAGCACTAATAATTAGTTTAGAATTATCACTTTAGAATGATCACTTTAACTGGACGATCTATTTGACATGTCCACACTAAATTGTCTGTAACTATTGATTTAGAGCTCAGAATGACAAGAATCCAACGCCCACATTAAGCTAGCTCAGTTTTCTATATTGTGAAAAAATTAAGGACCAAAATAGCTACGAAAAAGCCTCCAAGAAATCCAATCTATCACAAACTGCGTGATACCATGCATTATGCTTCATTTGTAAACCTTTGCTTAGTGACCAACAATGATCAGTTTAGAATGGTCATTTTAACAAGCCGATCAACTTGTCATGTCCGTACTAAATCATCCGTAACTTTTGATTTAGAGTTCAAAATGCCACGAATCCAACACCCAAATAGAGCTAGCTCAAATCTCTATATTGTGAGAAAATTAAGAATGAAATAACTCTGGCAAAGCCTGCATGTACCAATCTATCCCAATCGGCGTGGTGCCATGCATTATGCATCATTTGTAAATCTTTGCTCAGTGAGCACCAATGATCATTTTAGATTGATCAATTTAAATAGCAGATATATTTGACATATCCAAACAAAATTGTGCGTAAGTTTTGATTAAAAGTTCCAAATGACACGAATCCAACGCCCACGTTAAGCTAGTTAAATTTTCTATATCGTGAAACCATTTAAAATAGAAAGAGCTAGCATAAAGCGTTCAAATAATCCAATCTAACGTAAACTGCATTCCATGCATTATGCGTCATTTATAAGCCTTAACTCAAGGAGCACTAATGATTAGTTTAGAGTTATCAGTTTAGAATGATCACTTTACCTAGCCGATCAACTTGACATGTCCGCACTAAATCGTCCTTAACTTTTGATTTAGAGTTCAGAATCACACGAATACAACGCCCACATTAAGGTAACTCAATTTTCTATACTGTGAAAAAATTTAGGACTGCAATAGCTACGAAAAAGCCTCCATGTAATCCCATGTATCTCAAACTGCGTGGTATCATGCATCATGCTTCATTTGTAAACCTTTTCATAATGAGCACCAATGATTATTTTAGAAAGATCAATTTAACTAGTTGATAATTTTGACATTTCCGCACTAAATCGTGAGAAACTTATGATTTAGAGTTCCAGATAACACGAATACAATGCCGACATTAAGCTAGCTCAATTTTCTATATTGGGACAAAATTTAAGACTGAAATAGGTTCGACAAAGCCTCGTAGTAATCTAATCTACTAAACAATGCGTTGTGGCATGTATTATACTTCATTTGTAAACCTTTGCTCAATGAGAACCCATGATAATTTTAGAATGATCAATTTAACTAGCCGATAAACTTGACATGTCCACACGAAATTGTGCGTAACTTTTGATTTAGAGTTTGTGAACAAATTAAGGACCAAACTAGCTACGAAAAAGCCTCCAAGTAATTCAATCTATCTCAAACTACGTGGTGCCATGCATTATTCTTCATTTGTAAACCTTTGATCAACGAGGACCAATGATCATTTCAGAATGATCAATTTAACTAGCCAATAAACTTGACATGTCTGCACTAAATCGTGCGTAACTTTTGATTTAGAGTTCTGAATGACACGAATCCAATGCCTACGTTTAGCTAACTGAATTTTCCATATTATGACAAAATTTGAAACTAAAAGAGCTACGAAAAAGCCTCCAAGTAATCCCATCTATCCCGATTTGCATGATGCCATTTATTATGCTTCATTTATAAGCCATTACTCAAGGAGCACCAATGACAAGTTTAGAATCATCATTTTAACTAGCCCATCAACTTGACATGTACGCCCTAAATTGTCTTTAACTTTTGAAGTAGAGTTTGGAATTACACGAATCCAATGCCCACGTTAAGGTAGCTCAATTTTCTATATTGCGACAACATTAAGAACCGAAAGATCTAACACATAGCCTTCAAGTAATCCTATCTTACCTAAACTGCGTGATGACATGCATTATGATTCATTTATAGGGCTTTACTCAAAGAGCACTAATGATTAGTTTAGAATTATCAGTTTAGAATGATCACTTTAACTGGCCGTTCCACTTGACATGTCCACACTAAATCGTCTGTAACTGTTGATTTAGAGATCAGAATGACACGAATCCAACGCCCACGTTAAGCTATCTCAGTTTTCTATATTGTGAAAAACTTAAGGACCAAAATAGCTACGAGAATGCTTCCAAGAAATCCAATCTATCTCAAACTGCGTAGCACCATAAATTATGCTTCATTAGTAAACCTTTGATCAGTGACCACCAATGATCAGTTTAGAATGATCATTTTAACAAGCCGATCAACTTGTCATCTCTGTACTAAATCATGTGTAGCTTTTGATTTAGAGTTCAGAATGCTATGAATCCAACCCCCAAGTAAAGCTACCTCAATTTTCCATATTGTGACAACATTTGAGACTAAAGGAGCTATGACAAAGCCTCCAAGTAATCCAATCTATCCCTATTTGTGTGATTGCATACATTATTCTTCATTTGTAAGCCGTTACTCAAGGAGCACCAATCATAAGTTTAGAATAATCATTTTAACTAGTCCATCAACTTGAGATGTACGCACTAAATTGTACGTAACTTTTGAAGTAGAGTTCGGAATTATACGAATCCAATGCCCACGTTAAGCTAGCTAAATTTTACCTAAACTGCGTGACGGTATGCATTATGCTTCATTTATAAGCCTTGACTCAATGAGCACTAATAATAAGTTTAGAATTATCAGTTTAGAATGATAACTTTAACTGGTCGATCTATTTGACATGTCCACACTAAATTGTCCATAACAGTTGATTTAGAGTTCATAATGAGACGAATTCAATGCCCACGTTAAGCTAGCTCAGTTTTCTATATTGTGAAAAAATTAAGGACTGAAATAGCTACGAAAAATCCTACAAGAAATCCAATCTATCTCAAACTCCGTGGTACCATGCATTATGTTACAGTTGTAAACCTTTGCTCAGTGACCACCAATTATCAGTTTAGAATGATCATTTTAACAAGCCGATCAACTTGTCATATCGGTACTAAATCATCCGTAACATTTGATTTAGAGTTCAAAATGCCACGAATCCAACACCCAAGTAAAGCTAGCTCAAATCTCTATATTGTGACAAAATTAAGAATGAAATAACTCTAGCAAAGCCTGCAAGTACCAATCTATCCCAATTGGCGTGGTTGCATGTATTATGCATCATTTGTATATCTTTGCTCAACGAGCACCAATGATCATTTTAGGATGCTCAATTTAACTAGCCGATATGCTTGACATATCTAAACGAAATCGTGCATAAGTTTTGATTAAAAGTTCCAAATGACACGAATCCAACGCCCACGTTAAGCTAGCTCGATTTTCTATATCGTGACAACATTTAAAACGGAAAGAGCTACCAAAAAGCATTCAAATAATCCAATCTAATCTAAACTATATTCCATGCATTATGCTTCATTTATAAGCCTTAACTCAAGCAGCACTAATGAATAGTTTACAGTTATCAGTTTAGAATGATCACTTTACCTAGCCCATCAACTTGACATGTCCGCACTAAATCGTCCTTAACTTTTGATTTAGAGTTCAGAATCACACGAATACAGCGCCCACGTGAAGGTAACTCAATTTTCTATATTGTGAAAAATTTAGGACTGCAATAACAACGACAAAGCCTCCATGTAATACCATCTATCTCAAACTGCGTGGTGTTTTGATTTAGAGTTCATAATCACACGAATACAGTGCCCACGTGAAGGTAACTCAATTTGCTATATTGTGAAAAAATTTAGGACTGCAATAGCTACGACAAAGCCTCCATGTAATCCCATCTATCTCAAACTGTGTGGTGTTTTGATTTAGAGTTCAGAATCACAAGAATACTGCACACATGCTTCATTTGTAAACCTTTGCTCAAATGAGAACCCATGATAATTTTATAATGATCAATTTAACTAGCAGATAAACTTTACATGTCCACACGAAATTGTGCGTAACATTTGATTTAAAGTTTGTGACCAAATTAAGGACCAAACTAGCCACGAAAAAACCTCAAAGTAATCCAATCTTTCTCAAACTACGTGGTACCATGCATTACGCTTCATTTGTAAACCTTTGCTCAACGAGGACCAATGATCATTTCAGAATGATCAATTTCACTAGCCGATAAACTTGACAAGTACGCACTAAATCATGCGTAACTTTTGATTTAGAGTTCTAAATGACACGGATCCAACACCCACGTTAACCTATCTCAATTTTCTATATTGGGACTAGATTTAAGATTGAAATAGCGACAACAAAGCCTCCAAATAATCCAATCTATCCCAAACTGTGTGATGCTATGTATTATGCTTCATTTGTAAACCTTTGCTCAGTGAGCACATTTGATCAAATTGATCATTTTAACAAACCAGTTAACTTGTCATGTCCGCACTGAATTGTCCGTAACTTTTTGTTAAGAATTCATTTCCACGAATCCAACACCCAAGTAAAGCTAGCTCAAATTTCTATATTGCTAAAAAATTTAAGACCCATAAATTTATTAAGAATCATGTGCTCAACGGGACCAATGATCATTTCAGAATGATTCATTTAACTAGCCGATAAACTTGACATGTCCGCACTAAATCGTGCGTAACTTTTGATTTAGAGTTATGAATGACATGGATCCAACACCCACGTTAACCTAGCTCAATTTTCTATATTGGGACTAAATTTAAGACCGAAATAGCGACAACAAAGCCTAAAAGTAATCCAATCTATCCCAAACAGTTTGATGCCATGTATTATGCTTCATTTGTAAACCTTTGCTCAGTGAGCACATTTTATCAGTTTAGAATGATCATTTTAACAAGCCGATTAACTTGTCATGTCCGCACTAAATCGTCCGTAACTTTTTATAAATAAAATAATGCCACGAATCCAACACCCAAGTAAAGCTAGCTCAAATTTCTATATCGCTACAAAATTTAAGACCGAAATAGCTACGACAAAGCCTCCAAGTAATCCAATATTTCCCAAACTACGTGATGACATGCATTATGCTTCATTTGTAAACATTTGCTTAATGAGCGCCAATGATCATTTTAGAATGATCAATTTAACTAATCATAAACTTGACATGTGCGAACGAAATCGTGAGTCACTTTGGATTTAGAGTTTGGACTACCACGAATCCAATGCCCACACTAAGCTAGCTCAATTTTCTATATTGTGAACAAATTTCGGACTGAAATAGCTACAATAAAGCCTCCAAGTAATCCAATATATCCCAAATTGCGTGATGCAATGCATTATGCTTCATTTGTAAACCTTTGCTCAGTGAGCACTAATGATCAGTTCAGAATGATCGATTTAACTAGCCGATACAGTTGACATGTACGCACTGAATCGTCTCTAACTTTTGATTCAAAGTTCAGAATGACACGAATCCAATGCCCACGTTTAAGAACCTCAATTTTCCATATTGTGACAACATTTGAGACTAAAAGAGCTACGACAAAGCTTCCAAGTAATCCAATCTATCCCATTTTGCATGATGCAATGCATTATGCTTCATTTATAAACCGTTACTCAAGTATCACCAATGATAAGTTTAGAATCATCATTTTAACTAACCCATCAACTTGACATGTACGCCCTAAATTGTCCGTAGCTTTTGAAGTAGAGTTCAGAATTACACGAATCCAATGCCCACGTTAAGGTAGCTCAATTTTCTACATAGCAACAACATTTAGAACTGAAAGAGCTAACAAAAAGCCTTCAAGTAATCCAATTTTACCTAAATTGCATGATGGCATGCATTATCCTTCATTTATTAGCCTTTACTCAAGGAGAACTAATGATTAGTTTAGAATTATCAGTTTAGAATGATCACTTTAATTAGCCGATCCACTTGACATGTCCGCACTAAATCGTCCATAACTATTGATTTAGAGTTCCGAATGACAGGAATCCAATGCCCACGTTAAGCTAACTCAGTTTTCTATATTGTGAAAAAATTAAGGACCAAAATAGCTACGAGAAAGCCTCCAAGAAATCCAATCTATCTCAAACTGCGTCGTACCATGCATTTATGCTTCATTTGTAAACCTTTGCTCAGTGACCACTAATGATCAGTTTAGAATGATCAGTTTAGCTTAACTTGTCATGTTCATACTAAATCATTCGTAACTTTTGATATAGAGTTCAAAATGCCACGAATCCAACACCCAAGTAAAGCTACCTCAATTTTCCATATTGTGACAGTATTTGTCACACCCAAGTTAGCTAGATCAAATTTCAATAATGTGACAAAATTTAAGACCAAAATATATTTGGCAAAGACTCTGAGAAATCCAATCTATCCCAAGTTGCGTGGTGCCATGCATTATTCTTCATTTTTAAACATTTGCTCAATGAGCACCAATGATAAACTTGATATTTGCGCACTAAAACATGCGTAACTTTTGATTTAGAGTTCTGATTGACGCGAATCAAACACCGATGTTAAGCTAACTCAATTTTCTATATTGGGACAAAATTTAAGACCAAAATAGCTATAAATAAGCCTCCAAATGGACCAATCTATCCCAAACTGCGTGAATCTATGCATTATGTTTCATTTGTAAACCTTTGCCCAATGAGCACCAATGACCATTTTAAAGTGATCAATTTAACTAGCTGATAAACTTGACACATCGACACTAAAATGTGCTAACTTTTGATTAGAGTTCCGAATGATGCGAATTAAATGCCCATGTTAATCTAGCTCAATTTTCAATATTGGAACAAAATCTAAGACCGAGATAGCTACGTAAAAGCATCCAAGTAATCCAATCTATCACAAACTGCGTGATGCCACACATTATGCTTAATTTGTAAACCTTTGTTCCATGAGCACCAATCATCAGTTTAGAATGATCAATTTAACTAGCCGATACACTTGACAAGTACGACCTAAATTGTGTCTAACTTTTGATTTAGAGTTACGAATACAAGAATCGAACACCCATGTTAAGCTAATTTTCTATACTAATACAAAATTAAGACAGATGTCAAGGCCTCCAAGTAATCTAATCTATCCCAAACTGCGTGATATCATGCATTACGTTTCATTTGTAAACCTTTGCTCAGTGAGCACCAATGATCAGCTTAAAATGATCAATTTAACTAGCTGATACAGTTGAAAGGTACGCACTTATCATCTGTAACATTTTATTTTAGAGTTTCGAATACACGAATCCAACACCCACGTTAAGATAACTCATTTTTCTATATTAAGACAAAATATAAGACGGAAATAGGTACGACAAAGCCTCCAAGTAATCCAATCTATCCCGAACTGCATGATGCTTCATTTGCAAACCTTTTCTTAGTGAGTATCACTGTTCGGTTTAGAATGATCAATTTAACTAGCCGATAAAATTGAGATCTCGGCATTAAATCATTCGTAACTTTTGATTTAGAGTTCACAATGACACGAATCCAACGCCCATGTTCAGCTAACTCAATTTTCTATATTGTGAAAAAGTTTGGGACTAAAATAGCTACGACAAAGCCAACAACTAATCCAATCTATCTCAAAGTGTGTGGTGCCATGCATTATCCTTCATTTGTAAACTTTTGCCCAATGATCACCAATGATCATTTTAGAAGGATCAATTTAACTGGCGATAAACATGACATCTCTGTACTAAATCGTGTGTAACGTTTGATATAGAGTTCTGAATGAAGGGAATCCAACACCCACATTAATCTAGCTCAATTTTCTATACTGGGACCAAATCTAAGACTAAAATAGCTACAAAAAAGCCTCCAACTAATCCAATATATCCCAAACGGCGTGATGCCATGTATTATGCTTCATTTGTAGCTATTTAGAATGATCACTAATGAGCATTTTAGAATGATCAATTTAACTAGCTAAATCGTCTAAATCGTCTGTACGCACTAAATCGTCTGTAACTTTTGATTTAGAGTTCACAATACACAAATCGAACGCCCATGTTAAGCTAGCTAAATTTTCTATATTAAGACACAAATTTAAGACGGAAATAGCCACGAAAAAGCCTCCAAGTAATCCAATCTATCACAAACTGCGTGATGCCATGCATTATGGTTCATTTGTAAATCTTTGCTCAATGAGCATCAAGGATCGGTTAAGAATGATTAGTTTATCTAGCTAATAAACTTGAGATGTCCGCACAAAATCGTACGTACTTTTGATTAATAGTTCAGAATGACAAGAATCTAGTGCCAATATTAGGCGAGGTCAATTTTGTATATTGTGACAAAATTTAGGACTAAAATAGCTACGATAAAGCCAACAAATAATCCAATCTATCCAAAACTGTTTGATGTCATGCATTCTGATTCATTTGTAAACCTTGGCTCAATGAGCACCAATGATCAGTTTAGAATGCAATTTAATTAACCGATAAACTTGACATGTCTGCACTAAATCGTGCATAACTTTTGATTTAGAGTTCTGAATGAAGCGAATCCAATGCCCACGTTAATCTAGATAAATTTTCTATACTGCGACAAAACTAAGACCAAAATAGCAACGAAAAAGCCTCCAAATAATCCAATCTATCCCAAACTGCGTGATGCCATGTATTATGCTTCATTTGTGTAACCCTTTGTTTAGTGAGCACTATGATCAGTTTAGAATGATCAATTTAACTAGCTCATACACTCGACATGTACAGACTAATTTGTTTGTAAATTTTGATTTAGATTTCATAATACACGAATCCAATGCCCACGTTAAGCTAGCTCAATTGTCTATATTAAGAAACAAATTTAAGACAGAAATAGCAACGACAAAGCCTCCAAGTAATCCAATCTATCCCGAACTGCGTGATACCATGCTTTATGGTTCATTTGTAAACCTTTTCTCAATGAGCATAATGATCGGCTTAGAATGATCAGTTTGTCTAGCCAATAAACTTGAGATGTCCGCACAAAATCGTAAGTAACTTTTGATTTAGAGTTCAGAATGACACGAATCTAATCCCCATATTAAGCTAGGTCAATTTTCAATATTCTGACAAAATTTAAGATTAAAATAACTACGATAAAGCCTGCAAATAATCCAATTTATCCAGAACTGTTTGATGCCATGCATTATGCTTCATTTGTAAACCTTTGCTCAATGAGCACCAATGATCTGTTTAGAATGATCAATTTAACTAACCAATAAAATTGACATGTCCGCACTAAATCATGCATAACATTTGATTTAGAAATCAGAATGACACGAATCCAACGCCTATGTTAAGCTAGTAAATTTTCTATATTGTGAAAGCATTTAGGATCAAATTAGCTACAACAAAGCCTACAAGTAATCCAATCTATCTCAAACTGCTTCATGCCATGCATTATGCTTCATTTATAAGGCTTTACTCAAGGAGCATCAATGGTCATTTGAGAATGACCATTTTAACTGGCCGATAAACTTGACATGTACGCACTAAATCGTCCGTAACGTTTGATGTAGAGTTCAAAAATTACACGAATCCAATGTCCACGTTAAGCTGGCTCCATTTTCTTTATTGTGATAACACTTAAAACGGAATAAGTTATCACAAAACCTTCAAGTAATCAAATATATCCTAAACTACGAGATGCCATGCATATGCTTCATTTATAAGCCTCAACTTAAGGAGCACTAATGATTAGTTTATAATTATCGGTTTAGACTGATCACTTTAACTGGCCGATCAACTTGACATGTCCACAATAAATTGTCTGTAACTTTTGATTTAGAGTTTAGAATGACATAAATCCAGCGCCCACGTTAAGCTAGCTCAGTTTTCTATATTGTGAAAAAATATGGGACCAAAATAGCTATGACAAAGCCCACAAGTATTCAAATCTATATCAAACTACGTGGTGCCATGCATTATGTTTTATTTGTAAACCTTTGCTCATAGAGGACCAATGATCATTTTAGAATGATCAATTTAACTACCCGATAAGCTTTTCATGTTCCCACTAAGTTGTGTGTAACTTTTCATTGAAAGTTCCAAATGACACAAATCCAACGCCCACAATAATCTAGCTCAATTTTCTCTATTGGGACAAACATTAAGACCAAAATAGCTCAATCTATCCCAAACTGGGTGATGCCATGCATTATGCTTCATTTATAAGCCTTTACTCTTGGAGCACCAATGATTAGTTTAGAATAAACAGTTTAACTGGCCGATCAACTTAACATATACGCACTAAATCGTTTGTAACTTTTGATGTAGAGTTCAGAATTACACGAATCCAATGCCCACATTAAGTTAGCTCAATTTTCTATATCGTGCCAACATTTAAAACGGAAAGCCTTCAAGAAATCCAATATAACCTAAACTGCGTGATGCCATGCATTATGCTTCATTTATAAGCATTTTCTCTAAGAGCACTAATGATTACTTTGGAATTAGCAGTTTAGAATGATCACTTTAACTGACCGATCAACTTGACATGTCCGCACTAAATCACCAGTAAGTTTTAATTTAAAGTTCAGAATCACATGAATCCAATGCCCACGTTAAGTTAGCTAAATTTTCTATATTGTTAAAAAATTTAGGATCAAAATAGCTACGACAAAGCAGCCAAGTAATCTAACCTATCTAAGACTGGGTGGTGTCATGCATTATGCTTCATTTGGAAACCTTTTCTCAATGAGAACCAATGACTATTTTAGATTTCAGAATGACAGAATCCAATGCCCTCGTTAATCTAGCTCAATTTTCTACATTGGGACAAAATTTAAGACTGAAATAGCTATGACTAAGCCTCCAAGTAATTTAATCTATTCCAAACCTCGTGATACCATGCATTATGCTTCATTTATAAGCCTTAACGCAAGGATCACCAATGATTAGTTTAGAATGAACAGTTTAACTAGCTTATCAACTTGACATATACGCACTAAATCGTCTGTAGCTTTTGATGTAGGGTTCAGAATTACACGAATTCAATGCCCACGTTAAGGGAGCTCAATTTTCTATATCGTGCCAACATTTAAAACAAAACTAGCTACCATAAAGCCTTCAAGAAATCCAATATACCATAAACTGCGTGATGTCATGTATTATGCTTCATTTATAAGTCTTTTCTCTAGGAGCACTAACAATTACTTTGGAATTGGAAGTTTATAATTATCACTTTAACTGACCGATCAACTTGACATGTCCGCAATAAATCATCAGTAACTTTTGATTTGGAATTAAGAGTGCCACGACTCAACCACCCAAGTAAAGCTAGCTCAAATTTCTATATTGTTAAAAAATTTAGGATCAAAATAACTACGACAAAGCAGCCAAGTAATCCAACCTATCTAAGACTGGGTGGTGTCATGCATTATGCTTCATTTGGAAACCTTTTCTCAATGAGAACCAATGACTATTTTAGATTTCAGAATGACAGAATCCAATGCCCTCGTTAATCTAGCTCAATTTTCTACATTGGGACAAAATTTAAGACTGAAATAGCTATGACTAAGCCTCCAAGTAATTTAATCTATTCCAAACCTCGTGATACCATGCATTATGCTTCATTTATAAGCCTTTACGCAAGGATCACCAATGATTAGTTTAGAATGAACAGTTTAACTAGCTTATCAACTTGACATATACGCACTAAATCGTCTGTAACTTTTGATGTAGGGTTCAGAATTACACGAATTCAATGCCCACGTTAAGGGAGCTCAATTTTCTATATCGTGCCAACATTTAAAACAAAAATAGCTACCATAAAGCCTTCAAGAAATCCAATATACCCTAAACTGCGTGATGTCATGTATTATGCTTCATTTATAAGTCTTTTCTCTAGGAGCACTAACAATTACTTTGGAATTGGAAGTTTATAATTATCACTTTAACTGACCGATCAACTTGACATGTCCGCAATAAATCATCAGTAACTTTTGATTTGGAATTAGGAGTGCCACGACTCAACCACCCAAGTAAAGCTAGCTCAAATTTCTATATTGTTTCAAAATTTAAAACCAAAATAGCTACGACAAAGCCTGCAAGTAATCCAATCTTTCCTGAACTGTGCGATGTCATGCATTACACTTCATTTGTAATCCTTTGCTCAGTGAGCACCAATGATTATTTTAGAATAATCAATTTAATTAATTGATAAACTTGGAATCTCTGCACAAAATCGTGCGTAACTTTTGATATAGAGTTCGAAATTCCTGGAATCCAACACCGAGGTTAAGCTAGCTCAATTTCCAATATTTAGAATGATCAATTTAACAAGCCGATAAACTTGACATTTCCGCATGAAATCGTGCATAATTTTTGATTTAGAGTTCAGAATCACATGAATCCAACGCCCACGTTAAGCAAGCTCAATTTTCTTATTGTGAACAAATTTAGGACCGAAATATCTATAAAAAAGCCTCCAGGTAATCCCATCTATCCGGAACTGTGAGATGCCATGCATTGTGTTTCATTTGTAAACCTTCGCTCAATGAGCACAAATGATCAGATTAAAATGATTATTATAACAAGCCGATCAACTTATCATGTCCGCACTAAAATTGTCTGTAACTTTTGATTTACAGTTCAGAGTGCCACGAATCCAACACCAAAGTAAAGCTAGCACAATTTCTATATCGTGACAAAATTTAAGCCCAAAATAGCTATGCAAAGCATTCAAGTAATCCATTCTTTCCCAAACTGCGTGATGCCATGCATTATACTTGATTTGTAAACCTTTGCTCAATGAGCATTAATGATCAGTGTAGAATGATCAATTTAACTAGCCGAAAAACTTGAGATCTCCGCACCACATCTTCCATAAGTTTTGATTCAGAGTTCAGAATGACATGAATCCAATGCCCTCGTTAAGCTAGCTCAATTTTTTATATTGTTGCAAAATTTTAGACCGAATTATCTACGATAAAGCTCCAATTAATCCAATCTATCCCAAACTGCATGATGCCATGCATTATGCTTCAATTCTAAGCCTTTACTCATGTAGAATCAAATATCAGTTTAGAATGATCATTTTAACTAGCTCATCAACTTAATATGTCCGCACTAAATCGTCTTTATTTTTTTATTTAGAACTCAAAATTACATGAATCGAGTCCCACGTTAAGCTAGCTCAATTTTCCATATTTTGACAACTTTTCAGACTAAAAGAGGTACGACAAAGCCTCCAAATAATCCAATCTATCCGGAACAGCGTGATACCAGATATTATGCTACATTCATAAGCATTTACACAAGTAGAACGAATAATCAGTTTAGAATGACCATTTTAACTGGCCCATCAACTAGACATGTACGCACTAAATCGTCCGTAACTTTTGATGTAGAGTTCAGAATTATTCGAATCCAATGCCCATGTTTAGGTAGCTCAATTTTCTATATTGTGACAACATTTAAAACGGAAAGAGCTACAACGAAGCCTTGAAGTAATCCAATCTATCCTGAACTGCGTGATGCCATGCATTTTGCTTCATTTATAATCTCTATTCAAGGAGCACTAATGATCAGTTTATAATTATCAGTTTAGAATGATCACTTTAGCTAGCCGATCAACTTGACATATCCACACTAAATTGTCCGTAACTTTTGATTTAGAGTTCAAAATGACACGAATCCAACACCCACGTTAAGCTAGCTCAATTTTCTATATTGTATACAATTTTATGACGAAAATAGCTACGACATTGCCTCGAAGTAATTCAATATATCTCGAACTACGTGGTGCCATGCATTATGCTTCATTTGGAAACCTTTGTTCAGTGAGCACCAATTATCATTTTAGATTGGTCAGTTTAGAATGATCAATTTAACTAGCCGATAAACTTGAGATGTCCGTACTAAATCGTCTCTAACTTTTGATTTAAAGTTCAGAATTTCCAAAATCCAATGCTCATATTAAGCTTGCTCAATTTTCTACATTGTGACAAACTGTTAGACTAAAATAGCTACGATAAAGTCTCCAAGTAATCCAATCTATCCCAAACTACGTGATGCCATGCATTTTGCTTTTTTTTGTAAACCTTTGTTCAGTGAGCACGTAAACGATCATTTTAGAATGATCAATTTAACAAGCCAAAAAACTTCACATGTCCACTGTAAATCGTGCATAGTTTTTGATATAGAGTTCTGAACGAAGCGAATCCAACACCCACGTTAATCTAGCTCAATTTTCTATATTGGGGTAATATCTAAGACCGCACTAAATCATGTGTAACTTTTGATTTAAAGTTCCGAATGACACGAATCCAACTCCCACGTTGAGCTAGCTCAATTTTCCATATTATGACTACATTTGAGACTAAAGAGCTACGACAAAGCCTCCAAACATTTCAATATATCCCAAACTATGTGATAACCATGAATTATGTTTCATTTATAAGCCTTCACTCAAGGAGCACCAATGATTAGTTTAGAATGATCATTTTAACTGGTCGATCAACTTAACATGTATGCACTAAATCGTCCGTAACTTTTGATGTAGAGTTTAGAATTACACGAGTCCAATGCTCACGTTAAGGTATCTCAATTTTAAATATCATGAAAACATTTAAAATGGAAAGAGCTATGATACAGCCTCCAAGTAATCCCATCTATCTCAAAATGCATGGTGTCATACATCATGCTTCATTTGTAGACCTTTGCTTAATGAGAACCAATGATTATTTTAGAAAGGTCAATATAACCAGTTGATAATTTTTACATGTCCGCACTAAATCGTGCGTAACTTTTGACTTATAGTTCCGAATGACACGAATCCAACGCCAACGTTAAGCTAGATCAATTTTCTATATTGGGACAAAACTTAATATCAAAATAGCTTCGACAAATCCTCCTAGTAATCCAATCTATCAGAAACTACATGGTGCCATGGTGCCATGCATTACGCTTCATTTGTAAACCTTTGCTCAATGAGCTCCAATGATCATTTTAGAATGATCAATTTAACTAGCCGATAAACTTGATACGTCCGCACTAAATCGTCTGTAGCTTAATTTTCTATATTTTGAACAAATTTAGGATCAAAATAGGTAAGAAAAAGCGTCCAAGTAATCCAATCTATCTCAAACTACGTGGTGTCATGCATTATGCTTCAATGAGGACCAATGATCATTTTAGAATGATCAATTTAACTAGCCGATAACCTTGACATGTCCGCACTAAATCATGCGTAACTTTTGATGTAGAGTTGTAATTGACATGAATCCAACACCCACAATGACCTAGCTCAAGTTGTATAGAGGGACAATATTTAAGAGCGAAATAGCTAGGAAAAAGCCTTCAAGTAATCCAATCTATCCCAAAATTTGGGATGTCAAGCATTATTCTTCTTTTGTAAACCATTGCTCAGCGAGCACTGTTGATTAATTTAGAATAATCATTTTAGCAAGCCAATCAACTTGTCATGTCCGCACTAAATCATCCGTAACTTTTGACTACAATTAAAAGTGCCATGAATCCAACACCCACGTAAAGCTAGCTCCAATTTCTATATTGTTACAAAATTTAAAGCCGAAATAGCTACGATAAAGCCTCCAAGTAATCCAATCTTTCCCAAACTACGTGATGCCATGCATTATGCATCATTTGTAAACCTTTTCTCAATAAGCATCAATGATCAGTTTAAAATGATCAATATATCTAGCAGTTAAACTTGAGATGTCCACGCAAAATCATCAGTAACTTTTGATTTACAGTTCATTATGACAAGAATCCAATGCCCAAACTAAGCTAGCTTAATTTTCTATAGTGCGACAAAATATAGGACAGAAATAGCTACGATAAAGCGTACAAGTAATCGAATCTATCCCAAACTGTATGATGCCATGCATTATGCTTCATTTATAAGCCTTTACTCAAGAAGAACCAATGATCAGTTTAGAATGATCATAACTAGATGATCAGCTTGACATGTCCACACGAAATCGTATTTAACTTTTGATTTTGATATCAAAATGACATGAATCCAATGCCCACATTAAGCTAGCTCAATTTTTCATATTGTGACAATATTTGAGACTAAAAGAGCTACGACAAAGCCTCCAAATAATCCAATCTATCCCAAACTGCGGGATGCCATACATTATGCTTTATTTATAAGCCTTTACTTAAGGAGCACCAATGATCAGTTTAGAATGATCAAGTTAACAAGCTGATAAACTTGAGATGTCCGTATTAAATCATCCGTAACTTTTGATTTACAATTTTATGACCGAAATATCTAAACCCTCCAAGTAATCCAATCTATCTCAAAGTGCCATGCATTATGCTTCATTTGTAAACCTTTGCTCAATGAGGACCAATATCAATTTAGAATGATCAATTTAACTAGCCGATAAACTTGACATGTCCGCACTAAATCGTGCGTAACTTTTGATTTAGTGTTATGAATGACATGAATCTAACTTCCACATTAACCTAGTTCAATTTTCTGTATTGGGACAAAATTTAAGACCAAAATAACTACGACAAAGCCTCCAAGTAATCCAATCTATCCCAAACTGCGTGATGCCATGCATTTTGCTTCATTTAACTAGCCGATAAACTTGACATGTCCGTACTAAATCGTTCGTAACTTTTGATTTAGAGTTTAGAATGCCATGAATCCAATACCCAACTAAACTATCTCAAATTTCTATATTGATACAAAATTTATGATCGAACTAGCTATGACAAAGATTCCAAGTAATCCAATTTTTCTAAACCGCATAATGCCATGCATTATGGTTCATTTGTAATCCTTTGGTCAATGAGCATTAATGATCAATTTATGATGATCAATTTGACTAGCCGATAAACTTGAGATGTCTGCCCAAAATTGTCCGAAACTTTTGATTTACAGTTCACAAATGACACGAATCCATTGACCATGCTAAGCTAGCTAAATATCCTATATTGTGACAAAATTTACGACCGGAAGAGTTACGATAAAGCCTACAAGTAATTCAATCTATCCCAAAATGTATGATGCCATGCATTATGCTTCATTTATAAGTCTTTACTCAAGAAGAACCAATGATCAGATTAGAATGATAATTTTAAATAGCTGATCAACTTAACATGTCCGAACAAAATCTTCTTTAACTTTTGTTTAATAGTTCAGAATCACACGAATCCAACGCCCACGTTAAGGTAGCTCAATTTTCAATATTGTGAGAAAATTTAGGACCGCAAAAGCTATGAAAAAGCCTCCAAGTAATTCAATCTATCTCAAACTCTGTGGTGTCATGCATCATGCTTCATTTGTAAGCCTTTCTCAATGAGCACCAATGATTATTTTTGAATGATCAATTTAACTAGCCTATAAACTTGACATGTCTGCACTAAATCGTGTGTAACTTTTGGTTTAAAGTTCCGAATGACACGAATCCAATGCCTATGTTAAGCTAGCTCAATTTTCTATAGTGGGACAAAATTTAAGATCGAAAATAGCTACGAAAAAACCTCCAAGTAATCCGATTTATCCCAAACTGCGTGATGCCATGTATTATGCTTCATTTGTAAACCTTTGCTCAATGTGGACCAATGTGATCATTTTAGAATGATCAATTTAACTAGCCGATAAATTTGACATGTCCGCACAAAATCATGCATAACTTTAATTTAGAGTTCTGAATGACATGAATCCAACGCCCACATTAACCTAGATCAATTTTCTATTCTCCGGCAAAATTTAAGACCAAAATAGCTACGACAAAGCCTCTAAGTAATCCAATCTATCCCAAACTGTCTGATGACATGCATTATGCTTCATTTGTAAACCTTTGCCCAATGAGCATCAATGAACAGTTTATAATGATCAATTTAACTAGCAGAAAAACTTGAGATGTCCGCACTAAATCGTATGTAACTTTTGATTTACAGTTCAGAATAACACGAATCCAATGCTCACTCTAATCTAGCTTCATTTTCTATATTGTGAAAAAATTTAGGACCAAAATAGCTGCGACAAAGCTTCCAAGTAATGCAATCTATCTCAAACTGCGTGGTGCTATGCATTATGCTTCATTTGTAAACCTTGTGCTCAATGAGGACCAATGGTCATTTTAAAATGATCAATTTATGTAGCCAATAAACTTGACATGTCCGCACTGAATCATGCCTAAAATTTGGTTTAGAGTTCTGAATGACACAAATTCAACTCCCACATTAACATAACTCAATTTTCTATAGTGGAACAAAATTTACCACAAAGCGTCCATGTAATCTAATCCATCCCATAATGTGTGAGGCCATGCATTATGCTTCATTTGTAAACCATTGCCCAGTGAGCAAAGTAGATAAATTTAGAATGATCATTTTAACAAGCCAGTCAACTTGTCATGTCCGCACTAAATCGTCTATAACTTTTGATTTAGAATTAAGAGTGCCACGAATCCAACACCCAACTAAAGCTAGCTTAAATTTCTATATTGTTACAAAATTTAAGATCGAAATAGCTATGAAAAACACTCCAAGTAATCCAATCTTTCCCAAACTACAAGATGCCATGCATGATGCTTCATTTGTAAACGTTTGCTCAATGAGCATCAATGATCCGTTTAGAATGATCAATTTAAGTAGCAAATAAATTTGAGATTTCCGCACTAAATCGTCTGTAACTTTTGATTTACATTTCAGAATGATACGAATCCAATGCCCACGCTAAGCTAGCTTAATTTTCTATATTGTGGACAAATTTTGGAGCGAATTTACTAAGGCAAAGCCTCCAATTAATCCAATCTTTATCAAACTGCGTGATTCCATGCATTGTTCTTCATTTGTAAACGTTTGCTCAATGAGGACCAATTATCAATTTAGAATGATCAATTTAACTAGCCGATAAACTTGACATGTCCGCACTAAATCGTGCGCAACTTTCGATTTAGAGTTCTGAATGACACGAATGCAATTCCCACATTAACCTAACTCAATTTTTTATATTGAGATAAAATTTATGACAGAAATAGCTACCAGAAAGCCTCCAAGTAATTTAATCTATATCGAACTGCATGATGGCATGCATTATGCTTCATTTGTAAATCTTTGCTCAGTGAGCACAGTTGATCAGTTTAGAATGATCATTTTAACAAGCCGATCGACTTGTCATGTCCGCACTAAATCGTCCGTAACTTTTGATTTAGAGTTCAGTGTGCCACGAATCCAACACCCAAGTAAAGCTAGCCCAAATTTCTATATTGTTACAAAATTTAAGACCGAACTTGCTACGACAAAGACTCCAAGTAATCCAATCTTTCTTAAACCGTGTGATGCCATGCATTATGCTTCATTTGTAAACCTTTGTGTAATGAGCATCAATGATCAGTTTAGAATGACCAATTTAACTAGCCGATAAAATTGAGATGTCCGCACTAAATCTTTGGTAACTTTTGATTTACAGTTGAGAAATGACATGAATCCAATGTCCACACTAAGCTAGCTAAAATTTCTATGTTGTGACAAAATTTAAGACAGAAATAGCTACGATAAAGCCTAGAAGTAATCCAATCTATCCCAAACTGCATGATGCTATGCATTATGCTTCATTTATATGCTTTTACTCAAGAAGAACCAATGATCAGTTTAGAATGATCATTTTAACTAGCTGATCAACTTGACATGTCCTCACGAAATCGTCTTTATCTTTTGATTTCGATCTCGAAATGACATGAATCCAATGCCCACGTTAAGCTAGCTCAATTTTCATATTGTGACAATATTTGAGACTAAAAGAGCTATGACAAAGCCTCCAAGTAATCCAATCTATCCCAAACTGTGTGATGCCATGCATTATGCTTTATTTATAAGCCTTTACTTAAGGAGCACCAATGATCAGTTTAGAATGATCAATTTAACTAGCTGATAAACTTGAGATGTCCGTACTAAATCATCCGTAACTTTTAATTTACAATTTAAAGACCGAAATAGCTAAAGCCTCCAAGTAATCCAATCTATCTTAAACTGCGTGGTGCCATGCATTATGCTTCATTTGCAAACCTTTGCTCAATGAGCACCAATGATCAATTTAGAATGATCAATTTAACTAGCCGATAAACTTGACATGTACGCACTAAATCGTCTGTACTTTGATTTAGAATTCTGAATGACACGAATCCAATGTGCACGGTAAGCTAGCTCAATTTTCTATATTGGGACAAAATTAAAGAACAAAATAGCTACGAAAGAGCCTCCAATTAATCCAATCTATCTCCAAACTGCGTGATGTCATGCGTTATGATTCATTCATAAATATTTGCTCCATGAGCATCAATGATTAGTTTAAAATGATCAATTAAACAAGGCGATAAACTTGAGATGTCCGCACTAAATCATTTGTAGCTATTTATTTAGATTTCAGAATGACACAAATCTAGAGCCCATGCTAGCTAGCTGAATTTTCTATATTGTGAAAAAATTAAGACCGAAATAGCTACGATAAAGCCTCAAAGTAATCCAATCTATCACAGACTGCATGTTGCCATGCATCTTGCTACATTTATAAGCCTTTACCAAAGGAGCACCAATGATCAGATAGAACGATCATTTTAACTAGTTGATTAACTCGATATGTCCGCATTAAATAGAACGATCATTTTAACTAGCTGATTAACTCGACATGTCCGCATTAAATCGTATATAACTTTTGGTTTAGAGCTCAAAGAGACATGAATCAAATGCCCACGTTAAGCTGTCTCAATTATTCATATTATGACGACATTTGAGAATAAAAGACCTACGACAAAGCCTCCAAGTAATCCAATCTATCCCAATTTGCGTGATGCCATGCATTATGCTTGATTTATAAGCCTTTACTCAAGGAGTACCAATGATAAGTTTAGAATGATCATTTTAAGTGGCCGATCAACTTGACATGTATGCACTAAACTGTGTTTAACTTTTGAAGCAGAGTTCAGAATTACGTGAATCCAATTCCCACGTTAAGATAGCTCAATTTTCTATATTTTGACAACATTAAAAACTGAAAGAGATACCACAAACCCTTCAAGTAATCCAATCTAACCGAAACTGCGTGATGCGACTCATTATACTTCATTTATATGCCTTTACTCAAGAAGCACTAATGATTAGTTTAGAATTATAAGTTTAGAATGATCACTAAATCGTTCGTATTTATTTATTTATAGTTTAGAATGACACGAATCCAACGCTCACGTTAAGCTTGCTCAGTTTTCTTTATTTAAAAAATATTAATGACCAAAATAGTTAAGACAAAGCGTCCAAGAAATCCAATCTATCCCAAACTGTGTGGTGCCATGCATTATGCGTCATTTGTAGACCTTTTCTCAATGAGCACGAATGATTGTTTTAGAATGATCAATTTAACTAGCCGATCAACTTGACATGTCCGCACTAAATCGTCTGTAACTTTGATTTAGACTTCCGAATGACACAAATCCAATGCGCACGGTAAGCTAGCTCAATTTCTATATTGGGACAAAATTAAAGAAAAAATAGCTAAGAGAAAACCTCCAAGTAATCCAATCTATGTCCAAACTGCGTGATGTCATGCGTTATGCTTCATTCGTAGACCTTTGTTCAGTGAGCACGAATGATCACTTTAAAATGTTCAATTTAATTAGATGATAAACTGATAAACGTCCCTCCCTTTTAATTTAGACTTCCGAATGACACGAATCTAATGCTCATGTTAAGCTAGCTCAATTTTCTATTTTGGGACACAATTTAAGACCAAAATAGGTACGACACGGCCTCCAAATAATCCAATCTATCCCCAACTCCGTGATGTTATGTGTTATGCTTCATTTGTAAACATGTACTAAATGAGCACCAATGATAAGTTTATAATGAATATTTCAACTAGCTGATCAACTTGACATGTCCACACAAACATGTCTTTAAATTTTGATTTAGAGCTCAAAATGACATGATTTTGATACCCACGTTAAGTTAGCTCAATCTTACGTATTATGAAAATATTTTAGACTAAATGATCGACGACAAAGCATCCAAGTAATCCAATGTATCCCAAACCGTGTGACGCCATGCATTATGCTTCATTTATAAACATTTACTAATGGAGCAACAATGATCAGTTTAGAATGATATTTGGCCGATGAACCTGACATGTACGCACTAAATTGTCCGTATATTCTAAATGACACGAATCCAGCTCCAACATTAAGCGAGCTCAATTTTCTTATTGTGAAAACATATGAGGATGAAAGAGCTATTACGAAGCCTTCAAGTAATCCAATTTTTCCTAAACTTCGTAATGCCATGCATTATACTTCATTTACAAGCCTTCACTCAAGGAGCACACATGATCAGTTTAGAATGATCATTTTAACTGGCCGACCATATGATATGTCCACACTAAATCGTCAATAACTTTTGATTTAGAGTTTAGAATGACACGAATCCAATGCCTATGTAAAACTAGGTCAATTTTCTATAATTTGACAAAATTTGAGACTGAAATAGCAACGACGAAGCCTCCAAGTAATTCAATGTATCACAAACTGCATGATCTCATGCACTATGCTTCATTTTAATTAGCCAATCACTTGACATGTCCGCACTAAATCGTCCAGAACTTTTGATTTAAAGTTCAAAATGACATGCATCCAACGCCCACGTTAAGCTAGATCAATTTTCTATATTTTGAGAACATTAGATACTGAAAGAGATACGGCAAGTCCTCCAAGTAACCCAATGTATCCCAAACTGCGTTATCTCATGCATGATGCTACATTTATAAGCCTTTACTCAAGGAGCAACACCAAGTAACCCAATGTATCCCAAACTGCGTTATCTCATGCATGATGCTACATTTATAAGCCTTTACTCAAGGAGCAACAATAATTAGTTTATAATGATCATTTTAACGGGCCGATCACTTGACATGTCCACACTAAATCGTCCGTAACTTTTTATTTAGAGTTCTGAATGACATGAATCCAAAGCCCACGTTAATCTAGCTCAATTTTCTATATTGTGAAAAACTTTAAGACCAAAATATCCACTACAAAGTATCTAAGTAATCAAAACTATCCGAAACTGCGTGATGCCATGCATTATGCTTCATTTATCTGTCTTTACACAAGGAGCACTAATGATCAGTTTAGATGATCATTTTAACTAGCTGATCAACTTTTGATTTAGAGCTCAAAATGACATGAGTCCAACACCCACATTAAACTAGGTCAATTTTCCATATTGGGAATATATTTGATACTTAAAAAGCTACGAAAAAGCCTCCAAATAAGCCAATATATCCTAAACTGGGTGATGTCATGTATTATACTTTATTTATAAGCCTTTACTCAAGTAGCACCAATAATCAGTTTACAATGATCATTTCAACTGGCCGATCACTTGACATGTCCACACTAAATCTTGAAAATTTTTTGATTTAGATTTCAGAATGACACGAATCCAACGCCCACAGTAAACTAGCTCAATTTTCTATATCATGACAATATTTGAGACTAGAAGAGCTATGGAATAACCTCCAAGTAATCCAATGTATCCCAAGCTGGGTTATCTCATGGATTTTTCTTCATTTTAAAGCCTTTACTCAAGAAGCACCAATAATCAGTTTAGAATGATTAATTTAACTGGTCGATCAGTTGACATGTCAACACTAAATCGTTTGTAACTTTTGATTTACATTTCTGAATGATACGAATCCAACGCCCATGTTAAGCTAACTCAATTTTTTATATTGTGAAAAATTTAAGACCGAAATAGCTACGACAAAGCCTCTAAATAATCAAATCTATCTGAAACTTTGTGACGCCATGCATTATGCTTCATTTATCAATCTTTACTCAAGGAAAACCAATGATCAGTTTAGAAAGATAAATTTAACTAACTGATCAACTTGACATATCTGACTAAATCGTATTTAATTTTTGATTTAGAGCTCAGAATGACATGAGTCCAACGCTCATATTAATCTAAATCAATTTTCCTGATTGTGACTACATTTGAGATTTAAAGAGCTACTAAAAACCCTTAAAGTAAGCCAATCTATCCCAAATTGTGTGATTTCATGCATTATATTTCATTTATTAGCCTTTACTCAACGAGCACCAATAATCAGTTTAGAATGATCATTTTAACTCGCCCGTAAATTTACATGTCTGCACGAAATCGTCCACAACTTTTGATTTGGAGTTCAGAATGACACGAATCCAACGCCACTTTAACGTAGCTCAATTTTTTATATTGTGACAACATTTGAAACTGAAAGATTCACGAAAAAACCTCCAAGTAATCCAATGTATCCCAAGCTGGGTTATCTGATGCATTATGCTTCATATAGAAGCCTTTACTCAAGGAGCACCGTTAATCAGTTTAGAATGATCATTTTAACTAGCGTTCGCTTGACATGTCCGCACTAAATCGTCAAGAACTTTTGATTTAGAGTTCTGAATGAAAGGAATCCAATGCGCACGTTAAGCTAGCTCAATTTTCTATATTGCGATAACATTTGAAACTGAAAGAGATAGGACAAAGCCTCCAAGTAATCCAATGTATCCTAAACTGCGTTATGTCATGCATTATGCTTCTTTTATTAGCCTTTACTCAAGGAACACCAATAATTAGTTTAGAATGATCATTTTAACCGGCCGATCAATTGACATGTTCGTATTAAATCGTCCGTAACTTTTGATTTACAATTCTGAATGACACAAATCCAACGCCCACGTTAATCTAGCTCAATTTTCTATATTGTGATAAAATTTATAACCAAAATAGCTACGACAAAGCCTTCAATTAATCAAATGAATCTCAAATTGTGTGATGTCATGCATTATCCTTCATTTATCAGTCTTTACTCAATCAGCACCAATGATCAATTTAGAAAGATCATTTTAACTAGATGATCAACTTGACATGTTCGCTGTATATCGTGTTTAACTTTTGATTTGGAGCTTAAAATAACATGATACCAACACCCATATAAAGCTAGCTCAATTTTCTATATTATGACTACATTTGAGAGTTAAAGATCTCAAAATGGCATCCAAGTAAGCCAATGTTCGAAAACTGCATGATGTAATACATTATACTTTATTTGTAAGCCTTTACTCAAGGAGCACCAATAATTAGTTTAGAATGATCATTTTAACTGGCTGATCACTTGACATATCTGAACTAAATCGTCGGTAACTTTTGAATTAGAATTCTGAATGACACGAATCCAATGCCCACGTTAATCTAGCTCAATTTTCTATATTGTAACAAAAATTAAGAGCAAAATAGCTACGACAATGCCATTAAGTAATCAAAACTATCCGAAACTGCGTGATTCCATGCATTATACTTCATTTATAAGTCTTTACTCAAGGAGCACCAATGATCAGTTTCGAATGATGATTTTATCTAGCTGATCAACTTGACATGTCCGCACTAAATCGTTTTTAACTTTTGATTTAGACCTCAAAATTACATGGGTACAAAGCTTACATTAAGCTAGCTCAATTTTCCATATTGTGACTTAATTTGAGACTTAAAGAGATACGAAAAAGCCTGCATGTAATTCAATGTATCCTAAACTGCGTGAAGTCATGCATTTTGCTTCATTTATAAGCATTTTCTTCAGGAGCACAAATAATCAGTTTAGAATGATCATTTTAACTGGGCGATCATTTGACATGTCCGCACTAAATCGTCAATAACTTTTGATTTAAAGTTCAGAATGACACAAATCCAACGCCCATGTAAAGCTAGGTCAATTTTCTATAATGTGACAACATTTGAGACTGAAATAGAAATGAATAAGCCTCCAAGTAATCCAATGTATCACAAACTGCGTGATCTCATGCATTATGCTTCATTTATATGCCTCCACTCAAGGAGCACAAATAATCAGTTTAGAATGATTATTTTAACTAGCTAATCAACTTGAGACTTCCGCACTAAATCATCTTTAAAAATTGATTTAGAGCTCAAAATGACATGAGTCCAATGCCCATGTTAAAGTAGCTCAATTTTCTATATTCTGACAACATTTGAGACTGAAAGAGTTATGAAGAAGCCTTCAAGTAATCCAGTGTATCCCAAACTGCGTTATCTCATGCATTATGCTTCATTTATTAGCCTTTACTCAAGGAGCACCAATAATTAGTTTAGAATTATCATTTTAACTGGCCGATCACTCGACATGTTCGCATTAAATCATTTGTAGCTTTCGATTTACAGTTCTGAATACATGAATCCAACGCCCACATTAATCTAGCTCAATTTTCTATATTGTAACAAAATTTAAATCCAAAATAGCTACGACAAAGCCTTCAATTAATCAAATGTATCCGAAACAGCGTGATGCCATGCATTATGTTTCATTTATGAGTCTTTACTCAAGGAGCACAAATGATTAGTTTAGAAAAATCATTTTAACTAGATGATCAACTTGACATGTCCGCACTAAATCGTCTTTAACTTTTGATTTAGTGCTCAAAATAACATCACTCCAACACCAACGTTAAGCTAGCTCAATTTTCCATATTGTGACTTCATTTGAGAGTTAAAGATCTACGAGAAAGCATATAATGAAGCCAATATTCCAAAACTGTGTGATGTAATGCATTATAATTTATTTATAAGGCTTTACTCAAGGAGCACCAATAATCAGTTTAGAGTGATCATTTTGACTGCACGATCACTTCACATGTCCACACAATATCATATGTAACTGTTGATTTGGAGTTCTGAATGACACGAATCCAATGCCCACATTAAGCTAGCTCAATTTTCTATATTGTGAAAAACGTTAAGACATAAATAGCTACGACAATGCCTCTAAGTAATCAAATCTATCCGAAACTGCGTGATGCCATGCATTATGCTTCATTTATCATTCTTTACTCAAGGATACCCAATGATAAGATTAGAATGATCAGTTTAACTAGGTGATCAACTTGACATTTCCGCACTAAATCGTCTTTAACTTTTGATTTAGAGCTCCAAATGACATGAGTGCAATGCCCACGTTAAGATAGCTCAATTTTCCATATTGTGACTTCATTTGAGACTTAAAGAGCTATGAAAAACTTCCAAGTAATTCAATGTATCCCAAACTCATGAAGTCATGCATTTTGCTTCACTTATAAGTCTTTACTTCAGGAGCACCAATAATCAGTTTATAATGATCATTTTAACTGGCCGATAACTTGACATGTCCGCACTAAATCATCAATAACTTTTATTTAGAGTTCAGAATGACATGAATCCAACGCCCATGAAAAGCTAGGCCAATTGTATAAAATGTGACAACATTTGAGACTAAATAAGCAACGAAAAAGCTTCCAAGTAATCCAATGTATCACAAACTGCCTGATCTCATGCATTATGCATCATTTATATGCCTTTACTCAAGGCGCACGAATAATCAGTTTAGAATGATCATTTTAACTAGCTGATCACTTGAAATGTCCGCATTAAATCGTCTAGAACTTTTGATTTAGAGTTCAAAATGACACAAATCCAACTCCCACGTTAAGCTAGCTCATTTTTCTATATTTTGACAACATTAGAGACTGAAAGAGCTAGACAAATCCTCCAAGTAATCCAGTGTATCCCAAACTGCGTTATCTCATGCATGATGCTTCATTTATAAGCCTTTACTCAAGGAGCACCAATAACAAGTTTAGAATGATCATTTTAATGGGCGGATCACTTGGCATGCCCACACTAAATCGTCCGTATCTTTTGATTTAGAGTTCTGAATAACAGGAATCCAAAGCCCACGTTAATCTAGCTCAGTTTTCTATACTGTGACAAAATTTAAGACCAAAATATCTACTAAAAAGTCTCTAAGTAAACAAATCTATCCGAAACTGCATGATGTCATGCATTATGCTTCATTTATCTGTCTTTACTCAAGGAGCACCAATGATCAGTTTAGATGATCATTTTAACTAGCTGATCAACTTGACAAGTCTGCACTAAATCGTCTTTAACTTTTGTTTTAGAGCTAAAAATGACATGAGTCCAATGCCCACGTTAAACTAGCTCAATTTTTCATATTTTGACTACATTTAAGACTTAAAGAGCTAATAAAAAACCTCCAACTAAACCAATCTATCCCAAACTGCGTGATGTCATGCCTTATACTTCATTTATAAGTCCTTACTAAAGGATCACCAATAATCAGTTTAGAATTATCGTTTTAATTGGGCGATCACTTGACATGTCCGCACTAAATCGTTACGAACTTTTGATTTAGAGTTCAGAATGATAGGAATCCAACACCCACGTTAAGCTAGCTCAATTTTCTATATTGTGACAATATTTGAGATTGAAAGAGTTATGACTAATTCTCCAAGTAATCTGATGTATCCCAAAATGCGTTATCTCACGCATTACGCTTCATTTATAAGCCTTTACTCAAGGATCACCAATAATAAGTTTAGAATTATCATTATAACTAACAAGTCACTGGACATGTACGTACTAAATCATCCGTAACTTTTGATTTATAGTTCTGAATTACACGAATCCAATCCCCACGTTAAGCTAGCTCAAGTTTCTATATTCTAACTAAATTTAAAACCAAAATAGCTATGACAAAGCCTCCAATTAATCAAATGTATCTGAAACTGTGTGATGTCATGCATTATGCTTTATTTATCAGTCTTTACTAAAGGTGCACCAATTATCAGTTTAAAAAGATCATTTTAACTAGCTGATCAACTTGACATATCCGCACCAAATCGTTTTTAACTTTTGATTTAGAGCTCAAAATAACATGAGTCAAACGCCCACGTTAAGCTAGCTTAATTTTCTATATTGTAACTATATTTGAGAGTTAAAGATCTACGAAAAAGCCTCCAAGTAATTCAATGTATCCCAAACTGCGTGATGTCATGCATTTTGCTTCATTTGTAAGCCTTTACTCAAGGAGCACAGATAATCAGTCTAGAATGACCATTTTAACGGGCCGATCTGATGCGAACCTCCCAAGGAATGCACTTCTGGATACGGTTGAGATTGGCTTTCCAACAGAATGAATCGAAATTCAATCTGTTCAAAGGTTGTGGATTGAAGGGTCACACAATAGCTGCGGAAAGACTACTGATTTACCTAAGATAGTAGCTTAGATATTACACAAAGGCTACTAAATGTTGACTGAAGGATATTACACACCAACAATCAGATTAAGAAGAGAATCACTCTCAATCTTAAGAAAAGAAGCTGTTTTTATTTGAAAAGTTTAATGATCAAGTTTACAACTGAAAGCCCCTATTTATACTATAAGGGAACGTAAATATGAGGAGCCTACAACATTAAATTGGTTACAATTACAAGGGAAGACTTGACCAAAGACCTTGACCAAATACCTTCACTTCATTAACTTTTATTTTGACTATGAATGTAGACACTTTTCCCCCCCTTTGATGACGCCAATTTTGATCATTTTGAATTGAACTCCTTTTGATTTTAAACAACAAATTGGGCTGGTTGTAATGTGATTCATTTGCCTCATTAAAAACTTTACCAAGAAAACCCAATGGGAGAAAACTTGGATAAGGGAAAAAGAGTACAAATGGATCACATACCCATTTGTATGCTTTCTTGAGCTTGTACTAAAATCAGAGTGCTTTTAGGCACTTCTCCATTCAAGCTCAAGTGAATTTGTTGTGCATTCTCCTTGTTGAGCATGCGGCTGATTGCCTTTTTGAGTTTCTTGGCTTTGGCTCGGGTTAATGGTCCAGCTGGTAGTGCAAGAGATTCTTCATGTTCCACTGGTTCATTCCTAGCCATGAGCTTCTCCTTTTGTGTGCTTTCTATGCTTGTATCATCCCCCTCCTCTTGAAAAGGATTTGACCTCAAATCTGGTTCATCTGCAATGAAAGGCACAAGATCAGAAACATTAAAGCTTGAACTCACATTGTACTTACCTTGAAGATCAATTTGGTAGGCGTTGTTGCTGATCTTCTGAACTATCTTGAAAGGTCCATCAATTCTGGGCATAAGTTTGGATTTTCTTTCAGCTGGAAATCTTTGTTTCCTCAAGTGAACCCACACGAGGTCTCCCACCTCAAATACCATTTCACGTCTTCCTTTGTTGGCCTTTCTTGCATATTGTTGGGTTCTGGCCTCAATATTCTTCCTTGCATTCTCATGGATCTGTTTAACAATCTCGGCTTTTCTTTTTCCATCAATACTAGCTCTTTCACTTAAAGGCAAAGGGGTTAGATCCAAAGGAGATAAAGGATTGAAACCGTACACAATTTGAAAAGGAGAATACTTGGAAGCAGAATGTACAGAATGGTTATATGCAAATTCAGCATGTGGTAAACATTCTTCCCATGTTCTAAGATTTTGTTTGATTAATGCACGCAATAAAGTAGACAAGGTTCTATTAACTACTTCAGTTTGACCATCCGTTTGTGGGTGACATGTTGTAGAGAATACCAACTTAGTTCCTAAGTTAGACCAAAGAGTTTTCCAAAAGTAAATCAAGAACTTAGTGTCTCTATCAGAAACTATAATCCTAGGCATTCCATGCAAGCGAACTACCTCTTTAAAGAACAGATTGGCTATATGCAATGCATCATCAGTCTTGTGACATGCTATAAAATGAGCCATCTTAGAGAATCTATCAACTACAACAAAGATAGAATCCTTTCCTGTCTTAGTTCTAGGCAAACCAACCACAAAGTCCATTGATATGTCAATCCATGGATGAGTAGGAATGGGTAAGGGAGTGTACAAACCGTGGGGTTGAACCTTAGACTTAGCCTGTTTGCATGTAACACACCTTGCACAAATTCTTTCTACATCTCTCTTCATGTGTGGCCAATGGAAATGATCTTGCATGACCTTAAGTGTTTTGGCAACTCCAAAATGCCCCATCAGTCCTCCTCCATGAGCTTCCCTAACTAACAAGTCTCGAATAGAACAGTTAGGCACGCATAATCTATTATCATAAAATAGGAATCCTTCATGCCGATAGTATTTTCCAGAAGCAAACTTTTTGCTAGCAATGTATACATCTTTAAATTCAGGATCACTTTCATATAGCTCTTTAAGCTGTTCAAAACCTAACAACTTAGCATCAAGAGTAGAGATTAAGGCATACCTCTGTGACAATGCGTCTGCCACAACATTCTCTTTACCTTGTTTGTATTTAATGACAAACGGAAATGTTTCAATGAACTCAACCCACCGTGCATGCCTTTTGTTCAGCTTCTGTTGGCCCTTTAAGTGCTTGAGTGACTCATGATCAGTGTGAATCACGAACTCCTTAGGCCACAAGTACTGTTGCCAAGTTTGCAAAGCACGGACCAAGGCGTACAATTCCTTGTCGTAGGTTGGATAGTTGAGGGTGGCTCCTCCAAGCTTCTCACTGAAATAGGCTATAGGTTTCTTATCCTGCATAAAAACAGCTCCAATACCTATACCAGAAGCATCACATTCTATCTCAAAGGTTTTTAAGTAAATCAGGTAAAGATAGAAGAGGTGCATGTGTAAGCTTTTCTTTCAAAGCTTGGAATGAGCTTTCTTGAGCATGTCCCCATTTGAATCCTACGTCTTTCTTGATTACTTCCGTAAGTGGGGCAGCAATAGTGCTAAAATCCTTGAAAAAGCGTCTATAGAAGCCAGCTAGCCCATGGAAACTTCTCACTTCTCCTACTGTTTTTGGACTTGGCCATTCCTTAATAGCTTTGACCTTCTCCTCATCAGCCTTAATACCATCTGCACTTATAACAAAGCCTAGGAACACAATGTTATCTGTACAAAAAGTGCATTTCTTAAGATTGGCATATAGTTTTTCTTTTCTAAGAACGCTTAGAACCAATGTCAAATCACTAGCATGCTCTTCTAGATTCTTGCTGTAGATTAAGATGTCATCAAAGTATACTACAACAAAGACTCCTATGAAAGCTCTAAGAACATGATTCATCAACCTCATGAAAGTACTAGGTGCATTTGTTAACCCAAATGGCATGACTAACCATTCATATAATCCATGCTTAGTTTTAAATGCAGTTTTCCATTCATCCCCTTCTTTCATGTGTATTTGATGGTACCCACTCTTAAGATCTATCTTAGAAAAGATTCTGGAACCATGCAATTCATCAAGCATGTCATCTAACCTAGGGATTGGATGGTGATACTTTACCGTAATGTTGTTGATTGCTCTACAATCAACACACATGCGCCAGCTGCCATCTTTCTTTGGCACAAGTAGAACTGGCACAGCACAAGGACTCATGCTCTCCTTGATGTAGCCCTTCTCCATTAGCTCATTAACTTGCCTTTGCAACTCCTTAGTCTCAATGGGGTTGGTTCTATAAGCTGGTCTATTTGGTAGTGAGGCTCCAGGTACAAAATCAATCTGATGTTCAATGCCTCTGATGGGTGGTAGTCCCTTTGGATTATCTTCTGGAAAGACATCTTCATAATCCTGCAAAATACATGTCACTTCACTCGGTAATACCGGTGCAACGTTAGTTAATCTCATGAGAGCTTCCTTATAGATAAACAAAAGAACAGGTTGTTGTGAGAAGAGAGCCTTCTTAACTCCACCAGTTCTCACAAAGAAACTTGAGTGCTTCTTGTTCTTGTTCTCACAGCCTCTGTCACTTTTGGTGCTTATGGTTTCTTTTGAAGTTCCAGCTGTTTTCCTTTGCTCCAACACGAGCTGATCTTGGTACACCTCTTGTGGTGTCATAGGAACAAGTGTGATCTTCTTACCTTTGTGTTCAAACGAGTGTTGGTTGGTGTAACCATCATGAATGACCTTTCGATCAAATTGCCATGGTCTTCCAAGCAGAATGTGGCCAGCCTCCATTGGTAAAACATCACAAAGGATCTCATCTTGGTACTTTCCAATGGTTATAGGTACCTTTACTTGGCTGCTTACCTTCATTTCGCCACACTCATTAAGCCATTGCAGCTTATACGGCTTTGGGTGCTTGAACACTTCCAGACCTAACTTGTTTACCATAGTTTCACTAGCCACATTAGTGCAGCTGCCTCCATCAATAATGATGCTACAAACCTTTCCTTGGACGTGGCATCTTGAGTGAAACAGATTCTCTCTTTGCTCTTGTTCTTTGGTTTTGTTTTGTACGCTTAGGATTCTTCTTGTTACCAATAATTCTCCTACCATAGGAGGTTCAAGATGCTCTTCTGAAGAATCAGAAAAGACTTCTTCTTCCTCGGATTCTATTTCACCATTATCCAACAGAATCATGTTCTTCTTGTTGGTGCATTCATTCGCATAATGCCCTCTTCCTTGGCATTTGAAACACTTCACATCTCTTGTTCTAGTAGATGTAGTAGCTTCAGATTT
>JAEVFF010000548.1:211599-223788 GCA_018901945.1 Pugionium dolabratum | reverse complement strand
TTTAGTTATTAGTAAAGTTAAAAAAAAAGATTCATTGAATATTGTTTTTTCGTCCTAAATTAATTTAAAATATCAAAAACCAAAAAAAATATTGTCTTTTAGTTTGCTTTAAAGTTAGTTTCCAAAAGAAACAAAAACAAAAACCTCAAAATATTTACTTGTATCAATTTTAATTTTACTACTTATGTGTTAATATCATATATTCACTAGAGTGTAGTTTCTTTAATTGTTGATTTCGGCCTGATATCTCTTCTTATTGTTGTGCAAGGTACAAAATTTAATGATGGAGAACTATGAAGAAGAAGAAGACACCATGAGCATACCACAAACTGATTGTAGTCTAGACAACGACTATGATCAAACCCTAACCACCAGCGAGCGTGACTATGCAGAAGAGTCATGGAATCAAGACTATTTGGAGACTGATTTTAGGGAAGAATCAGATGGAGAAAACCTTGAACCAGAACCACTGGACTATGACCAAGACTTGTCCGACGTAGATGATTCTAATGGATATGGGACATGGCATGAAGACTATTCAGAATATCATTTTGACAATGAAACAGAAGTTGAAGAACTCAAACCAGAGCCACCAGACTACTATTCCACTGACCGAAGCTGGCCAAAGAAAATTACGCCTCGCCACTTCGTTGTGTCAAGCCGAGTGCCAACCTACACCACTCCAACTAGATCAAGAAATCAGACCAGTAAGGTATATATTTACAATTCCAAATCTCTAACCTTTTCAGGGTATAACAAGGATCCAGATGAATACCTCCGATGGGAAACCAACATGAAACAATGGCTGCGCTCAAACAACATCCCCAAAGAAGAGAAGCTCTCATATGCTGTTGATATGCTCGTTGGAGATGCCTACAATTGGTGGTTGAAGGAAAATGCACGGACCTTCTACAACAAACCAGTCCTTGATTGGGGAGACCTTAAGGCACGAATGTATAAGGAGTTTGTGAAGAAGTACCAAACACGCAGAAACATCACCACACAACTTATGCACCCAACAGCATCAAGGAGTGAGATGTCTACACCAAACATGCAACCCTTTCATAAGCCCAAGCTTCCCTACTGCTCTGAGCAGAACAACGTGTTTTCAAACACCTTAGAAGGACAAAAGGTAGCTAAGCCGATGGTCAAACAAAAAATTGACCAGCAAGTTCAAAAGCCTCAAGCCATAGCACACATGAAACCATCAAAGCCATTGCTTGGAATACACGTCAAGGAAACGCCAGGTAAGTCCTCTAACAATTTGAAAACAGATGAAATTATATGCTATAGATGTCAAGAAAGAGGACACTTTGCTAAGACATGCCCAACTAGACAACTAATAACAAGCTTACAAGTAGAACTCGAAAATATTAATCCTAAAAGTGTTAAGGCAATGAAGGAGCTTCAATTTGAAATTTCCAGTTCTAGCATAATGCACTTGTCTTTGCCAAAAGTTGTTGAAACAGGTGTAACAAAGCAAGGATTCAACAAAGATCAAGAAGACCCACCTCCTACATTAAACCGATGTTCGGAATCAAGAGGAGACCATGGAGAACCCAATACCTTGGAGGCAAAGCAAAGCAACCAGCTGCAATGGAAAGGAGTAATTTCTTCCTTTCTTATCAGGGAGCAACCGCCAGATGCACCATGGCCACATCCGAACCATATAAGGGCCATAAACCAAGGTACTGCCCTAAACCCACAAGTAAATCAAGGTATAAACTTGCCTTCTCTATGTGCAGGCCAAACTGTTTTGAGGACAAAACATTCCGAAGAAGGAGGGTATGATGAGGTCATCAGCCCAAACCCCGGCCAACTGCCCGGCCCGGCCGGCCCAAGGAACACAAAGGCGGCCAAATACGCGCAAAAGGATACATGTGTGTATCTTCATGAATCCAAGCTTAACCAAGAAGCGGCCAGCCAAGACCAAACCTGGCCTATAATCCTGACTCACAGAGGACACGCGGCGACTTGCAGCTCACCCAAAACAAGGCCAGATCAAGTCATGTACCATACATCAAATTGGAGTTTTCGAAACTTACCATATTTAGAACTTTCCTTATATGAAAGTCTCCAAACGTTTCTTTGGCGACTGGGAGACTTTTTGGTACTTGTAAGAGTTCCCTTAAGCACTTCTAGAAGCTCAAACACTCCTTGGACCAGGCGGGTCCATCCGTGCCTTCAAATGAACCGATTGGAGCCGTTTATGGCAAGTGAGATGGCCAACTGGTTTAATCACTTGCAAACCAAAACATGGCGTCCAGGAGATATTATTAAGGCCCTAAGGAAGCCAAAATAAACCTACCATGCACCAGCCACCAGAGGATCAGGCGAATCCCTTTCCTCCAAGACTTGCCATATATGGACCGAAGTGCACTTAATGTGTTCAGATTGCAATATCTCTATTCCTTGCAAATTGGGCACGTATTGAAGACTTTCCAAAGCATCCAGGATGTACCTAGACACCTTACATTCGCCCCAAAGCTCTCAAGATTCAAGCATATACACTTTCCTTGTTGGCCAAACTAGACATTAATGGCCAACAGCCATATATTTTAAATATATGATTTCCTTTTCTCTTTTTTAGGTTTAGGACCGTTGCTAAGAGCACTATATAAGCTCAGCACGACCTCATTGTAAAGATAGACCACCATTGAAATAAAAGTTGAATACAAAGTATTTTCTTCAAAGCCTTGTCTTTGAACTTGTTCTTATTCTTTAGAAACTAAGTGTGTGATTCACTTCCTTTCTATTGAAGCCACGGCCAGGTTATTTTGAGAGATTCAAACTCCCTTGGTTCACCTTTGATCGTGTGATTTGATCAAAACCCCCTCCTTTTAGTTCCCTTGCCCGCTTAAGCCAAGAGAGATTCTCGGTCTTACGAGTCACGGCCGTACCGCTTGTGAGATTGATATTCAATCTTACATCAGAGGTCAAGGCCCAGAGATTTGTAACCCTACTCCAAGTCGAAGACTAGGAGCAAGGCGCGTGCATGCCACAAGGACGGCCACCTTCCATTTCTTGGCCGTGAGGTGAGTTAAGGTAAGTTTACATTCGAATATATGCCTCTTTCTGTTTTGCAGGGTAGGATCTAGATGCTTTACATTTTTGAGTCAAGAACATTTTAGGAATAGGTCCTTTTTCGGTTATGCACTTTTGTATCTTTTCCTTTTGTGCACTTTTGTAAACTTTCCTTTTTCTTTATTTGTGTCGACCCTAGAAGGTCAAGCTGTCGAGCATATTAATAAGGCTCCTTCCAGCATTGTAGTTCGACAACCTTTTTGATTATTAATAAAGTAGAACTTTTTCCCTACAAGTTTTCTCTCTAAAGAATCTTGTGCGCTTAGAACCTAGTTGAGACCAGCCCTCCTAGCTCTAAGTTTGTGATTTATCACGAGGTTCATCACCCCTCGTGTGGTTCACTTCACTCTTCCATCGTTTACCAACCAGAAATCCCCTATACAGAAGCCTAAGGTTGAGTTTCTCACCTAATCTTCTACAAACAGCCCACGCGCATCCAAGCCTTGAATCGAGGCTTGTATCATGCAGCTTGGGATACATTGGATTACTTGGATGCTTTATAGTAGCTCTTTAGTCCCAAATGTTGTCCCAATATGGAAAATTGAGCTAGCTTAACGTTGGCGTTGGAATCGTGTCATTTTGAGCACTAAATCAAAATCTAAAGATGATTTAGTACTGATATGTCAAGTTGATCATCCAGTTAAAATGATAATTTTAAAGGGATCATCAAGTTAAAATGATCATTTTAAAGTGTCATCCAGTTAAAATGATCATTTTAAAGTGATCATCTAGTTAAAATGATCATTTTAAAGTGATCATTGGTGCTTCTTGAGTAAAGACTTATCAATGAAGCGTAATGCACGGCATCCCGTAGTTTGGGATAGATTGGATTACTTGGAGGCTTTGTAGTAGCAATATCTGTCTTAAATTCTTTCACAACATATAAAATTGAGCTAGCTTAACTTGAGTGTTGGATTCGTGTCCTTCTGATCTCTAAATCAAAAGTTTTGAACGATTTAGTGCGGACATGTCAAGTTGTTCGGCCAGTTAAAATGATCATTCTAAACTGATCATTGGCGCTTATTGAGTAAAGGCTTATAAATGAAGCATAACACATGGTATCATACTGTTTGAGATACATTGGATTACTTGGAGGTTTTGGCGTAGCGCTTTAAGTGACAAATGTTGTCACCATATATAAAATTGAGCTAGATTAACGTGGGCGCTGGATTCGTGTCATTCAGAACTCTAAATAAGAAGTTACAGACGATTTAGTGCAGGCATGTCAAGTTGATCGGCGAGTTAAAATGATCATTCTAAACTGATCATTGGTGCTCCTTGAGTAAAGGCCTATAAATGAAGCATAATGCATGTCATCACTCATTTTGGGATACATTGGATTACTTGGAGCCTTTTTCATAACTCTTTCAGTCTCAAATGTTGTCACAATATAGAAATTGAGCTAGCTTAACGTGGGTGTTGGATTTGTGTCATTTGAAACTCTAAATCAAAACTTACAGAAGATTTAGGGAGGACATGTCAAGTTGATCGGCATGTTTAAATGATCATACTAAACTGATCATTGGTGCTGCTTGAGTAAAGGCTTATAAATGAAGCATAATGCATGACATCACGCATTCGGGGATACATTGGATTAATTGGAGGCTTTGTCGTAGCAATTTTGGTCCTAAATTTTGTTACAATATAGAAAATGGAGCTACCATGACGTGGGAATTGAACTCATGTCATTTTGAGCTCTAAATCAAAAGTTAAAGACGATTAAGTTCAGAAATGTCAAGTTGATCAGGTAGTTTAAATGATCATTGGTGTTCCTTGAGTAAAGGCCTATAAATGAAGTACAATGCATGGCATCACGCATTTTGGGATACATTGGATTACTTAGAGGCTTTGTCGTAACTCTTTCAGTCTGAAATGTTGTCACAATATAGAAAACTGAGCTAGGTTAACGTGGGTGTTTGATTCATGTCATTCGCAACTCTAAATCAAAAATTACATACAATTTAGGGAGGACATGTCAAGTTGATCGTCATATTCATATGATCATTCTAAACTTATCATTAGTGCTCCTTGAGTAAAGGCTTATAAATGAAACATAATGCATGGCATCACGCATTTGGGTTACACTGGATTACTTGAAGGCTTTGTCGTATCTCTTTCAGTCTCAAATGTTGTCACAATATAGAGAATTGAGCTAGCTTAACATGGGTGCTGGATTCTTGTAATTCTAAACTCTAAATCAAAATTTGTGGACGATTTATTGCCGACATGTCAAGTATATCTCCCAAATAAAATGATCATTCTAAATTGATCAATGGTGTTCCTTGAGTAAATGCGTATAAATGAAACATAATGCATGGCACCACACATTTTGGGATACATTGGATTACTAGGAGGCTTTTTCGTAGCTCTTTCAGTCTCAAATATTAACATAATATGAAAAATAAAGCTAGCTTAACATGGCTGTTGGACTCATGTCATTTTGATCCTTTAATCAAAAGTTAATGTCGATTTAGTGTTGACATATAAGTTGATAAGCTAGTTAAAATGATCATTCTAAACTGATCATCGGTGCTCCTCGAGTAAAGGCAATAAATGAAGCACATTGCATGGCATCACGTAATTTGAGATAGATTGGATTACTTAGAGGCTTTGTCGTAGCTCTTTCGGTCTCAAATTTTGTAACAATATAGAAATAGAACTACCTTAACGTGGGAATTGGATTCTTGTCATTTTGAACTCTATTCAAAATTTAAGGAAGATAGAGTGTGAACATGTAAATTTGATCGGCCAGTTTAAATTATCATTCTAAACTAATCATTGGTGCTCCTTGAGTAAAGGCTTATAAATGAAGCATAATGCTTGGAATCATGCAGTTTGGGATACATTGGATTACTTGAAGGCTTTGACATATCTCTTTTAGTCTCAAATGTTTTCAAAATATATAAAATTGAGCTAGCTTAACGTGGGAATTGGATCCGTGTCATTCGGAACTCTAAATCAAAACTTACAGATGATTTAGTGTGGACATGTCAAATTGATCGGCCAGTTAAAATGATCATTCTAAACTGATCATCGGTGTTCCTTGGGTAAAGGGTTATAAATGAAGCAGTTTGGGATACATTGGATTGGTTAGAGGCTTTTTTCGTCGCTCTTTTATTCTCAAGTGTTGTCACAATATGGGAAACTTAACTAGCTTAATGTGGGCGTTGGAATCGTGTCATTTTGGGATACATTGGATTACTTAGAGGCTTTGTCATAACTCTTTCAGTTTGAAATGTTGTCACAATATAGAAAACTGAGCTAGGTTAACGTGGATGTTTGATTCGTGTCATTCGAAACTCTAAATCAAAAGTTCAAGACAATTTAGTGGATATGTCAAGTTGATCAGCTAGTTAGAATTATCACTCTAAACTGATCATTGGTGCTCCTTTTGTAAAAGCTTATAAATGAAGCATAATGCTTGGTATCACGCAGTTTAGGATAGATTGGATTACTTGGAGGCTTTATCGTTGCTATTTTGGTCTGAAATTTTGCTAGAATATATAAAATTGCGCTAGCTTTACAAGGGCGTTTGATTCCTCTCATTTTAACTCTAAATAAAAAGTTACAGACGATTTAGTGCGAATATATCAAGTTGATCGTCCAGTTAAAATGATCATTCTAAACTAATCATTGGTGCTCCTTGAGTAAAGGCTTATAAATGAAGCATAATGCATGACATAACACAGTTTGGGATACATTGGATTACTGGAAGGCTTTGTCGTAGCTCTTTCAGTCTCATGTAGTCACAATATAGAAAATTGAGCTAGCTTTAGGTGGGCGTTGGATTGGTGTCATTCTGAACTCTAAATCAAAAGTTACGGACGATTTAGTGCGGAAATGATAAGTTGATTAGCAAGTTAAAATAATCATTTTAAACTTATCATTGGTGCTCCTTGAGTAAAGGTTTATAAATGAAGCATAATGCATTCCATCATGCAGTTTGGGATACATTGGATTAGTTTGAGGCTTTTTCATAGCTCTTTTAATCTCAAATGTTACAATATGGAAAATTGAGTTACCTTAATGTGGGTGTTGGACTCATCTTATTATGAGCTTTAAATCAAAAGTTAAAGATGATTAAGTGCGGAAATGTCTAGTTTATCAGCTAGTTAGAATGATCATTCTAAATTGTATTCGTGTCATTATGAACTCTAAATTAAAAGCTATGGACGATTTAGTGCAGACATGTCAAGTTGATCCATTAGTTAAAATGATCATTCTAAACTGATCAGTTGTACTCCTTCAGTAAAGGCTTATAAATGAAGCATAATGCATGGCATCACACAGTTTGGGAAATATTGGATTACTTGAAGCTTTTTCGTAGCTCTTTCAATCTCAAATGTTGTCACAATATGGATATTTGAGCTAGCTCAATGTGGGCGTTGGATTATTGTCATTTTGAACTTTGAATGAAAAGTTAGAGACGATTTAGTGCAAACATGTAAAGTTGATTGGCCAATTAAAACGATCATTCTAAACTGATCATTCCTTCTCTTTGAGTAAACGGTTATAAATGAAGCATAGTGCATGGCATTACGCAGTTTGGGATAAATTTGATTACTCGGAGGCTTTGTAGTAGCTCCTTCATTTTCAAATATTTTGAAAATATAGAAAATTTAGGTATATTAACATGGGCATTGGATACGTGTCATTTTGAACTCTAAATCAAAAGTTACGGACGATTTAGTGCGGAATTGTCAAGTTGATTGGAAAATTAAAATGATCATTCTAAACTGATCACTGGTGCTCCTTGAGTAAAGGCTTATAAATGAAGCATAATGAATGGCATCATGCAGTTTGCGATACATTGGATTACTTTGAGGTTTTTTTGTAGCTCTTTTTGTCTCAAATGTTGTCAAATATAGACAATTGAGCTAGCTTAACGTGGGCGTTGGACTCATGTCATTTTGAACTCTAAATAGAAAGTTAAAGATGGTTTAGTGCGGACATGTCATTAAAATGATCATTCTACACTTATGATTGGTGCTACTTGAGTAAAGTCTTGTAAATTAAGAATACTGCATGACATCACATTGTTTTTGATACATTGGATAACTTTGAGGCTTTGTCGTAACTCTTTAAGTCTCAAATATTGTCACAATATAGAAAATTGAGCAAGCTTAACATGGGCATTGGATTCGTGTCATTCTGAACTCTAAATGAAAAGGTACGACGATTTACTGCAGACATGTTAAGTTGATCGGCAAGTTAAAATGATCACTCTAAATTGATCATTGGTGCTCATTGAGCAAAGGTATACAAATGAAGCATAATGCATGGCATCATGAAGTTTGGATCGATTGGATTACTTGGAGGCTTTGTCATTGCTATTTAGATATTAAATTTTGTCACAATGTTGAAAATTGAGGTAGCTTTGCGTTGGGTTCATGTCATTGTGAACTCTAAATCAAAAGTTACAGACGTTTTAGTGCGAACATCTAAAGTTGATTGGCTAATTAAAATGATCATTCTAAACTGATCAGTAGTGCTCCTTTAGTAAAGCATTATAAATGAAGCATAAGGCATGGTATCACATAGGTTGGGATACATTGGATTACTTCCAAGTTTTTTCGTAGCTCTTTCAGTCTCCAATGTTGTCAAATATGGAAAATTGAGCTAGTTTGATGTGGGCCTTGGACTCATGTTATTTTGAGCTCTAAATAGAAAGCTAAAAACGGTTTAGTGCAGAAATTTCAAGTACAATATCCAGTTAAAATGATATTTGTAAACTGATTATTGGTACTCATTTTGAAGCAAAATGCATGGCATCACGCAGTTTGGGGTAGATTGAATTACTTGGAGGCTTTGTCAAAGCTATTTGGTCTTAAATTTTTTCACAATATAGAAAACTGAGCGAGCTTAACGTGGGCATTGGATTCGTGTCATTTTGAACTCTAAATCAATAGTTACAGACGATTTAGTGCAGACATGTCAAGTTGATCGACTAGTTAAAATGATCATTTTAAACTAATCATTGGTGCTTCTTGAGTAAATGCTTATAAATGAAGAATAATTCTTGGCACCACACAGTTTGGGATACATTGGATTACTTGGATACTTTGTCGTAGCTCTTTCAGTCTCAAATGTTGTCGCATTATTCAAAATTGAGCTAGCTTAACGTGGGTGTTGGATTCGTTTCATTCTGAATTCTAAATCAAAAGTTACACACGATTTAGTGCGGACATGTCTAGTTGATCGGCCAGTTAAAATGATTATTCAAAATTGATCATTGGTGCTCACTAGGCAGATGTTTACAAATGAAGCATAATGCATGACAACACGCAGTTTTGGATAGATTTGATTACTTGGAGGTTTTGTCCTTGATATTTTGGTCTTAAATTTTGTTATAATATAGAAATTTGAGCTAGCTTAACAAGGGCGTTCGATTCCTATCATTTTGAACTCTAAATCAAAAGTATTTGAGAATTTATTGCAGAGATGATAAGTTGATTGGCTAGTTAAAATGATAATTCTAAACTAATCAGTGATGCTCATTGAGTAAAAGCTTATAAATGAAGCATAATGCATGACATTACAAAGTTTGGGATAGATTGGATTACTTGTAGGTTTTGTCGTAGCTCTTTCAGTCTAAATATTGTCAAATTATACAAAATTGAGCTAGGTTAACGTGGGTGTTGGATTTGTGTCATTCTGAACTCTAAATCTAAAGTTACGGACGATTTAGCGTGGACATTACATTGATCGGCCAGTTAAAATGATCATCCTAAACTGATCAATATTGGTGCTCATTAGGCAAAGGTTTACAAATAAAACATAATTCATGGCATCACGCAGTTTGGGATAGATTGGATTACTTGTAGGCTTTGTATTTGATATTTTGGTCTTAAATTTTGTTACAATAGAAAAATATGAGCTAGCTTAACATGGACATTGGATTCCTGTTATTTCGAACTCCAAATCTAAAGTATTGGAAAATTTAGTGCGGACATGTCATGTTGATCGGCCAGTTCAAATGATCATTCCAAACTAATCACTGCTGCTCCTTGAGTAAAGGCTTATAAATCAAGCATAATGCATAATATCCCGTAATTCAGGATAGATTGGATTACTTGGAGGTTTTTCGTAGCTATTTAGGCCTTAAATTTTTTCAAAATATAGAAAATTGAGTTAGCTAAACGTGGGCGTTTGACTCATGTCATTTTTAGCTCTAAATCAAAAGTTAAAGATGATTTAGTGTGGACATGTCAAGTTTATCAGCTAGTTAAAATTATAATTCTAAATGGATCATTATTAATCCTTGATTCAACTATTATAAATGAAGGATAATGCATGGCATTACACAGTTTGGGATACATTGGATTACTTAGAATCTTTTCGTAGCTCTTTTTTGTCTCAAATGTTATCATAATATCGAAAATTGAGTTAGTTTAACGTGGGCGTTGGAGTCATGTTATTTTGAGCTCTAAATCAAAAATTAAAGAAGACTTCATGCGGACATGTAAAGTCGATTAGCTAGTCAAAATAATCATTGGTGCTCCTTGATTAAAGGCTTATAAATGAAGCATAATGCATGGCATCACACAGTTTGGGATATTTGATATTTTGGTCTTAAATTTTGTTACAATAGAAAAATATGAGCTAGCTTAACATGGACATTGGATTCCTGTTATTTCGAACTCCAAATCTAAAGTATTGGAAAATTTAGTGCGGACATGTCATGTTGATCGGCCAGTTCAAATGATCATTCCAAACTAATCACTGCTGCTCCTTGAGTAAAGGCTTATAAATCAAGCATAATGCTTGATATCACGTAATTCAGGATAGATTGGATTACTTGGAGGTTTTTCGTAGCTATTTAGGCCTTAAATTTTTTCACAATATAGAAAATTGAGTTAGCTAAACGTGGGCGTTGGACTCATGTCATTTTTAGATCTAAATCAAAAGTTAAAGCCGATTTAGGGCGGACATGTCAAGTTTATCAGCTAGTTAAAATTATAATTCTAAACGGATCATTATTGATCCTTGATTCAACGGTTATAAATGAAGGATAATGCATGGCATTACGCAGTTTGGGATACATTGGATTACTTAGAATATTTTCATAGCTCTTTTTGTCTCAAATGTTATCATAATATCGAAAATTGAGTTAGTTTAACGTGGGCGTTGGAGTCATGTTATTTTGAGCTCTAAATCAAAAATTAAAGACGACTTCATGCTGACATGTAAAGTCGATCAGCTAGTCAAAATAATCATTGGTGCTCCTTGATTAAAGGCTTATAAATGAAGCATAATGCATGACATCACACAGTTTGGGATATTTTGGATCACTTGGAGGCTTTGTCCTATATTTTGGGATACATTGGATTACTTGGAGTCTTTTTCGTAACTCAGCCAGTCTAGGAAATATTGTCACAATATGGGAAATTGAGCTAGCTTGACATGGGCGTTGGGCTCATGTTATTTTGAGCTCTAAATCAAAAGTTAAAAACGATTTAGTCCGGACATGTCAAGTTGATCAGTTAGTTAAAATGATAATTCTAAACTGATTATTGGTTCTCCTTGAGTAAAGGCTTATAAATGAATCATAATGCATGGCATCACGCTGTTTGGGATATATTGGATTACCTCAATGTTTTGTCATTACAATTTTGGTCTTAAATTTGGTCACAATATAGAAAATTGAGCTAGCTTAACGTTGGCATTGAATTCTTGTCATTTTGTACTCTAAATCAAATGTTACGGACGATTTAATGCCGAGATGTCAAGTTGGTCGGCTAGTTTAATGATCATTCTAAACTAATCACTGGTGCTACTTGACTAAAGGCTTATAAATGAAGCATAATGCATGTCATCACGCAGTTTGTGATACATTTGATTTCTTGGAGGCTTTGTCGTTGCTTGTTTAATCTCAAATGTTCTCACAATAAAGAAATTTGAGCTAGCTTAACGTGTGAGATGGATTTTTACCATTCTGAACTCTAAATCAAAAGTTACAGACGATTTAGGGCGGACATGTCAAGTTGATCGGCTAGTATAAATGATCATTCTAAAGTGATCATTGGTGCTAATTGAGCAAATGTTTACAAATGAAGCATAATGCATGACATCACGCAGTTTGGGATAGATTGGATTACTTGGAGG
>JAEVFF010000548.1:51825-186484 GCA_018901945.1 Pugionium dolabratum | reverse complement strand
TTTGGGTCGACCCTAGAGGTCAAGCTGTCGAGCATATTAATAAGGCTCCTTCCAGCATTGTAGTTCGACAACCTTTTTGATTATTAATAAAGTAGAACTTTTTCCCTACAAGTTTCCTCTCTAAGAATCTTGTGCGCTTAGAACCTAGTTGAGACCAGCCCTCCTAGCTCTAAGTTTGTGATTTATCACGAGGTTCATCACCCCTCGTGTGGTTCACTTCCCCCTTCCATCGTTTACCAACCAGAAATCCCCTATCCAGAAGCCTAAGGTTGAGTTTCTCACCTAATCTTCTACAAACAGCCCACGCGCATCCAAGCCTTGAATCGAGGCTTGTATCATGCAGCTTGGGATACATTGGATTACTTGGATGCTTTATAGTAGCTCTTTAGTCCCAAATGTTGTCCCAATATGGAAAATTGAGCTAGCTTAACGTTGGCGTTGGAATCGTGTCATTTTGAGCACTAAATCAAAATCTAAAGATGATTTAGTACTGATATGTCAAGTTGATCATCCAGTTAAAATGATAATTTTAAAGGGATCATCAAGTTAAAATGATCATTTTAAAGTGTCATCCAGTTAAAATGATCATTTTAAAGTGATCATCTAGTTAAAATGATCATTTTAAAGTGATCATTGGTGCTTCTTGAGTAAAGACTTATCAATGAAGCGTAATGCACGGCATCCCGTAGTTTGGGATAGATTGGATTACTTGGAGGCTTTGTAGTAGCAATATCTGTCTTAAATTCTTTCACAAGATATAAAATTGAGCTAGCTTAACTTGAGTGTTGGATTCGTGTCCTTCTGATCTCTAAATCAAAAGTTTTGAACGATTTAGTGCGGACATGTCAAGTTGTTCGGCCAGTTAAAATGATCATTCTAAACTGATCATTGGCGCTTATTGAGTAAAGGCTTATAAATGAAGCATAACACATGGTATCATACTGTTTGAGATACATTGGATTACTTGGAGGTTTTGGCGTAGCGCTTTAAGTGACAAATGTTGTCACCATATATAAAATTGAGCTAGATTAACGTGGGCGCTGTATTCGTGTCATTCAGAACTCTAAATAAGAAGTTACAGACGATTTAGTGCAGGCATGTCCAGTTGATCGGCGAGTTAAAATGATCATTCTAAACTGATCATTGGTGCTCCTTGAGTAAAGGCCTATAAATGAAGCATAATGCATGTCATCACTCATTTTGGGATACATTGGATTACTTGGAGCCTTTTTCATAACTCTTCCAGTCTCAAATGTTGTCACAATATAGAAATTGAGCTAGCTTAACGTGGGTGTTGGATTTGTGTCATTTGAAACTCTAAATCAAAACTTACAGAAGATTTAGGGATGACATGTCAAGTTGATCGGCATGATTAAATGATCATACAAAACTGATCATTGGTGCTGCTTGAGTAAAGGCTTATAAATGAAGCATAATGCATGACATCACGCATTCGGGGATACATTGGATTAATTGGAGGCTTTGTCGTAGCAATTTTGGTCCTAAATTTTGTTACAATATAGAAAATGGAGCTACCATGACGTGGGAATTGAACTCATGTCATTTTGAGCTCTAAATCAAAAGTTAAAGACGATTAAGTTCAGAAATGTCAAGTTGATCAGGTAGTTTAAATGATCATTGGTGTTCCTTGAGTAAAGGCCTATAAATGAAGTACAATGCATGGCATCACGCATTTTGGGATACATTGGATTACTTAGAGGCTTTGTCGTAACTCTTTCAGTCTGAAATGTTGTCACAATATAGAAAACTGAGCTAGGTTAACGTGGGTGTTTGATTCATGTCATTTGCAACTCTGAATCAAAAATTACATACAATTTAGGGAGGACATGTCAAGTTGATCGTCATATTCATATGATCATTCTAAACTTATCATTAGTGCTCCTTGAGTAAAGGCTTATAAATGAAACATAATGCATGGCATCACGCATTGGGGTTACACTGGATTACTTGAAGGCTTTGTCGTATCTCTTTCAGTCTCAAATGTTGTCACAATATAGAGAATTGAGCTAGCTTAACATGGGTGTTGGATTCTTGTAATTCTAAACTCTAAATCAAAATTTGTGGACGATTTATTGCCGACATGTCAAGTATATCTCTCAAATAAAATGATCATTCTAAATTGACCAATGGTGTTCCTTGAGTAAATGCGTATAAATGAAACATAATGCATGGCACCACACATTTTGGGATATATTGGATTACTAGGAGGCTTTTTCGTAGCTCTTTCAGTCTCAAATGTTAACATAATATGAAAAATAAAGCTAGCTTAACATGGCTGTTGGACTCATGTCATTTTGATCCTTTAATCAGAAGTTAATGTCGATTTAGTGTTGACATATAAGTTGATAAGCTAGTTAAAATGATCATTCTAAACTGATCATCGGTGCTCCTCGAGTAAAGGCAATAAATGAAGCACATTGCATGGCATCACGTAATTTGAGATAGATTGGATTACTTAGAGGCTTTGTCGTAGCTCTTTCGGTCTCAAATTTTGTAACAATATAGAAATAGAACTACCTTAACGTGGGAATTGGATTCTTGTCATTTTGAACTCTATTCAAAATTTAAGGAAGATAGAGTGTGAACATGTAAATTTGATCGGCCAGTTTAAATTATCATTCTAAACTAATCATTGGTGCTCCTTGAGTAAAGGCTTATAAATGAAGCATAATGCTTGGAATCATGCAGTTTGGGATACATTGGATTACTTCAAGGCTTTGACATATCTCTTTTAGTCTCAAATGTTTTCAAAATATATAAAATTGAGCTAGCTTAACGTGGGAATTGGATCCGTGTCATTCGGAACTCTAAATCAAAAGTTACAGATGATTTAGTGTGGACATGTCAAGTTGATCGGCCAGTTAAAATGATCATTCTAAACTGATCATCGGTGTTCCTTGGGTAAAGGGTTATAAATGAAGCAGTTTGGGATACATTGGATTGGTTAGAGGCTTTTTCCGTCGCTCTTTTATTCTCAAGTGTTGTCACAATATGGGAAACTTAACTAGCTTAATGTGGGCGTTGGAATCGTGTCATTTTGGGATACATTGGATTACTTAGACGCTTTGTCATAACTCTTTCAGTTTGAAATGTTGTCACAATATAGAAAACTGAGCTAGGTTAACGTGGATGTTCGATTCGTGTCATTCGAAACTCTAAATCAAAAGTTAAAGACAATTTAGTGGATATGTCAAGTTGATCAGTTAGTTAGAATTATCACTCTAAACTGATAATTGGTGCTCCTTTTGTAAAGGCTTATAAATGAAGCATAATGCTTGGTATCACGCAGTTTAGGATAGATTGGATTACTTGGAGGCTTTATCGTTGCTATTTTGGTCTGAAATTTTGCCAGAATATATAAAATTGCGCTAGCTTTACAAGGGCGTTTGATTCCTCTCATTTTAACTCTAAATAAAAAGTTACAGACGATTTAGTGCGAATATATCAAGTTGATCGTCCAGTTAAAATGATCATTCTAAACTAATCATTGGTGCTCCTTGAGTAAAGGCTTATAAATGAAGCATAATGCATGACATAACACAGTTTGGGATACATTGGATTACTGGAAGGCTTTGTCGTAGCTCTTTCAGTCTCATGTAGTCACAATATAGAAAATTGAGCTAGCTTTAGGTGGGCGTTGGATTGGTGTCATTCTGAACTCTAAATCAAAAGTTACGGACGATTTAGTGCGGAAATGATAAGTTGATTAGCAAGTTAAAATAATCATTTTAAACTTATCATTGGTGCTCCTTGAGTAAAGGTTTATAAATGAAGCATAATGCATTCCATCATGCAGTTTGGGATACATTGGATTAGTTTGAGGCTTTTTCATAGCTCTTTTAATCTCAAATGTTACAATATGGAAAATTGAGTTACCTTAATGTGGGTGTTGGACTCATCTTATTATGAGCTTTAAATCAAAAGTTAAAGATGATTAAGTGCGGAAATGTCTAGTTTATCAGCTAGTTAGAATGATCATTCTAAATTGTATTTGTGTCATTATGAACTCTAAATTAAAAGTTATGGACGATTTAGTGCAGACATGTCAAGTTGATCCATTAGTTAAAATGATCATTCTAAACTGATCAGTTGTACTCCTTCAGTAAAGGCTTATAAATGAAGCATAATGCATGACATCACACAGTTTGGGAAATATTGGATTACTTGAAGCTTTTTCGTAGCTCTTTCAATCTCAAATGTTGTCACAATATGGATATTTGAGCTAGCTCAATGTGGGCGTTGGATTATTGTCATTTTGAACTTTGAATGAAAAGTTAGAGACGATTTAGTGCAAACATGTAAAGTTGATTGGCCAATTAAAACGATCATTCTAAACTGATCATTCCTTCTCTTTGAGTAAACGGTTATAAATGAAGCATAGTGCATGGCATTACGCAGTTTGGGATAAATTTGATTACTCGGAGGCTTTGTAGTAGCTCCTTCATTTTCAAATATTTTGAAAATATAGAAAATTTAGGTATATTAACATGGGCATTGGATACGTGTCATTTTGAACTCTAAATCAAAAGTTACGGACGATTTAGTGCGGAATTGTCAAGTTGATTGGAAAATTAAAATGATCATTCTAAACTGATCACTGGTGCTCCTTGAGTAAAGGCTTATAAATGAAGCATAATGAATGGCATCATGCAGTTTGCGATACATTGGATTACTTTGAGGTTTTTTTGTAGCTCTTTTTGTCTCAAATGTTGTCAAATATAGACAATTGAGCTAGCTTAACGTGGGCGTTGGACTCATGTCATTTTGAACTCTAAATAGAAAGTTAAAGATGGTTTAGTGCGGACATGTCATTAAAATGATCATTCTACACTTATGATTGGTGCTACTTGAGTAAAGTCTTGTAAATTAAGAATACTGCATGACATCACATTGTTTTTGATACATTGGATAACTTTGAGGCTTTGTCGTAACTCTTTAAGTCTCAAATATTGTCACAATATAGAAAATTGAGCAAGCTTAACATGGGCATTGGATTCGTGTCATTCTGAACTCTAAATGAAAAGGTACGACGATTTACTGCAGACATGTTAAGTTGATCGGCAAGTTAAAATGATCACTCTAAATTGATCATTGGTGCTCATTGAGCAAAGGTATACAAATGAAGCATAATGCATGGCATCATGAAGTTTGGATCGATTGGATTACTTGGAGGCTTTGTCATTGCTATTTAGATATTAAATTTTGTCACAATGTTGAAAATTGAGGTAGCTTTGCGTTGGGTTCATGTCATTGTGAACTCTAAATCAAAAGTTACAGACGTTTTAGTGCGAACATCTAAAGTTGATTGGCTAATTAAAATGATCATTCTAAACTGATCAGTAGTGCTCCTTTAGTAAAGCATTATAAATGAAGCATAAGGCATGGTATCACATAGGTTGGGATACATTGGATTACTTCCAAGTTTTTTCGTAGCTCTTTCAGTCTCCAATGTTGTCAAATATGGAAAATTGAGCTAGTTTGATGTGGGCCTTGGACTCATGTTATTTTGAGCTCTAAATAGAAAGCTAAAAACGGTTTAGTGCAGAAATTTCAAGTACAATATCCAGTTAAAATGATATTTGTAAACTGATTATTGGTACTCATTTTGAAGCAAAATGCATGGCATCACGCAGTTTGGGGTAGATTGAATTACTTGGAGGCTTTGTCAAAGCTATTTGGTCTTAAATTTTTTCACAATATAGAAAACTGAGCGAGCTTAACGTGGGCATTGGATTCGTGTCATTTTGAACTCTAAATCAATAGTTACAGACGATTTAGTGCAGACATGTCAAGTTGATCGACTAGTTAAAATGATCATTTTAAACTAATCATTGGTGCTTCTTGAGTAAATGCTTATAAATGAAGAATAATTCTTGGCACCACACAGTTTGGGATACATTGGATTACTTGGATACTTTGTCGTAGCTCTTTCAGTCTCAAATGTTGTCGCATTATTCAAAATTGAGCTAGCTTAACGTGGGTGTTGGATTCGTTTCATTCTGAATTCTAAATCAAAAGTTACACACGATTTAGTGCTGACATGTCTAGTTGATCGGCCAGTTAAAATGATTATTCAAAATTGATCAATGGTGCTCACTAGGCAAATGTTTACAAATGAAGCATAATGCATGACAACACGCAGTTTTGGATAGATTTGATTACTTGGAGGTTTTGTCCTTGATATTTTGGTCTTAAATTTTGTTATAATATAGAAATTTGAGCTAGCTTAACAAGGGCGTTCGATTCCTATCATTTTGAACTCTAAATCAAAAGTATTTGAGAATTTATTGCAGAGATGATAAGTTGATTGGCTAGTTAAAATGATAATTCTAAACTAATCAGTGCTGCTCATTGAGTAAAGGCTTATAAATGAAGCATAATGCATGACATTACAAAGTTTGGGATAGATTGGATTACTTGTAGGTTTTGTCGTAGCTCTTTCAGTCTAAATATTGTCAAATTATACAAAATTGAGCTAGGTTAACGTGGGTGTTGGATTTGTGTCATTCTGAACTCTAAATCTAAAGTTACGGACGATTTAGCGTGGACATTACATTGATCGGCCAGTTAAAATGATCATCCTAAACTGATCAATATTGGTGCTCATTAGGCAAAGGTTTACAAATAAAACATAATTCATGGCATCACGCAGTTTGGGATAGATTGGATTACTTGTAGGCTTTGTATTTGATATTTTGGTCTTAAATTTTGTTACAATAGAAAAATATGAGCTAGCTTAACATGGACATTGGATTCCTGTTATTTCGAACTCCAAATCTAAAGTATTGGAAAATTTAGTGCGGACATGTCATGTTGATCGGCCAGTTCAAATGATCATTCCAAACTAATCACTGCTGCTCCTTGAGTAAAGGCTTATAAATCAAGCATAATGCATAATATCCCGTAATTCAGGATAGATTGGATTACTTGGAGGTTTTTCGTAGCTATTTAGGCCTTAAATTTTTTCAAAATATAGAAAATTGAGTTAGCTAAACGTGGGCGTTTGACTCATGTCATTTTTAGCTCTAAATCAAAAGTTAAAGATGATTTAGTGTGGACATGTCAAGTTTATCAGCTAGTTAAAATTATAATTCTAAATGGATCATTATTAATCCTTGATTCAACTATTATAAATGAAGGATAATGCATGGCATTACACAGTTTGGGATACATTGGATTACTTAGAATCTTTTCGTAGCTCTTTTTTGTCTCAAATGTTATCATAATATCGAAAATTGAGTTAGTTTAACGTGGGCGTTGGAGTCATGTTATTTTGAGCTCTAAATCAAAAATTAAAGAAGACTTCATGCGGACATGTAAAGTCGATTAGCTAGTCAAAATAATCATTGGTGCTCCTTGATTAAAGGCTTATAAATGAAGCATAATGCATGGCATCACACAGTTTGGGATATTTGATATTTTGGTCTTAAATTTTGTTACAATAGAAAAATATGAGCTAGCTTAACATGGACATTGGATTCCTGTTATTTCGAACTCCAAATCTAAAGTATTGGAAAATTTAGTGCGGACATGTCATGTTGATCGGCCAGTTCAAATGATCATTCCAAACTAATCACTGCTGCTCCTTGAGTAAAGGCTTATAAATCAAGCATAATGCTTGATATCACGTAATTCAGGATAGATTGGATTACTTGGAGGTTTTTCGTAGCTATTTAGGCCTTAAATTTTTTCACAATATAGAAAATTGAGTTAGCTAAACGTGGGCGTTGGACTCATGTCATTTTTAGATCTAAATCAAAAGTTAAAGCCGATTTAGGGCGGACATGTCAAGTTTATCAGCTAGTTAAAATTATAATTCTAAACGGATCATTATTGATCCTTGATTCAACGGTTATAAATGAAGGATAATGCATGGCATTACGCAGTTTGGGATACATTGGATTACTTAGAATATTTTCATAGCTCTTTTTGTCTCAAATGTTATCATAATATCGAAAATTGAGTTAGTTTAACGTGGGCGTTGGAGTCATGTTATTTTGAGCTCTAAATCAAAAATTAAAGACGACTTCATGCTGACATGTAAAGTCGATCAGCTAGTCAAAATAATCATTGGTGCTCCTTGATTAAAGGCTTATAAATGAAGCATAATGCATGACATCACACAGTTTGGGATATTTTGGATCACTTGGAGGCTTTGTCCTATATTTTGGGATACATTGGATTACTTGGAGTCTTTTTCGTAACTCAGCCAGTCTAGGAAATATTGTCACAATATGGGAAATTGAGCTAGCTTGACATGGGCGTTGGGCTCATGTTATTTTGAGCTCTAAATCAAAAGTTAAAAACGATTTAGTCCGGACATGTCAAGTTGATCAGTTAGTTAAAATGATAATTCTAAACTGATTATTGGTTCTCCTTGAGTAAAGGCTTATAAATGAATCATAATGCATGGCATCACGCTGTTTGGGATATATTGGATTACCTCAATGTTTTGTCATTACAATTTTGGTCTTAAATTTGGTCACAATATAGAAAATTGAGCTAGCTTAACGTTGGCATTGAATTCTTGTCATTTTGTACTCTAAATCAAATGTTACGGACGATTTAATGCCGAGATGTCAAGTTGGTCGGCTAGTTTAATGATCATTCTAAACTAATCACTGGTGCTACTTGACTAAAGGCTTATAAATGAAGCATAATGCATGTCATCACGCAGTTTGTGATACATTTGATTTCTTGGAGGCTTTGTCGTTGCTTGTTTAATCTCAAATGTTCTCACAATAAAGAAATTTGAGCTAGCTTAACGTGTGAGATGGATTTTTACCATTCTGAACTCTAAATCAAAAGTTACAGACGATTTAGGGCGGACATGTCAAGTTGATCGGCTAGTATAAATGATCATTCTAAAGTGATCATTGGTGCTAATTGAGCAAATGTTTACAAATGAAGCATAATGCATGACATCACGCAGTTTGGGATAGATTGGATTACTTGGAGGCTTTGTCGTAGCTATTTATATCTTATATTTTGTCACAATATAGAAAATTGAGGTACCTTAACGTGGGCATTGGATTCGTGTCATTTTGAACTCTAACTCAAAAGTTACAGACGATTTAATGCGAAAATGTAAAGTTAATCGACATGTTAGAATAATCATTCTTAACTGAATATTGGTGCTCCTTGAGTAAGGGCTTATAAGTGAAGCATAATGCATGGCATCACGCAGTTTGCGAAATATTGGAATGCTTGGAGACTGTTTCGTAGCTCTTTCAGTCTCAAATGTTGTCACAATATGAAAAATTGAGCTAGATTTACGTGGGCGTCGAATTATTGTCATTTTGAACTCTAAATCAAAAGTTACAAAAGATTTAGTGCGAAAATGTAAAGTTGATTGGCCAGTTGAAATGATCATTATAAACTGATCATTCCTTTTCCTTGAGTAAAGGGTTAAAAATTAAGTATAATGCATGGCATTATGCAGATTGGGATACATTGGATTACCCGGAAGCTTTTTCGTAACTCTTTCAGTCTCAAATATTTTGAAAATATTAGAAATTGATATAGCTTAACGTGGGCATTGGATTCGTGTCATTCTTAACTCTAAATCAAAAGTTACGGACGATTCAGTGCGGACATGTCAAGTTGATCGGCCAGGTAAAATGATTATTCTAAACTGATCATTGGTGCTACCTGGGTAAAAGGTTATAAATGAAACATAATGCATTGCATCACGCAGTTTAGGATACATTGGATTATTTGGAGACTTTTTCGTAGCTCAACCAGTCTCAAATATTGTCACAGTATGGGAAATTGAGCTAACTTAATGTGTGCGTTTGTCTCATGTTATTTTGAGCTCTAAATCAAAAGTTAAAGACGATTTAGTGCGGACATGTCAAGTTGATCAGTTAGTTAAAATGACCATTCTAAACTGATCATTGGTGTTTCTTGAGTAAAGGCTTATAAATGAATCATAATGCATATCATCACACAGTTTGTGATAGATTGGATTACCTGAAGGCTTTGTCATCGCAATTTTGGTCTTCAATTTGATCACAATATAGAAAAATTAGCTAGAATAATGTGGGCGTTGAATTCTTGTCATTTTGAACTGTAAATAAAAAATACGAACGATTTAATGTGGAGATGTCAAGTTAATCGGCTAGTTAAAATGATCATTCTAAACTAATCATTGGTGCTCTTTGAGTAAAGGCTTATAAATGAAGCATAATACATGTCATCACGCAGTTTGGGATACATTGGATTACTTGAAGGCTTTGTCGTTGCTTTTTCCATCTCAAATGATGTCACAATATAGAAATTTGAGCTGGCTTAACAAGGACATTGGATTTGTATCATTCTAAACTCGAAATCAAAAGTTACGGCGATTTAGGGTAGACATGTGAAGTTGATCGGCCAGGATAAATGATCATTCTAAACTGATCATTGGTGCTCATTAAGCAAAGGTTTACAAATGAAGCATAATGCATGGCATCATGCAGTTTGGGATAGATTGGATTACTTGGAGGCTTTTTTTGTAGCTAGTTAGCTGTTAAATTTTGCAACAATATAGAAAGTTGAGGTAGCTTAACGTGAGCATTGGATTCGTGTCATTTTGAACTCTAACTCAAAAGTTACAGACGATTTAGAATGGAAATATAAAGTTGATCGGCATGTTAGAATGATCAATCTTAACTGATCATTGGTGCTCCTTGAGTAAAGGCTTATAAGTGAAGCATAATGCATGGCATCACACAGTTTGGATAATATTGGATTACTTGGAGGCTTTTTCATTGCTCTTTCAATCTCAAATGTTGCCACAATATGGAAATTCCAGCTACCATAATGTGGGCGTTGGATTATTGTCATTTTGAACTATGAATGAAAAGTTACAAACGATTTAGTGCGAACATGTAAAGTAAAAGACGATTTAGTGGGGACATGTCAAGTTTATCAGTAAGTTAAAATGATCATACTAAACTAATCATTGGTGCTCCTTGAGTAAAGGCTTATAAATGAAGCATAATGCATGTCATCTCGCAGTTTGTGATACATTGGATAACTTGGAGGCTTTTTCGTTGCTTTTTCAATCTCAAATGTTCTCAGAATTTAGAAAATTGAGCTAGCTTAAAGTGGGCATTGCATTTGTGTGATTCCGGACTCCAAATAAAAAGTTACGGATGATTTAGTGCAGACATGTTAAGTTTATTTTCCACTACAAATGATCATTCTAAACTGATCACTGGTGCTAATTGAGCAGAGGTTTACAAATGAAGCATAATGCATGGCATCACGTAGTTTGGGATAGATTGGATTACTTGGAGGATTTTTCGTAACTATTTAGGTCTTAAATTTTGTCACAATATAGAAAATTGAGGTTGTTTAACATAGGCGTTGGATTCGTGTCGTTTTGAACTCTAACTCAAAAGTTACGCACGATTTAGTGCGGAAATATAAAATTGATCGGCATGCTAGAATGATCATTCTTAACTGATCATTGGTGCTCCTTGAGTAAAGGCTGATAAGTGAAGCATAATGCATGGCATCACGTAGTTTGGGAAATATTGGATTTCTTTGAAGCTTTTTCATTGCTCTTTCAATCTCAAGTGTTGCCACAATATGGAAATTTCAGCTAGCTTAATGTGGGCGTTGGATTACTGTCATTTTGAACTCTGAATGAAATGTTACAAACGGTTTAGTGCAAACATGTTAAGTTAAAGACGATTTAGTGCGGACATGTCAAGTGGATCAGTTAGTTAAAATGATCATTCTAAACTAATCATTGGTGCTCCTTGAGTAAAGGCTTATAAATGAAGAATAATGCATGTCATCACGCAGTTTGTGATACATTGAATTACTTGGAGGTTTGTCGTTGCTTTTTCAATCTCAAATGTTCTCACAATTTAGAAAATTGTGCTAGCTTAAAGTGGCCGTTGCATTTGTGTGATTCCGACCTCCAAATCAAAAGTTACGGACGATCTAGTGCGGACATTTCAAGTTTAACCGCCACTACAAATGATCATTCTAAACTGATCATTGGTACTAATTGAGCAGAGGTTTTCAAATGAAGCATAATGCATGGCATCACGTAGTTTGGGATAGATTGGATTACTTGGAGGATTTTTCGTAACTAGTTAGGTCTTAAATTTTGTCACAATATAGAAATTTTAGGTAGTTTAACCTGGGCGTTGGTTCGTGTCATTTTGAACTCTAACTCAAAAGTTACGGACGATTTAGTGTGGAAATAAAGTTGATCGGTATATTAGAATGATCATTCTTAACTGATCATTGGTGCTCCTTGAGTAAAGGCTTATAAGTGAAGCATAATGCATGGCATCACGCAGTTTGGGAAATATTGGATTACTTTGAGGCTTTTTCATTGCTCTTTCAATCTCAAATGTTGCCACAATATGTAAATTTCAGCTAACTTAATGTGGGCGTTGGATTATTGTCATTTTGAACTCTGAATGAAAAGTTAAAGACGATTTAGTGCGAACATGTAAAGTAAAAGACGATTTAGTGCGAACATGTAAAGTAAAAGACGATTTAGTGCGGAAATGTCAAGTTGATCAGTTAGTTAAAATGATCATTCTAAACTGATCATTGGTGCTCCTTGAGTAAAGGCTTATAAATCAAGCATAATGCATGTTATCATGCAGTTTGTGATGCATTGGATTACATTGAGGCTTTGTCATTGCTTTTTAATTCTCAAATGTTCTCACAATTTAGAAAATTGAGCTAGCTTAAAGTGGGCGTTGGATTTGTGTGATTCCGAACTCTAAATCAAAAGTTACAGACGATCTAGTGCGGACATGTCAAGTTGATCGGCCACTACAAATGATCATTCTAAACTGATCATTGGTGCTAATTGAGCTGAGGTTTACAAATGAAACAAAATGCATGGCATCACGCAGTTGGGAATAGATTGGACTACTTGGAGGATTTTTCGTAACTATTTAGGTCTTAAATTTTTGTCATAATATAGAAAATTGAGATAGTTTAACGTGGGCGTTGGATTCGTATCATTTTGAACTATAACTCAAAAGTTACGGACGATTTAGTACGGAAATATAAAGTTGATCGGCATGTTAGAATGACCATTCTTAACTGATCATTGGTGCTCCTTGAGTAAAGGCTTATAAGTGAAGCATAATTCATGGCATCACGAAGTTTGGGAAATATTGGATTACTTGAGGCTTTTTAGTAGTTCTTTCAGTGTCAAATATTGTCACAATATTGAAAATTGAGCTACCTTAACGTTGGTATCAGATTCAGGTCATTTTGCGAACATGTAAAGTTTAAGGACGATTTAGCAAACATGTAAAGTTTAAGGATGATTTAGGGAACATGTAAAGTTGATCGGAGAGTTAAAATTATCCTTCTGAACTGGTCATTCTTGCTATGCTCCTTGAGTAAAGGGTTATAAATAAAGCATAATGCACGGCATCACACAGTTTGGGATACATTGGAGTACTTGGAGGCTTTGTCGTAGCTCTTTCAGTCTCAAATGTTTTTAAAATATAGAAAATTGAGTTAGCTTAAAGTGGTCGTTGGACTCACGTTATTTTGAGTTCTAAATCAAAATTTAAAAATGATTTAGTACAGACATCTCAAGTTGATCAGTTAGTTAAAATGATCATTCTAAACTGATCTTTGGTGCTCTTTGAGTAAAGGCTTATAAATGATGAATAATGCATGGCATCATGCACTTTGGGATAGATTGGATTAACTAGGGGCTCTGTCATTGCAATTTTTGTCTTAAATTTGGTCACAATATAGAAAATTGAGCTAGCTTAACGTGGGCGCAGAATTCTTGTCATTTTGAACTCTAAATCAAAAGTTACGGATGATTTAATGCGGAGATGTCAAGGTTATTGGCCAGATAAAATGATCTTTGTAATCTAATTATTGGTGCTCCTTGAGTAAAGGCTTATAAACGAATCATAATGCATGTCATCACGTAGTTTGGGATACATTGGATTACTTGCAGGCTTTTTCGTATCTCTTTCAGTCTTAAATGTTGTCAAATATGGAAAATTGAGCTAGCTTAATGTGGGCGTTGGACTCTTGTCATTTTGAGCTCTAAATCAAAAGTTAAAGGCTATTTAATGTAGACATGTCAAGTTGATCTGCTAGTTAAAATGATAATTCTAAATTGATCATTGATGCTCCTTGAATAAAGGCTTATAAATGAGTATAATGCATGACATCACGCAATAAAGGCTTATAAATGAAGCATCATGCATGGCATTATGCAGTTTTCCATATACGGGATTACTTGTAGGTTTATCGTAGCTCTTGAGTCTCCAAATGTTTTAATACTATGGAAATTTGAGTTAGCTTGACGTGGGCATTGGATCATGTCATTTTGAGCTCTAAATAAAAAGTCAAAGACGATTTAGTGTGGGTATTTCAAGTTGATCAGCTACTTAATGATCATCCTTAACTGATCATTGGTGCTGCTTTACTAAAGGATTATAAATGAAGCACAATGCATGGCATCACGCAAGTTGGGATACATTGGATTTCATGGAGGCTCTGTCTTAGCTCTTTTTGTCTTAAATTTTGTCCGAATATAGAAATTTGAGTAGCTTAATGTGGGCGTTGGATTCATGTCATTCTAAACTCTAAATCAAAAATTATGGACAATTTACTGTGGACATGTCAAGTTGATCGGCACTTAAAATGATCCTCCTAAACTGATCATCGGTGTTCCTTGAGTAAAAGCTTATAAATGAAGCATAGTGCATGGCATCACGCAGTTTGGGATACAATGAATTACTTTGAGGCTCTTGAGTTTCAAATTTTGTCACAATATAGAAAATTGAGCTAGCTTACAGTGGATGTTGGATTCGTGTCATTCTGAACTCTAAATCAAAAGTTACAGACAGTTTACTGCTTACAGGTCAAGTTGATCGGCCAATTAAAATGATCATTCCAAACTGATCAATGGTGCTCCTTGAGTAAAGGCTTATTAATGAAGCATAATGCATGGCATCACGCAAGTCGGGATTCATTGGATTACTTGGAGGTTTTGAAGTTGCTCTTTCAGTCTCAAATGTTGTCACAATATGGAAAGTTAAGCTAGCTTAACATGGGCGTTGGACTAATGTCATTTTGAGCTCCAAATCAAATGATTTAGTGCAGACATGTCAAGTTGATCATCTAGTTAAAATGATCATTCTAAATTGATCATCGGTGCTCCTTCAAATAAAGGCAAATAAATTAAGCATAATGCATGTCATCACGCTGTAAAGGCTTATAACTGAAGCATCATGCATAGCGTCATGCAGTTTGGGATAGATTGGATTAGTTGGAGGCTTTGTCGTAGCTATTGGTCATAAATTTTTTGTCAATATAGAAAATTGAGCTAGCAACGTGGGCGTTGGATTCGTGTCACTTTGAACTTTTAATAAAAAGTTATGGACAATTTAATGAAAACATGTGAAGTTGATCGGATAGTTAAAATGATCATTTTAAACTGATCATTTTAAACTGATCATTGGTGCTCCTTGAATAAATGCTTCTAAATGAAGCATAATCCATGGCATCACGCAGTTCATGATATATTGGATTACTTGGAGGCTTTTTCGTAGCTATTTTGGTCTTAGATTTTGTAAAAATATAGAAAATTGAGCTACCTTAGCGTAGGTGTTGGATTCGTGTCATTTTGAATTCTAAATCAAAAGTTACAAACGATTTACTACGGACATGTCAAGTTGATCAGATAGTTAAAATGATCATTTTAAACTGATCATTGGTGCTCCTTGACTAAAGGCTTATAAATGAAGCATAATGCATGGAATCACTAAGTTTGGGATAGAGCGGATTACTCAGAGGCTTTGTCAGAAAATTGAGGTAGATTAACGTGGGTGTTGGATTTGTGTCATCTTCTACTCTAAATCAAAAGTTACGGACGACTTAGTGCAAACATATTATGTTAATCGAACAATTAAAATTATCATTTTAAACTGGTCATTGGTTCTCCTTGAGTAAAGGCTTATAAATGAAGAAGCATAATGCATGGCATCACGTAGTTTTGGATAAATTGGATTACTTGGAGGTTTTGTCGTAACTTTTACAATCTCAAATGTTGTCAGAATATGGAAAATTGAGCTAGCATGACGTGGGCATTGGGTTCATGTCATTTCATCTCTAAATCAAAAGGTTAAAAAGATTTAGTGCGGACATGTCAAGATGATCAGCTAGTTAGAATGATCATTATAGACTCATCATTGGTGCTACTTGATTAAGACCAGTTAATCATATTATGCATGACATCCCGCATTTTGGGATACAGGTTTTGGATTACTTGGAGGCTTTGGGCATCCGTAGCTCTTTCGACTTCTAAAATATTTTCATAATATGGGAACATTGAGCTACCTTGACGTGAGCTACCTTGACGTGAGCGTTGGGTTCATGTTATTTTGAGCTATAAATCAAAAGTTAAATACGATTTAATGCGGATATGTCAAGTTGATCAGCTAGTTAAAATGAGCTTTCTAAACTGATCATTGGTGCTCCTTGAGTAGTGACTTATAAATGAAGAATAAGGCATGGCATTATGCAGTTGGGCATAGATTGGATTACTTGCACGCCTTGTCGTATCTATTTCGCTCATAAATTTTTGCACAATATAGAAAATTGAGGTAGCTTAACGTGGGCGTTGGATTCGTGTCATTTTGAACTGTAAATCAAAAGTTATGGATGACTTAGTGAATACATATCAATTTGATCAGACAGTTAAAATGATCATTCTAAACTTATCATTGGTGCTCCTTGAGTAAATGCTTATAAATGAAGGATAATGCATGACATCATGCAGTTTGGGATACATTGGATTACCTGGAGGCTTTGTCATAACTATTCCAGTTTTAAATGTTGTCAGAATATGAAAAATTAAGCTAGCTTGACGTGGGCGTTAGGTTCATGTCATTTTGAGCTCTAAATCAAAAATTAAAGACGATTTAGTGCGGACATGTCAAGATGATCAGCTCGTTAAGATGATCATTCTAAACTCATCACTGGTGCTCCTTGAGTAAAGGCTTATAAATGAATCATAATGCATGACATCACGCAGTTTGGGATACATGGGATTCCTTAGAGCCTTTGTCGTAGCTCTTCCAGTCTCAAATGTTATCAGAATATTAAAAATTGAGCTAGCTTAGCCTGGGTATTGGGTTCATGTCATTTTGAGCTCTAAATCAAAAATTAAAGACTATTTAGTGCGGACATGTCGAGATGATCAGCTTGTTAAAACGATCATTCTAAACTCATCATTGGTGCTCCTTGAGTAAAGGCTTATAAATGAACCATATTGCATGGCATCACGCAATATGGGATACATTGGATTACTTGGAGGCTTTGTCACAACTCTTCCAGTCTTAAATGTTTTCAGAATATGGAAAATTGAGCTAGCTTAACGTGAGCGTTGGGTTTATGTCCTTTTGAGTTCTAAATCAAAAGTTAAAGACGAATTTATCCGGACATGTCACGATGATCAGCTCGTTAAAATAATCATTCTAAACTCATCATTGGTGCTCTTTGAGTAAAGGCTTATAAATGAATCATAATACATGACATCACGCAGTTTGGGATACATTAGATTACTTGAAGGCTTTGTCGTAATTCTTCCAGTCTCAAATGTTGTTAGAATATAAAATTAAGCTAGCTTGACGTGGACATTGGGTCCATGTCAATTTGAGCCCAAAATCAAAAGTTAAAGACCATTTATTGTGGACATGTCAAGATGATCAGCTATTTAAATTTATCATTCTAGACTCATCATTGGTGCTCCTTGAGTAAAGGCTTATATATTAATCATATTGCGTGACATCACGCAGTTTGGGATACATTGGATTAGTTGGAAGCTTTTTGCAATTCTTTCAATCTCAAAGTTGTCACAATATTGAAAATTGAGCTGGCTTGACGTGGGCGTTAGGTTCATGTAATTTTGAACTATATATCTAAAGTTAAACACGATTTAATGCAGACAAGTCAAGTTGATCATCTAGTTAAAATGAACATTTTAAACTGATCATTGCTGCTCCTTGAGTAAAGAATTATAAATGAAGCATAACGCATGGCATCATACAGTTTGGCATGGATTGGATTACTTGGAGGCATTGTCGTAGCTATTTTGCTCTTAAATTTTTGCAAAATATTGAAAATTGAGATACCTTAACGTGGGCGTTGGATTCGTGTCATTTTGAACTCTAAATCAAAAGATATGGACGACTTAGTGCTGACATATCAAGTTGATCGGACAGTTAAAATGATCATTCTAAACTTATCATTGGTGCTCCTTGAGTAAATGCTTATAAATGAAGGATAATGCATGGAATCACCCAGTTTGGGATACATTGGATTGCTTGGAGGCTTTGTCATAACTCTTCCCGTCTTATATGTTGTCAGAATATGGAAAATTGAGCTAGCTTGACGTGGGCATTGCGTTCATGTTATTTTGATCTCTAAATCAAAAGTTAAAGATGATTTAGTGTGAACATGTCAAGATGATCAGCTAGTTAGAATGATCATTCTAGACTTATCATTGGTGCTCCATGAATAAAGGCTTATATATTAATCATAATGCATGATATCACACAGTTTGGGATACATTGGATTACTTGGAGGCTTTTTCATAGCTCTTTCAGTCTCAAATGTTGTGACAATCTGGAAAATTGAGCTTGCTTGACGTGGGTGTTGGGTTCATGTCATTTTGAGCTATAAATCAAAAGTTACAGACGATTTAATGCGGACATGACAAGTTGATCAGCTAGTTAAAATGGGCATTCTAAACTGATCATTGGTGCTCCTTGATTAAAGGCTTATAAATGAAGCATAATGCATGGCAAAATGCAGTTGGGCATAGATTGGATTACTTGGAGGCATTGTCGTAGCTATTTTGGTATTAAATTTTTTCACAATGGAGAAAATTGAGGTAGGTAAACATGGGCATTGGATTCGTGTCATTTTGAACTCTAAATCAAAAGTTACGAACAATTTAGCACGGACATGTCAAGTTTATCGGACAGTTAAAATGATCATTCTAAGCTGATCATTGGTGCTCCTTGAGTAAAGGGGCTTATAAATTAAGCATAATGAATTGTATCACGCAGTTTGATATAGATTTCATTACTTATAGGCTTTCTCCTAGCTATTTTGGTCTCAAATTTTGTCACAATATCGAAAATTGAGCTAGGTTAACGTGGGCATTGGATTCGTGTCATTTTGAACTCTAAATCAAAATTTATGTACAATTTAGTGCGGAAATTTCAAGTCGATCGGCCAGTTAAAATGATTATTCTAAACTGATCATTGGTGCTGCTTGAGTAAAGACTTATAAATGAAGCATAATGCAAGGCATCACGTAGTTTGGGATAAATTGGATTACTTGGACTCTTTGTCGTAGTTCTTGTAGTCTCAAATGTTGTCACAAGATAAAAACATTGAGCAAGTTTAACGTGGGCATTGGACTCATGCCATTTTGAACTTTAAATAAAAAAGTTGAATACGATTTACTACGGACATGTAAGTTGATCGGCGAGTTAAAATGATCATTGGTGCTTCTTGAGTAAAATCTTATAAATGAAGCATAATGCATGGCATCACGTAGTTAGGAAAAATGTTGTCACAAGATAGAAAATTGAGCTAGCTTAACGTGGGCGTTGGATTTGTGTCATTCTGAACTATAAATCAATAGTTACGGATGATTTGGTGCAAATATGTAAAATTGATCGGTAGTTAAAATAATCATTCCAAACTGATCATTGGTGCTCGTTAAGTATGAGTTTATAAATGAAGCATAATGCATGGCATGACGCAGTTTGTGATACATTGGATTCCTTGGGGGATTTATCGTAGCTCTTTCAGTCTCAAATCTTGTCACAATATAGAAACTGAGGTAGTTTAATGTGGGCGTTGGATTCGTGTCATTTTGAGCTCTAAATCAAAAGTTAAAATGATCAGCCAGTGGATCATTTTACCTAAATCATGACAAGTGGATCAGCCAGTTAAAATGATCATTCTAAATTGATCATTGCTGTTCCTAGAGGAAATTGACTTACGGTTTTTAGGTAGATTATATGACAAATCCCTGATGTTTAGGGTGTTCTTAATGCTAGGGATTGAAGTAGCTAATCAATGCTTAGATCAATGATGTTCTGCTCTTGATAATTTTAAACAGAACGTGTAGGTAGGCCTAAACATCCTTACTGCATCTTAGCCAACGAGATTTGATGTCTATGGCTATAGGTGGACAGGATTAGACTCGAACCCAATGATCTCTATGCGATAGATTGTTGTGCAAAAGACTTGTAGTCTATAGGCTAGTGAATGGGCTGTTACCACGAGAGTGGACCAGTTTACTCCATAGTGTTCTAAGTCTTTTTCTGATGTGATCCTGATGAGGATCAAGCCCTTGATCAACTCCAAATGGTTGTGGAAGACTGGATGAATGGATTGAAGTTGCGGAATGGGTGAAATGATGGTGTAACTTGCGGATGTGTGAGCTCTTAAGTGATGGATCCGAGAACAAGGGCAAATGGATGATACTTGATGAGGTCATTGGCACAACCCCCGGCCAACTGCCCAGCCCGGCCGGCCCAAGGAACACAAAGGCGGCCAAATACGCGCAAAAGGATACATGGGTGTATCTTCATGAATCCAAGCTTAACCAAGAAGGGGCCAGCCAAGATCAAACCTGGCCTATAATCCTGACTCACATAGGACACGCGGCGACATGGAGCTCACCCCAAACAAGGCCAGATCAAGTCATGCACCATACATCAAATTGGAGTTTTTGAAACTTACCATATTTGGAACTTTCCTTATATGAAAGTCTCCAAACGTTTCTTTGGCGACCAGGAGACTTTTTGGTACTTCTAGGAGTTCCATTAAGCACTTCTAGAAGCTCAAACACGCCTTGGAACAGGCGGGTCCATCCATGCCTTCAAATGAACCGATTGGAGCCGTTTATGGCAAGTGAGATGGCCAACTGGTTTAATCACTTGCAAACCAAAACATGGCATCCAGGAGATATTATTAAGGCCCTAAGGAAGCCCAAAATAAGCCTACGATGCACCACCCACCATAGGATCAGGTGAATCCCTTTCCTCCAAGACTTGCCATATATGGACCGAAGTGCACTTAATTTGTTCAGATTGCAATATCTCTATTCCTTGCAACTTGGGCACTTATTGAAGACTTTCCAAAGCATCCAGGATGTACCTAGACACATTCCATTCGGCCCAAAGCTCTCAAGATACAAGCATATACACTTTCCTTGTTGGCCAAACTAGACATTAATGGCCAACAACCATATATTTTAAATGTATGATTTCCTTTTCTCCTTTTTAGGTTTAGGACCATTGCTAGGAACACTATATAAGCTCAGCACGACCTCATTGTAAAGATAGACCACCATTGAAATTAAATTTGAATAAATAATATTTTCTTCAAAGCCTTGTCTTTGAGTCTTGTTCTTGTTCTTTAGAAATAAAGTGTGTGATTCACTTCCTTTCTATTGAAGTCACGGCCAGGTTAGTTTGATAGATTCAAACTCCCTTGGTTCACCTTTGATCATGTGATTCGATCAAAACCCCCTCCTTTTAGTTCCCTTGCCTGCTTAAGCCAAGAGAGATTCTCGGTCTTGCGAGTCACGGCCGTACCGCTTGCGAGATTGATATTCAATCTTACATCAATATTTCTCAAGGATGGTGGAAAATCCTTGGACTATCTGCCTGCTTTGTGTAAATGACAAATGCCAGTCACATTGGGAAAGGGATGAATCGTCTCGAAACTTCCAAGGGTGATGAAGATCCATTAGAATTTCGGCCCTTGAGAGGTATGAGAAAGTGTTCTAAAATTCCTTATTCAAGAGGATGATCAAACAAGTTTAAAAAGGAGACTTGCTGTTAAAATGTTTGATGAGCCAGAAAGAAAGATACAAGAGAGTACTTATAGTAGTCTAGGAAATTCAAAATGACTCCTAAAATTCTACCAAAACATTAAAGGAAATAATTAAATAGTTACAAAGACAACTACGAAAAAGATTAAGAAGTAAATAATGTTTTGACTTGATTCTTCCTCTCTTATTTCGTGGATGATGAGATAGAATGGGCCTTGATTCACCAAGAGGCTGTGTAAAATACCTTGGGCTCGCCTCATTAAAAACCTATCTTAGAAAACCCATTGGGACAAAACTAAGAATAGGGAAAAAGAGTACAATCCAAGGCACCCCTCTTGGTGAGGTTTAGTTTTCCGGAATCACAACCAATGTGGTTGGATTAGCACACATGTCAATTTTATCGGCTAGTTAAATTGATCATTCGTGCTGATTGAGCAAAGGTTTACAAATGAAGCATAATGAATGGCATCACGCTGTTTGGTATTGATTGGATTACTTTGAGGCATTATCGTAGCTATTTCGGTCTTCAACTTTATCACAATACAAAAAATTGAGCTTGCTTAACGTGGGTGTGGGATTCGTGTCATTCAGAACTCTAATTCAAAAGTTACAGACGACTTAGTGCGGGCATGTCAAGTTGATCGGCCAGTTAAAATGATTATTCTTAACTGAGCAATGGTACTCCTTGAGTAAAGGCTTATAAATGAAGCATAATGCATGGCATCATGCATTTTGGTATACGTTAGATTACTTGGACGGTTTGCCATAGCACATTCAGTTTCAAATGTTGTCACAATATTGAAATTTGAGCTAGATTAATATAGGCGCGGGATTCATGTCATTTTGAGCTCTAAATCAAATGTTACGGACAATCTAGTGTGTACATGTGAAACTGATCGGCCAGTTAAAATGACCATTCTAAAGTGATCACTGGTGGTCATTGAGTAAAGGCTTACAAATGAAACATAATGCATGGCATCGTGCAGTTTTGGATACATTGGATTACTTGGAGTCTTTGTCGTAGCTCTTTCAGTATGAAAGATTGTCACAATATGGAAAGTTGAGCTAGCTTAACGTGGGCATTGGATTCATGTCATTTTGAGCTCTAAAATCGAAAGTTAAAAACGATTTAGTGTAGACATGTCAAGTTTATCAGCTAGTTAAAATTATCATTCTAAACTGATCATTGGTGCTCATTGAGCAAAGGTTTACAAATGAAGCATAATGCATAGAATCACTCAGTTTGAGATAGATTAGATTACTTGGAGGCTTTGTTGTACCTATTTCGGACTTAAAATTTATCACAATATAGAAATTTGAGCTATCTTAACGTGTGTGTTGGACACGTGTCATTCTGAACTCTAAATTAAAAATTATGGACGATTTAGTGCAGACATGTCTAGTTGATCAGTCAGTTAAAATAATCGTTCTAAGCTGATCATTCTAAACTGATTTAATGCTCCTTCAGTAAAGGCTTATAAATGAAGCTTTATGAATGGCATCACGCATTTTAGGATATATTGGATTACTTGGAGGCTTTGTGGTTGATCAAATGTTGAAGATGATTTAGTGCAGACATGTCAAGTTCATCAGCTAGTTAAGATGATCATTCTAAACAGATCATTGGTGCTCATTGAGAAAAAGATTACAAATGAAGCATAATGCATGGCATCACGTAGTTTGGGATAGATTGGTTTACTTGGAGGCTTTGTCGTAGCTATTTTGGTCTTAAATTTTGTCAAAATATGGAAAATTGAGCTAGCTTAATGTGGGCATTGGATTCATGTCATTCTGAATTCTAAATCAAGTTACCAACGATTTAGTGTGGACATGTCAAGTTTATCGGCTAGTTAAATTGATCATTCTAAACCGTTAATTGGTCCTCATTGAGAAAAGGTTACAAATGAAGCATAATGTATGCAATCACACATTTTATGATAGATCGGATCACTTGTAGGCTTTTTGTAGCTTTTTGGTCATAAATTTCATCAAAATATAGAAAATTGAGCAAGTTTAACATGGGCGTTGGATGCGTGTCACTCTGAACTCCGAATGAAAAGATACGGATGATTTAATACGGTCATGTCAAGTTAATCGGCCAGTTAAAACGATCATTCTGATCATTGGTACTCCTTGAGTAAAGGCTTCTAAATGAAGCGTAATGTGTGACATCACGCAGTCGCGATACATTGGATTACTTGATGGCTTTCTCGTAGCGCTTTCAGTCTCAAATGTTATCACAGTATTGAAAATTGAGCTAGAGTAACGTGGGCGTTGGATTCATGTCATTTTTATCTCTAAATCAAATGTTAAAGATGATTTAGTGCAGAGATGTCAAGTGGATCAGCTAGTTAAGATGATCATTCTAAACAGATCATTGTTGCTCATTAAGCAAAGGTTTACAAATGAAGCATAATGCATGGCTTCACGCAGTTTGGGATAGATTGGATTACTTGGAAGCTTTGTCGTAGCTATTTCGATTTTAAATTTGGTCACGATATAGAAAATTGAGGTAGCTTAACATGGACATTGGATTATTGTCATTCTGAACTCTAAATCAAAAGTTCTAGACGATTTAGTTCGGACATGTCAAGTTGATCGGCCAGTTAAAATGATCATTCTAAACTGATCATTGGTACTCCTTGAGAAAAGGCTTGTGAATTAAGTATAATGCAAGGCATCACGCAGTTTGGGATATATTGGATTATTTGGAGGCTTTGTCGTAGCGCTTTCAGTCTCAAATATTTTCACAATATTGAAAATTGAGCTAGTTTAACGTGGGTGTTGTATTTATATCATTTGAGCTCTAAATCAAATGTTAAAGATGAATTAGTTCGGACATGGCCTGTTGATCAGCTAGTTAAAATGAATATTCTAAACTGATCATTGGTGCTCATTGAGCAACGGTTTACAAATGAAGCATAATGCATGGCATCACGCAGTTTGTCATAGATTTGATTACTTGGAGGAGTTATCGTAGCTATTTCTGTTCTAAATTTTGTCACAATATAGAATATTAAGCTAGCTTAACACGTGGGTGTTGGATTCGTGTCATTCTGAAATCTAAATCAAAAGTTATACATGATTTACTGCGGATATGTCAAGTTGCTCGGGCAATTAAAGTGATCATTCTAAACTCATCATTATCGCTCCCTAAGTAAAGGCTTAGAAATAAAGCATAAGGCATGGCATCATGCCGTTTAGTATATATTGGATTAGGTGAAGACTTTGTGGTAGCTCTTTCAGTCTCAAATGTTGTCGCAATACTGAAAATTGAGCTACATTAACGTGGCCATTCGATTCATGTCATTTTGAGCTCTAAATCAAAAGTTAGAGACAATTTAGTGCGGACATGTCAAGTTGATCAGCTGGTTAAAATGATCGTTGTAAACTGATCACTGGTGCTCGTTGAACAAAGGTTTACAAATGGAGCATAATGCATGGCATCACGTAGTTTGGGATAAATTGGATTACTTGGGTTCTTTGTCATATCTATTTCGGTCTTAAATTTTTTCACAATATAGAATATTGAGCTAGCTTAACGTGGGCATTGGATTCGTGTCATTCTGAACACTAAATCAAGAGTTACAGAAGATTTAGTTCGGACATGTCAAGTTGATCGGCCAGTTAAAATAATCATTATAAACTGATCATTTGTGCTCCTTGAGTAAATGCTTATAAATGAAGCATAATGCATGGCATAAAGCATTTTGGGATACATTGGATTACTTGGAGGCTTTGTCGTTGCTCTTTTAGTCTAAAATGTTGTCACAATATTGAAAATTGAGTTAGATTAACGTGGCCGTTGTATTCATGTCATTCTAAACTCTAAATCAAATGTTACGGATGATTAAGTGTGGATATGTCAAGTTGATCAGCTAGTCAAAATGATCATTTTAAACAGATCATTGGTGCTCATTGAGCAAAGTTTTACAAATGAAGCATAATGCATGACAGCACGCAGCTTGGGATAGATTGGATTACTAGGAGGAATGGCCAAGTCCAAAAACAGTAGGAGAAGTGAGAAGTTTCCATGGGCTAGCTGGCTTCTATAGACACTTTGTCAAGGATTTTAGCACTATTGCTGCCCCACTTACTGAATTAATCAAGAATGACATAGGATTCAAATGGGGACTAGCTCAAGAAAGCTCATTCCAAGCTTTGAAAGAAAAGCTTACACATGCACCTATTGTATCTTTACCTGATTTTCTTAAAACCTTTGAGATAGAATGTGATGCTTCTGGTATAGGTATTGGAGCTGTTTTGATGCAGGATAAGAAACCTATAGCCTATTTCAGTGAGAAGCTTGCAGGAGCCACCCTCAACTATCCAACCTACAACAAGGAATTGTATGCCTTAGTCCGTGCTTTGCAAACTTGGCAACACTACTTGTGGCCTAAGGAGTTCGTGATTCACACTGATCATGAGTCACTCAAGCACTTAAAGGGGCAACAGAAGCTGAACAAAAGGCATGCACAGTGGGTTAAGTTCATAGAAACATTTCCGTATGTCATTAAATACAAACAAGGTAAAGAGAATGTTGTGGCAGATGCATTGTCAAGGAGGTATGCCTTAATCTCTACTCTTGATGCTAAGTTGTTAGGTTTTGAACAACTTAAAGAGCTATATGAAACTGATCCTGAATTTAAAGATGTATACATTGCTAGCAGAAAGTTTGCTTCAGGAAAATATTACCATCATGAAGGATTCGTATTTTATGATAATAGATTATGTGTGCCTAACTGTTCTATTCGAGACTTGTTAGTTAGGGAAGCTCCTGGAGGTGGACTGATGGGGCATTTTGGAGTTGCCAAAACTCTTAAAGTAATGCAAGATCATTTCCATTGGCCACACATGAAGAGAGACGTAGAAAGAATCTGTGCAAGGTGTGCCACATGCAAACAGGCTAAGTCTAAGGTTCAACCCCACGGCTTGTACACTCCCTTACCCATTCCTACTCATCCATGGATTGACATATCAATGGACTTTGTGGTTGGTTTGCCTAGAACTAAGACAGGAAAGGATTCTATCTTTGTTGTGGTTGATAGATTCTCTAAGATGGATCATTTTATAGCATGTCACAAGACTGATGATGCATTGCATATAGCCAATCTGTTCTTTAAAGAGGTAGTTCGCTTGCATGGAATGCCTAGGACCATAGTTTCTGATAGAGACACTAAGTTCTTGAGTTACTTTTGGAAAACTCTTTGGTCTAAGTTAGGAACTAAGTTGGCATTCTCTACAACATGTCACCCACAAACGGATGGTCAAACTGAAGCAGTTAATTGAACCTTGTCTACTTTATTGCGTGCATTAATCAAACGAAATCTTAGAACATGGGAAGAATGTTTACCACATGCTGAATTTGCATATAACCATTTTGTACATTCTGCTTCTAAGTATTCTGCTTTTCAAATTGTGTATGGTTTTAATCCTTTATCTCCTTTGGATCTAACCCCTTTGCCTTTAAGTGAAATAGCTAGTATTGATGCAAAAAGAAAAGCTGAGATTGTTAAACAGATCCATGAGAATGCAAGGAAGAATATTGAGGCCAGAACCCAAGAATATGCAAGAAAGGCCAACAAAGGAAGACGTGAAATGATATTTGAGGTGGGAGACCTTGTGTGGGTTCACTTGAGGAAAGAAAGATTTCCAGCTCAAAGGAAATCCAAAATTATGCCCAGAATAGATGGACCTTTCAAGATAGTTCAGAAGATCAACAACAAAGCCTACCAAATTGATCTCCAAGGTAAGTATAATGTGAGTTCAAGCTTAAATGTTTCTGATCTTGTACCTTTCATTGCAGATGAACCAGATTTGAGGTCAAATCCTTTTCAAGAGGAGGGGGATGATACGAGCATGGAAAGCACATAAATGGAGAAGCTCATGGCTAGGAATGAACCAGTGGAACATGAAGAAGTTCTTGCACTATGAGGTGAACCATTAACTCGAGCCAAGGGCAAGAAACTCAAAGAGGCAATCAGCAACATGCTCAACAAGGAGAATGCACAAAAAATTCACTTGAGATTGAATGAAGAAGAGCCTAAAAGCACTCTGATTTTAGTACAAGCTCAAGACAACATACAAATGGGTATGTGATCCATTTGTACTCTTTTTCCCTTATCCAAGTTTTCTCCCATTGGGTTTTCTTGGTAAGGTTTTTAATGAGGCAAATGAATCACATTACAACCAGCCCAATTTGTTGTTTAAAATCAAAAGGAGTTCAATTAAAATGTCAAAATTGGCGTCATCAAAGGGGGGGAAAGTGTCTACATTCATAGTCAAAATAAGAGTTAATGAAGTCAAGGTCTTTGGTCAAGGTCTTTGGTCAAGTCTTCCCTTGTAATTGTAACAATTTAATGTTGTAGGCTCCTCATATTTACGTCCCCTTATAGTATAAATAGGGGCTTTCAGTTGTAAACTTGATCATTCAACTTTTCAAATAAAAACAACTTCTTTTCTTAAGTTTGAGAGTGATTCTCTTCTTAATCTGATTGTTGGTGTGTAATATCCTTCAATCAACATTTAGTAGCCTTAGTGTGTAATATCTAAGCTACTATCTTAGGTAAATCAGTAGTCTCTCCGCAACTACTGTGTGACCCTTCAATCCACAACCTTTGAACAGATTGAATTTCGATTCATTCTGTTGCAAAGCCAATCTCAACCGCATCTAGAAGTGCATTCCTTGGGAGGTTCGCATCATTTGGTATCAGAGCACACTTCTGATTGGTTATCCCTATCCCTCCATTTCCATCTGCTTAGATTGCATCAGCTTGTGTGTATTGATTTGCATCAGTTGATTAATCGAAAAAAACCTATTCATATAATTGCGTTGTTGTTTTTATCCAATATTACATCAGTTTATCACATTAAAATCAACCCCAACCCATTGCATTTTCAGATTAGAAAATAACACACTCGCAACTCTTCATCTTCCATCAAATTTTTTTTTCAGAACAGGTAATTTTAACATATTTGTTAAGTGCATTTGTAGCTATGTCAGGAGGAAATCAAACTTCAGAAGCACCAAACTTGTTAATGGAGGCTCTAGTAGCAGAAATGAAGAAAGCATTACAAATAGAGCTGGAAGCCATTCATTTGCGGCTTGATGATGTTCAGAACAATAGTAACACTGAAGGAGGCCCAAGGAGAACTAGGAATCCCTTAAGACGTGGCCAAAATGAAGAAACATAATCCTACTATAGTCGTGGCAGTGAAGGAAGTAGGAGAACCCAAAGGAGGCCTAGGCGTGTAAGAGAAGAAAGGGGTCACCCTAATGACACCTTAGGAGGTCTTAACCTTAAGATACCATCATTATATGGCAAAAATGATCCAGACACTTACCTGGAATGGGAGAAGAAGATCGAGCTGGTGTTTGATTGTCAACACTATTCCGAGCTCAACAAGATCCGCGTAGCTGTTACTGAGTTTTATGAGTATGCACTCAGCTGGTGGGATCAATTGGTGACTTCCAGAAGACGTAACGGTGAGTATCCAGTAGAAACATGGGCTGAGATGAAAGCCATATTGAGGAAAAGGTTTGTGCCCAGCCATTATCACCGTGAGCTTCACCAAAAGCTAAGGAGACTCAATCAAGGAAGCCGAAGTGTTGAGGACTATTTCTAGGAGTTGGAAACCCTCATGATCAGGGCAGATATTTCAGAAGACAGAGAAGCTACTATGGCAAGATTTTTAGGAGGACTTAACCGTGACATTCAAGATAGAATGGAGCTGGAACATTATGTGGAGGTAGAGGAAATGTTGCACAAAGCAATACTGGTGGAACAACAGTTAAAAAGGAAAAGTTATACTAGGTGATACAAGCCTTGATTCAAGGATGTATGCGCGTGGGCTGTTTGTAGAAGATTAGGTGAGAAACTCAACCTTAGGCTTCTGGATAGGGGTTTTCTGGTGGTAAACGATGGAAGGGTGAAGTGAACCACACGAGGGGTGATGGACCTCGTGATAAATCACAAACTTAGAGCTAGGAGGGCTGGTCTCAACTAGGTTCTAAGCGCACAAGTCTCTTTTGAGAGAAAGCTTGTAGGGAAAAAGTTCTACTTTATTAATATCAAAAAGGTGTCGAACTACAATGCTGGAAGGAGCCTTATTAATATGCTCGACAGCTTGACCTACTAGGGTCGACTCAAATAAGAAAAGGAAAGTTTACAAAAGTGCACAAAAGGAAAAATACAAAAGTGTATAACCGAAAAAGGACCTATTCCTAAAATGTTCTTGACTCAAAAAATGTAAAGCAACTAGATCCTACCCTGCAAAACAGAAAGAGGCATATATTCGAATGTAAACTTACCTTAACTCACCTCACGGGCAAGAAATGGAAGGTGGCCGTCCTTGTGGCATGCACGCGCCTTGCTCCTAGTCTTCGACTTGGAGTAGGGTTAAATATCTTTGGGCCCTGACCTCTCTTGCCATGAAAGCCCAAGTCTCTGATGTTCCTTGTGTTGTTGAGAAGCCTTTGGACTCTAATTTGCTCTTCTGGCCCATTGTCCTTAGCTGCTCTTCCTCTAAGAGCTTGTCGACCCATAAGCTGAATTTGTGGAAGAGTGCTCTTGATCTGCTTCTTGTCATTGCTCCTGGAGGTACCACTGGTGTAGATACTTCCTCTAAGTTCATGTCCTGGAGCTGGTAGCTCATTTGGTTCGAGTCCTCTTGTGTAGAAGTGGAAGTGTGCGTGTACTCGGCTGGATGGCCTGTACCGGCTGGGTTGTGCGCGGTACTGGCCGGAATGACTTCAGGACCGGCCAAGTTGATCCCAGAGTCGGCGGTGTCATCAGGGGGACCGGCGGTGTCATTCACGTCCCCACCAAGTGTGCCGGAAGCTTGGGCCTCTTCGCCGGCGATGTTGACCGGTCTGGTCCTATAGGTCGAGGGTCCGGCGGTACTGTCTGGTCCGGCAGGCGCGCCAGATGGTCCTGCTGTCTCGGGAAAGCTTCCTGGTCGGCCAGTCTGGTCACCTGGCTGGATGTACGACCTGATGTCCTCATCATTCCCTCCCTCTTCAGTAGGTTTTGTCCTCAAAACTGGATCATCTGCATGGAAAGGGGCCAAGTCAGTAACAGTGAACGTATTGGACACATTAAACTCACCTGGAAGCTCGATCCGGTAGGCGTTGTTGTTGATCCTCTCGAGCACTCTGAATGGTCCATCTCCTCTTGGTGCAAGCTTGGAACTCCTTAGGTTTGGGAACCTCTCCTGCCGTAGGTGTAGCCACACCCAATCGCCTGGTTGAAAGATCACCTCCTTTCTTCCTTTGTTGGCATGAGTCACGTACTGTCCGGTTCTCTTCTCCAAGTTCTCTGCTACCTTCTGGTGTAACCTCCTTATGAACTCTGCTTTGGATGCTCCGTTGAGGTTGGTCATCTCAGCTGGTGGCAGTGTTGTTTGCTCCAATGGGGTGAGAGGGTTGAAGCCGTATACCACTTCAAATGGTGTCTTCTTGGTTGCTGAGTGCACGGCTCGGTTGTAGGCGAACTCGATGAATGGCAGGCACTCCACCCAAGTCTTTAGGTTCTTCCCTAGTGTTGTTCTGAGAAGAGTTGATAGGGTCCTGTTGACAACTTCTGTTTGGCCATCGGTTTGAGGATGGCAAGTGGTTGAGAAGAGTAGCTTCGTGCCTAGTTTTCTCCAAAGGGTCCTCCAGAAATGGCTGAGGAACTTGGTGCCCCTATCTGATACGATGGTCCTTGGCACTCCATGAAGCCGTACTATCTCCCTGAAGAACAGCTCAGCTGTTTGTGTGGAATCATTGACATTGGCACATGGAATGAAGTGTGCCATCTTGGAGAATCTGTCCACCACTACAAAGATTGCATCTTTGTGGTTTATCTTGGGCAGACCTAGAACAAAATCCATCGAGATGTCCACCCATGGATGTGTTGGTATGGGCAGTGGGAGATACAACCCGTGAGGTTGCACTCGGAACTTTGCCTTCTTGCAAGTAATGCATCTTGCACAATGTGCTTCTACTGTCCTCTTGATGTGTGGCCAGTAGAAGTGCTCCTTGACCACTGCTAGAGTCTTGTCGACACCAAAGTGGGCCATGAGTCCTCCTCCATGAGCTTCTCGGATGATAAGCTCCCTTAGTGATCCCTGTGGTATGCACAGCCTTCTTTCTCGGAACAAGAATCCCTCATGGATGTAGAATTGCCATGACTCCCTGTGCTACACTCCTTGTAGCTCTCAGCAAGGTCAGGATCATCCTTGTATAGATCCTTGATGTGCTCGAATCCTAGGACCTTTGCCTCCATGGTTAATATCAAGGCAAACCTCCTTGATAGTGCATCGGCTACCACATTGTCTTTGCCCTTCTTGTACTTGATGATGTACGGGAAGGTTTCTATGAACTCCATCCACCGGGCATGTCTCCTCTTGAGATTGGTTTGCCCTCTGAGGGGTTTGAGAGTCTCGTGATCAGTGTGGATCACAAACTCCTTGGACAGCAAGTAATGCTGCCAAGTCTCCAATGCTCGGACAAGGCATAGAGCTCCTTGTCATAAGTGGGGTAGTTCAGTGAGGCACCACCTAGCTTCTCACTGAAGTATGCCACTGGTCTCCCTCCTTGGGTTAGCACTGCTCCTATGCCTATTCCTGAGGCATCACACTCCACTTCAAACGTCTTGTTGAAGTCGGGAAGGACTAGCACTGGTGCGTGTGTAAGGCTGTCCTTCAAGGCCTTGAATGCCTTCTCCTAAGCTTCTCCCCAGCTGAATCCCACGTTCTTCTTCACTACTGCCGTCAGTGGTGAGGCAATACTGCTGAAGTTGGGCACGAATCTCCTATAAAAGCTGGCCAGTCCGTGGAAGCTCCTCACTTGGCTGATGTTGCCTGGTGTTGGCCATTCTTGTATGGCTCGAATCTTCTCTTCATCAACCTGTAGGCCCTGTGAACTTACAAAAAAACCTAAAAAGACAAGCTTATCAGTACAAAAGATGCACTTCTTGAGATTGGCATAAAGCTCTTCTTGTCGAAGGGTTTTAAGTACCATCTCAAGATGTGTGAGGTGTTTCCGTAGGCACTTACTATAAACTAGTATATCATCAAAGTAAACTACCACAAACTTACTGATGTACGCCCTAAGAACTTGGTTCATAAGGCGCATGAAAGTGCTTGGGGCATTAGTCAAGCCAAATGGCATGACTGTCCACTCGTAGAGTCCTTGCTTTGTCTTGAAAGCGGTTTTCCACTCATCACCTTCCTTCATTCTTACCTGGTGGTATCAACTTTTGAGGTCTATTTTGGAGAAGACCGTGGCTCCACTCAGCTCATCTAGCATGTCATCCAGTCGTGGTATTGGATGCCTATACTTGACTGTGATGTTGTTGATGGCTCGCAGTCCACACACATGCGCCAAGTCCCATCCTTCTTGGGCACTAGCAGCACTGGTACAGCACATGGACTGAGGCTCTCTCGAACATATCCTTTCTCCAGGAGCTCCTTGACTTGCTTCTCAAGCTCTTTGGACTCCTCTGACTCATCCGGTAGGCTGGCCGGTTGGGCAGGGCTGCTCCGGGCACTAGATCAATCTGGTGTTCTATGCCACGTAAAGGAGGCAAGCTTGCTGGTATCTCCTCTGGAAATACATCCTGGAATTTGTTGAGGAGTGTTGCTACTTCATGAGGTAGCTCTACCTGTCCCTGTTCTATACTCAACACTTCCTGAAAACCATTAGTAACATTAAGTCCTTCGAGGCTAAAGCTCTCCGGACATGACTAGGTTGAATAAGAAAGTTAGACTTGACAAGTTTTTTTTCCTTACTCATTTGGAGTTGTAGCTCATGTACTTGGGCAGGTGTAAGAGGAGCTAGGCTGACCTTTCTCTTGTCATGCACGAAGGTGTATAGATTGGTTCTGCCATCATGCCTGGTCTCTTTGTCAAACTGCCATGGTCTTCCTAGCAGAAGATGGCCAGCTTGCATTGGCACCACGTCGCACACGACCTGGTCTTGGTACTTGCCCACACTGAATGGCACAGTGACTTGCTCATGAATCTTGAGCTCCACTTTGTCATCAAGCCATCTCAGTCTATAAGGTCGAGGATGCCGTGTCCTCTCTAGACCTAGCTTATCAACCATATACGCACTAGCAACGTTAGTGCAAGAAACACCATCTATGATGAGGTTACATACCTTTCCTTTGATGGTGCAACGGCTGTGGAAGATGTTCTCCCTTTGGATGGTCTCTAAAGGATCCACCATTGCACTGAGGATACGTCTAGTGACCAGCACTTCCCCCACATCAGGGTACTCAATGTCACCATATTCTCCTTCTGGCTCATAGTCCTCTTCATCTTGGAACTCATATTCTCCTGCCTCCGTAATCAGCATGACTCGGTTGTTTGGGCACTCCCTTGAGATGTGTCCACGTCCCCTGCACTTGAAACAAGTTATGTTACGTGATCTTTGAGGGTTAGAAGACNTGCCATGGTCTTCCTAGCAGATGATGGCCAGCTTGCATGGGCACCACGTCGCACACGACTTGATCCTGGTACTTGCCCACACTGAATGGCACAGTGACTTGCTCATGAATCTTGAGCTCCACTTTGTCATCAAGCCATCTAAGTCTATATGGTCGAGGATGCCGTGTCCTCTCTAGACCTAGCTTATCAACCATATACGCACTAGCAACGTTAATGCAAGAACCACCATCTATGATGAGGTTACATACCTTTCCCTTGATGGTGCAACGGCTGTGGAAGATGTTCTCCCTTTGGATGGTCTCTGGAGGATCCACCATTGCACTGAGGATACGTCTAGTGACCAGCACTTCCCCCACATCAGGGTACTCAATGTCACCATATTCTCCTTCTGGTTCATATTCCTCTTCATCTTGGGACTCATATCCTCCTGCCTCCGTAATCAGCATGACTCGGTTGTTTGGGCACTCCCTTGAGATGTGTCCACGTCCCCTGCACTTGAAACAAGTTATGTCACGTGATCTTTGAGGGTTAGAAGCCTTACCAGGCTCTCTCTGGTCACGGGTGGGTTCAGGAGGCTTGCTCTTGAACCTTGACTCGATCTCTACGCTTTTGCCTTTGTCCACTGTCTTAGGCAGGTTGCTTGGTGCCCAAGGTGTCTTAGGCTTGCTGCGGATGTCTTGGCTCTTACGTTTGATGTGCTGTTCAGCTTGCACAGATAGGTGGAACAAGTCCTTGAAGTCGTTGTAGATTTTCCTTTCCACCTTGCAGCTGATCCTTTCTTGGAGTCCATCCAAGAATTGCGCCATCAATGCTTCTTCATCATCATTGAGCTCCAATCTGTTCCTTAACCTTTCGAACTCTTCATCTCTACTGATCTGGTACCCTGCTTAAGAGTACGAAAACGTCGTTGCAAATCCCTATGGAAGTAGGGTGGAACATACCTTTGTCGCATGAGGTCTTTCATGTCGACCCATGAGTCTACGGGTCTCATTCTCTTCCTCCTTCTGTCAGATACCTCACGATCCCACAGATGAGGGCATTGTCCATGAGTTGTGCTACTGCCATTGAGACTCTCCTAGGTCCTGGTTGGTTGTAGTGATCAAAGATATGATCCATTCGCTTCTCCCAATCTAGGTAAGCCTCGGGGTCTACTTTCCTGCAAAAGTTGGAGGAGTTAGTTTAACATCAGGATGAATTACCCGGTTATAGGTGTGTTCATCTCCATCCTCATGACGTCTAGGAGGCATTCTTGGTCTCTGGTGGAGACCATATGGCTCAAAGCCATCATCTTCTGCCTCTGGTTGCCGTGGAGGTCCTCTCGGCCTATGGTGATAGTTATGAGGTTGCGTGTCTTCATCTCCATCTGGCTGGGGTTCCTCCTGTTCGTGCCGTGTCCTAAGGTACTCAGGACCCTCAGGACGATCTGGCTCAGCTCTCACGTGCCTTATGGCCTGGAATCTTACTGGTCTCTCCATGCGCTCCAACCTCTCGCCTATGGATGCGAGTTGTGTTTGGAGGTTGGTGAACATGGCCATCATGGCTTCAGCTGCGTCTCTATTCTCTTCTCCCATGTGTGCTACAAAGAAAGAAGACAATTAGGGTGCTCCTAAATTATTAGGAGGGTTTTCTTTTTATAGGGGTTTCGAAAAAATGCAAAAAGGAAAATTCTAAAGAAAGGAAATTCGAAAAAAAAGGAAACTTCCTAGACAACTTGTGCTAGCTGTCCAATTCGAATTCTTTTAGTATCTTTTCTATTTTCTTTTTCTTTTCTTTTTATTAGACTTAAAAATAAAGGAAATATGACTTAAACAAAAAGGAAAACGTGTATGCAATGCAAAAAGTGAATCTAAACCCTAGTGATACACGTAGGAGGCTAGATGCACTCGGTTTGGAGTTTGAGGTTATTTTTTTTGATTTTTCTTGAATGCGACTTAAACTAATGCAAGAACACAAAACAAAACAAGCAAAAGGATAGAAACAACCTGGTTTAGGAGCTTTAAGCTCTGATACCAAAATGATACAAGCCTTGATTCAAGGATGTATGCGCGTGGGCTGTTTGTAGAAGATTAGGTGAGAAACTCAACCTTAGGCTTCTGGATAGGGGTTTTCTGGTTGGTAAACGATGGAAGGGTGAAGTGAACCACACGAGGGGTGATGAACCTCGTGATAAATCACAAACTTAGAGCTAGGAGGGCTGGTCTCAACTAGGTTCTAAGCGCACAAGATTCTTAGAGAGAAAACTTGTAGGGAAAAAGTTCTACTTTATTAATAATCAAAAAGGTTGTCGAACTACAATGCTGGAAGGAGCCTTATTAATATGCTCGACAGCTTGACCTTCTAGGGTCGACACAAATAAAGAAAAAGGAAAGTTTACAAAAGTGCACAAAAGGAAAAGATACAAAAGTGCATAACCGAAAAAGGACCTATTCCTAAAATGTTCTTGACTCAAAAATGTAAAGCAACTAGATCCTACCCTGCAAAACAGAAAGAGGCATATATTCGAATGTAAACTTACCTTAACTCACCTCACGGCCAAGAAATGGAAGGTGGCCGTCCTTGTGGCATGCACGCGCCTTGCTCCTAGTCTTCGACTTGGAGTAGGGTTAAATATCTTTGGGCCTTGACCTCTCTTGCCACTAAAGCCCAAGTCTCTGATGTTCCTTGTGTTGTTGAGAAGCCTTTGGACTCTAATTTGCTCTTCTGGCCCATTGTCCTTAGCTGCTCTTCCTCTAGAAGCTTGTCGACCCATAAGCTGAATTTGTGGAAGAGTGCTCTTGATCTGCTTCTTGTCATTGCTCCTGGAGGTACCACTGGTGTAGATACTTCCTCTAAGTGCATGTCCTGGAGCTGGTAGCTCATTTGGTCCGAGTCCTCTTGTGTAGAAGTGGAAGTGTGCGTGTACTCGGCTGGATGGCCTGTACCGGCTGGATTGTGCGCGGTACTGGCCGGAATGACTTCAGGACCGGCCAAGTTGATCCCGGAGTCGGCGGTGTCATCAGGGGGACCGGCGGTGTCATTCACGTCCCCACCAAGTGTGCCGGAAGCTTGGGCCTCTCCGCCGGCGATGTTGACCGGTCTGGTCCTATAGGTCGAGGGTCCGGCGGTACTGTCTGGTCCGGCAGGCGCGCCAGATGGTCCTGCTGTCTCGGGCAAGCTTCCTGGTCGGCCAGTCTGGTCTCCTGGCTGGATGTACAACCTGATGTCCTCATCATTGGGCCTCTCCGCCGGCGATGTTGACCGGTCTGGTCCTATAGGTCGAGGGTCCGGCGGTACTGTCTGGTCCGGCAGGCGCGCCAGATGGTCCTGCTGTCTCGGGCAAGCTTCCTGGTCGGCCAGTCTGGTCTCCTGGCTGGATGTACGACCTGATGTCCTCATCATTCCCTCCCTCTTCAGTAGGTTTTGTCCTCAAAACTGGATCATCTGCATGGAAAGGGGCCAAGTCAGTAACATTGAACGTATTGGACACATTAAACTCACCTGGAAGCTCGATCCGGTAGGCGTTGTTGTTGATCCTCTCGAGCACTCTGAATGGTCCATCTCCTCTTGGTGCTAGCTTGGAACTCCTTAGGTTTGGGAACCTCTCCTGCCGTAGGTGTAGCCACACCCAATCGCCTGGTTGAAAGATCACCTCCTTTCTTCCCTTGTTGGCATGAGTCACGTACTGTCCGGTCCTCTTCTCCAAGTTTTCTGCTACCTTCTGGTGTAACCTCCTTATGAACTCTGCTTTGGATGCTCCGTTGAGGTTGGTCATCTCAGCTGGTGGCAGTGGTGTTTGCTCCAATGGGGTGAGAGGGTTGAAGCCGTATACCACTTCAAATGGTGTCTTCTTGGTTGCTGAGTGCACGGCTCGGTTGTAGGCGAACTCAATGAATGGCAGGCACTCCACCCAAGTCTTTAGGTTCTTCCCTAGTGTTGTTCTGAGAAGAGTTGATAGGGTCCTGTTGACAACTTCAGTTTGGCCATCGGTTTGAGGATGGCAAGTGGTTGAGAAGAGTAGCTTCGTGCCTAGCTTTCTCCAAAGGGTCCTCCAGAAATGGCTGAGGAACTTGGTGTCCCTGTCTGATACGATGGTCCTTGGCACTCCATGAAGCCGTACTATCTCCCTGAAGAACAGCTCAGCTGTTTGTGTGGCATCATTGACATTGGCACATGGGATGAAGTGTGCCATCTTGGAGAATCTGTCCACCACTACAAAGATTGCATCTTTGTGGTTGATCTTGGGCAGACCTAGAACAAAGTCCATTGAGATGTCCACCCATGGATGTGTAGGTATGGGCAGTGGGAGATACAACCCGTGAGGTTGCACTCGGGACTTTGCCTTCTTGCAAGTGATGCATCTTGCACAATGAGCTTCTACTGTCCTCTTGATGTGTGGCCAGTAGAAGTGCTCCTTGACCACTGCTAGAGTCTTGTCGACACCAAAGTGGCCCATGAGTCCTCCTCCATGAGCTTCTCGGATGATAAGCTCCCTTAATGATCCTTGTGGTATGCACAGCCTTCTTTCTCGGAACAAGAATCCCTCATGGATGTAGAACTTGCCATGACTCCCTGTGCCACACTCCTTGTAGCTCTCAGCAAAGTCAGGATCATCCTTGTATAGGTCCTTGATGTGCTCGAATCCTAGGACCTTTGCCTCCATGGTTGATATCAAGGCAAACCTCCTTGATAGTGCATCGGCTACCACATTGTCTTTGCCCTTCTTGTACTTGATGATGTACGGGAAGGTCTCTATGAACTCCATCCACCTGGCATGTCTCCTCTTGAGATTGGTTTGCCCTCTGAGGTGTTTGAGAGTCTCGTGATCAGTGTGGATCACAAACTCCTTGGACAGCAAGTAATGCTGCCAAGTCTCCAATGCTCGGACAAGGGCATAAAGCTCCTTGTCATAAGTGGGGTAGTTCAGTGAGGCACCACCTAGCTTCTCACTGAAGTATGCCACTGGTCTCCCTCCTTGGGTTAGCACTGCTCCTATGCCTATTCCAGAGGCATCACACTCCACTTCAAACGTCTTGTTGAAGTCGGGAAGGACTAGCACTGGTGCGTGTGTAAGGCTGTCCTTCAAGGCCTGGAATGCCTTCTCCTGAGCTTCTCCCCAGCTGAATCCCACGTTCTTCTTCACTACTGCCGTCAGTGGTGAGGCAATACTGCTGAAGTTGGGCACGAATCTCCTATAGAAGCTGGCCAGTCCGTGAAAGCTCCTTACTTGGCTGATGTTTCCTGGTGTTGGCCATTCTTGTATGGCTCGAATCTTCTCCTCATCAACCTGCAGGCCCTGTGAACTCACAACAAAACCTAAAAAGACAAGCTTATCAGTACAAAAGGTGCACTTCTTGAGATTGGCATAAAGCTCTTCTTGTCGAAGGGTTTTAAGTACCATCTCAAGATGTGTGAGGTGTTCCCGTAGGCACTTACTATAAACAAGTATGTCATCAAAATAAACTACTACGAACTTACTGATGTACGCCCTAAGAACTTGGTTCATAAGGCGCATAAAGGTGCTTGGGGCATTAGCCAAGCCAAATGGCATGACTGTCCACTCGTAGAGTCCTTGCTTTGTCTTGAAAGCGGTTTTCCACTCATCACCTTCCTTCATTCTTACCTGGTGGTATCCACTTTGGAGGTCTATCTTGGAGAAGACCGTGGCTCCACTCAGCTCATCTAGCATGTCATCCAGTCGTGGTATTGGATGCCTATACTTGACTGTGATGTTGTTGATGGCTCGGCAGTCCACACACATGCGCCAAGTCCCATCCTTCTTGGGCACTAGTAGCACTTGTACAGCACATGGACTGAGGCTCTCTCGAACATATCCTTTCTCCAGGAGCTCCTTGACTTGCTTCTCAAGTTCCTTGGACTCCTCTGGACTCATCCGGTAGGCTGGCCGGTTGGGCAGGGCTGCCCCGGGCACTAGATCAATCTGGTGTTCTATGCCACGTAAAGGAGGCAAGCCTGCTGGTATCTCCTCTGGAAATACATCCTGGAATTTGTTGAGGATAGTTGCTACTTCAGGAGGTAGCTCTACCTGTCCCTGTTCTNCACCAACTCCGGGATCAACTTGGCCGGTCCTGAAGGCATCCCGGCCAGTACCTCGCATATTCCAGCCGGTACAGCCGATCCAGCCGAGTGCACGAGCAATTCAACTTCCACACAAGGAAACTCGGACCAGATAAGCTACCAGCTTCAGGACATGCATCTAGAAGAAGTATCCACACCAGTAGTGCCACCAGGAGCAATGACAAGAAGCAGATCAAGGGCACTCTTCCACAAATTCAGCTTATGGGTTGACAAGCTCCTAGAGGAAGATCGACTAAGGACAATGGGCCAAAAGTGCAAGGAAGAGTCCAATGGCTTCTCAACAACACAATGGACATCAGAGACTTGGGCTTTAGTGGCAAGAGAGGTCAGGGCCCAAAGATTCTTAACCCTACTCCAAGTCGAAGACTAGGAGCAAGGCGCGGGCATGCCACAAGGACGGCCACCTTCCATTTCTTGGCCGTGAGGTGAGTTAAGGTAAGTTTACATTCGAATATATGCCTCTTTCTGTTTTGCAGGGTAGGATCTAGTTGCTTTACATTTTGAGTCAAGAACATTTTAGGAATAGGTCCTTTTTCGGTTATGCACTTTTGTATCTTTTCCTTTTGTGCACTTTTGTAAACTTTCCTTTTTCTTTATTGTGTCGACCCTAGAAGGTCAAGCTGTCGAGCATATTAATAAGGCTCCTTCCAGCATTGTAGTTCGACAACCTTTTTGATATTAATAAAGATCGAATTTTCTTTCAAACAAGTTATTCTCTCAAGAGACTTGTGCGCTTAGAACCTAGTTGAGACCAGCCCTCCTAGCTCTAAGTTTGTGATTTATCACGAGGTTCATCACCCCTCATGTGGTTCACTTCACTCTTCCATCGAATACCAACCCAAAACCCCTATCCAAGAAGTCTAAGGTCGAGTTTCTCACCTAACCTTCTCCAAACAGCCCACGCGCATATAAGCCTTGAATCGAGGCTTGTATCAATTAGGCACTTGATCTCAAGTGGTGTAATTGGCTGATAACCTAGCAGATCCATTTACTAAAGGTTTAGCTCGAGATCAAGTTGTACAATCATAAAGACGAATGGACTTAAAGCCTATAAATTAAGAGAAAGTTTGAGTGAAACCCCACCTATGTGACTATGGATCCCAAGATGTAGGTTCAAAAGGACAACTAAGTCAAGCAGAATCTGAAAGCGCACTGTGAGACTTACATCTTTGCCCAGTTTCTAGGATGATAAACAGTGTTTTTACGTGTATGTGTGTAGAATAAGCGTTGCTTTTAATGATTTGAGACCATATCTTTAACATATAAGTGGAGTATTACAGGATGCTTCTTAAAAAAAAATTAATGGTGAATCACCTTATGAGTGTGAAATGGGGTCGTGTCTAGGAGAATGAAGGAAAGGCTATATTCTCCATTTGCTCATGATTAACCAGGCATGTTCAAGATCACAATGGACACAATAGAGAACATACTTCTACAAGAAATGAAATTGTGTTATACATGTTGTCTCGGTTTACATCAAAGCTCGGGTGGTTCAAGAAATCATGTTCACCTACTGGTCAAGTAAACCTGACAGATATTAACAATGAATGGTTCAAAGCTGAAACAAACTACCAACTAAGATGCAGTGAATTTTTGTTTATACTCTCGAAAGTACTTCTGTCTAGAGTATAGAGTCCATCGAGTCTATGGAGTCTGCATATGTATACGGTCATTTCTATTCATGTGGGGGAATGTTGGAACAATTTTTGGACAATACTTGCATGTTCAACTTGTGTAACATGACCCAAATATTGATTGCAAAAGGCCATAGGTTTGTTGGCTAAGTTAATAAGAAACGGGTCATTGGGCTTATGTAAAAGTCGTAAGTTTGTTGGCTAAGTTAATTAGCAGGGACAGAAATCTCACATTGGAAACTTGGGGAGAAATCCCTTAGTATATAAAGGGGAGAGCTCATCTAGTACCTTATAATTCCAAATTTCTTTTCAAATCCAATCAATCTAGGCATTTATTAAAATTCAAATTTGATTGTTCACAAAATCCGTAAGCCATATTACACCTATGTAATTTGCTCATCTAAGGTAAGTTAGAAAATCGATAATACTTTCCTATTTTTGATTTACCTAAATTCTAAAATATAGATGATCAAACTAGAATTAGCATTTAAAACGATCTAGATGAAGAACTATGAGATTATCCTAACATTCCATATAAATCAAACAATTCGTCTTTAACTTTAGAAAATTTGTAAACCTAACAAACAAACTGCCCACACATGGGGATTGAAACAAACATCATGGATGAAAAAGAATGCATAATATAAATGAATAAAACATACAAAAGGGTTTTATTTCTTTCCTCAAACGAAAAGAGTCTAAAAGAGATCTATTTATATTCTAAACCATGAATTGTGGCATTTTGAAGTTTTCTATAAATCTAGAATGTAATATCCAAAGACTTGAATTGCAGGGGGTGTCGACCAACACTAGACATGGTGGCAATCGACACAAGTGTAAAATATTGAGTAAAAGTCTGCTTCATACGTCCTAGGTTTCTTCTTTGTTCAATTTGACTTTCAAATGCCTCGATTACTCCAAATTTTCTAAACTCGTGTAAAACCCTGCAAAGACCCCAAAAAAGTCTGATAAACACTAAAAAAGCTTGATAAAATCATATATATCATAGTTAAAAACCGATAAAAACATAATATATCAACTTCCCGAGACTTAACATTTGTTTGCCTTCAAGCAAAACAAATAATAAATTGAGGTTTGAAAACACAGAAATTTACATTCTCTTCTCAACTTTTAATCCACATAATACAAGACCACTCTTAATTAAACCACCATGTACTTCTTCGTAGACAATTGGAGTTTCCCAGACTCAACCCACAATCTCTCAAAATTGCCCCTAAGCCTTCATCGATGGGTATCATCTATGATCTCAGTTCTAAGAATATTCTAGACTCATTCATGTGCAATACCATAAGAAACATACCATATAATATTTTTGGTACTCCTTCTCTCCTCCACAGTTATCTTTTCTATCCTTTTACTCAAGAAAATCATTTTATTGTTCCAGGTTTTTTATTTGAAATCAGGGAGAGTGGTACCGTCTTTTAGATTTTTCACAGATTGCATTTGTCAGATATGAACAAGGTGTCAAACCCTGTAAATCCTAGACAGAAAAGCTCAGAAATCAGCTCGGACTATTATGGATTTTGCTGGAAATATGGACGTTTCTAGTTAAATGGCCAGCCCTTGATTTTCATTTTTAGATCTAGAGTGATTCTGCAACAGTGATCACTTAGATGAAATATCCAAAACAATAAACCAAGACAAAAGTGTGTTGCGAACAAATTTTATTCAATAAATTGACAACTGACTCAAAGAAGAAAAACATGCAAAAGAGTTAGTACAACAAAAATAAAATAAAGATCAACATGTTTCTCTCCCAGACTTAATCAATACTATCTCCAGTGTGATCAAGAAAGTAAATACATAAGATAAAACAAACGAAAAAAAAGAAAGAAAAGATAGAAATGACTTGACCAAAACTAACTCTCAAACAGTGTGGGGTGGTGTCGATCGACACCCTTTGTTGACGATCAACACCATGGTTTGGTCGACATGTACTTGACACAACCTCGATACCATAACGTTAGAGCTCGATTCTGCACTGTTCCATAGGTATATTGTCGATCCACACCAGTTAATGTGTCGATCAACATCGATGTGTCCTCCCTCTTTTTTTCTTTTCCTGTTTCACAACAATGAAAAACGTGCAAAAACCAAAAATAAAAAAGAAAATCAAATATGTACTGACTCACAAGTTGGTTACCTCCCATTAAGCATTTTTTTAGTCATTAGTTTGACTCTGTCTGCACTTAGCCAATTGGAGAATCCGATAAGGGAACAATGTGTCCATCCAGAATATTGGTGTGAGTCCAATAATGTTTGACGTGTTGACTGCTCTTGGTAAACTCATTGCCTTCAAAATCTAATAAGACGGCAATTCCATAGGGTCAAACCTCCTTGATGGTGAAAGGATCTGACCAGTGAGTACAATTTTTTTCAAGAAATAATTGTATAGAAGTACCTTGTCATTTGGTTTGAAATGGCGAGCGATGATTTTTCTTATCGTGATATGCGTTATGCACTCTTTGTAGATCTTTGAGTTCTCATATGCATGATAATGTATCTCATTGAATTTGTTGATTTGAATCATCTCCTCTCTATAGCGGACTTAATGTCGAAACTCATCATTTTTGCTACACAAGCTACCTTATGCTCCAACTCAACGGGAAGATAACAAGCTTTTACATGTAATAGATAGAATGGTATTGTGCCAAATGGTGTCTTGAACATGGTTCTGTATGTCCATAGTGCATCATCTAACTTTGCATACCAGTACTTGTGAGTTTTCCAACTGTCTTCTTTAGTATTTCCTTGATTATTTATATTGGAGAGATTTCAACTTGTCTACTCATCTGCGAGTGATAAGGAGTTGCCACTCGATGCTAAACAACATAACTTTTCAGGAGTTTCTCGAAAACCTTGTTGATAAAGTGAGAAACTCCATCACTGATCACCACTCTAGGCACTCCAAATCTCGAAAATATTATAGATTTTAACATCTTCGTCACCACTAACGCATCGTTTGTTGGACTAGAAATTGCTTCAACCCACTTATAGATGTAATCCACTGCAACTAAATGTACATTTTCCCATATGATGCAGGAAATGGTCCCATAAAACTGATGCCTCAACAGTCAAAAACCTCGACCTCTAAGATGAAGTTTTGTGGCATCTCATATCAGTTACTAATCTATCTTTTCCTCTCGTGTGCATCACACTGTGAAATAACTTGTGAGCGCCTTTGAACATTGTCGACCACAAGAATCCTGTTTGCAAAACCTTGAAGACAGTTTTGAATGTGGTCAAGTGACCACCATAGGTAGACTCATGAGAATGATACTTCACATCTCGAACCTTTTATTCTAGCATACATCTCCAGTAAATCTCATCGGAACAGTGTTTGTACAAGTATGGTTAATCCCAAAATATCGGCGGATTTCGCGCAATAACTTTTTCTTAGCATATCATAAACTCATCAAGTCTCTCTTTTGCAGGGAAGTAATTAGCAATATCATGAAACCAAAGTTTCGCGGAAATAGCTATAGTCGCTACAAGATTGAATTCTGCCCAAAAATCATCATCTTTTGCCGTTCTTTTACAGTCATGGATTGGGTGTCGATGGAGACCAATGTTGGTGTCGGTCAACACCACACCTAGACAGCAAATCTTTACCTCAAACATATACACATTTTCCTCAGAAAATTTGTTATCTATCGGGACATTTTCGTCTATCCTAATCCTTGATAGATGGTCTGCTATGTTGTTCTCAGCTCCTTTTTTATCCTTAGCCTCGATGTCAAACTCTTGCAACAAGAGAATCCAGCACATTAGATGAGGTTTTGCATCCTTTTTCTGTATCAGATACTTCAAAGCAGAGGGAATTGTATCCACCAAAACCTTAGAACCAACAAAATACGACCGAAATTTCTCAAAAAGCAAACACTACTACGAGTAATTCTTATTTCTGTAGTAACATAGTTTCTTTGTGCATCGTCCAATGTCCGGCTAGCGCAATAGATAGCATGAAGTGTCTTGTCCTTTGTTTGACCCAAAACTCCTCTAACTACAAAAACATTAGCGTCACACATCGACTCAAAAGGTAAATCCCAGTCGAGGGTTACACAATTACATCCTTGAATAAAAGGGTCATGAGTGGAGGGGCTATCTTGCTGAAATCTTTGATGAATCTCCTATAAAAACAAGCATGAGCAAGAAACTACTTATCTTTTTCATTGAAGTCAGAGGATAGATTCGTCATAACGACGATCTTAGCTTTGTCAACTTCAATTCCTGCCTCATAAATTATGTGCCCAAAAACTATTCCACCCCTGACCATAAAGTAACATTTTCCCCAATTCAAAACCAACTATTTCTGTTCACACCTCTCAAATACCTTGGAAAAATTGTCTAGACAGTCTTTGAACGATGATCCATACACCGAAAAGTCATCCATAAATACCTCGATGATGTCTTCTATCGTGATTATGAAGATAGCAATCATGCATCTTTGGAAGGACGGTAGAGCGTTACATAGTCTAAATGGCATTCTATGTTATGCGAAAGTGCCATAGGGACATATAAAAGTTGTCTTCTCTTGGTGTTCCGGATGTATAAGAATCTGAAAGAACCCTGAGTACCCATTCAAAATTCAGTAATATTGGTGGGTTGCCAACATTTCCATTATCTGATCGATGAATGGCAATGGGAAGTGGTCCTTCTTTGTACCAGCATTTAGTTTTCTGTAATCGATGCACATCCTATTTCCAACGATTGTTCTCTTGGGAATTGACTCATCCTTCTCATTCTTCACTACAGTGATCCCTCCTTTCTTAGGTACAACATGAACATGGCTGACCCAAGAGTTTTATGAGATGGCATAAATGATCTCTGCTTCCAAAAGCTTTATTATCTCTTTCTTGACCACTTCTTTCAGATTCAGATTCAATCTCCTCTGATGCTCAATCGATGATTTTTACTTGTCCTCGAGATGAATTCTATATGTACATAAGTCGAGTGAGATACCTGAAAGATCAGCAAGAGAACAGTCAAGAGCTTACTTAGCAATAAAGTGAGTTATACGTTGTTTAAAGAAGCATTAATAATCACGGGATAAGTGGAATTTGGACTAAGAAACGCGTACTTTATCCCTGTGGAGAGTTGATGAGGACATCAGGTCGTACATTCAGCCAGGTGACCAGACTGGCCGACCAGGAAGCTTGCCCGAGACAGCAGGACCATCTGGCGCGCCTGCCGGACCAAACAGTACCGCCGGACCCTCGACCTATAGGACCAGACCGGTCAACATCGCCGGCGGAGAGGCCCAAGCTTCCGGCACACTTGGTGGGGACGTGAATGACACCGCCGGTCCCCCCTGATGACACCGCCGACTCCGGGATCAACTTGGCCGGTCCTGAAGTCATTCCGGCCAGTACCGCGCACAATCCAGCCGGTACAGGCCATCCAGCCGAGTACACGCACACTTTCACTTCTACACAAGAGGACTCGGACCAAATGAGCTACCAGCTCCAGGACATGCACTTAGAGGAAGTATCTACACCAGTGGTACCTCCAGGAGCAATGACAAGAAGCAGATCAAGAGCACTCTTCCACAAATTCAGCTTATGGGTCGACAAGCTTCTAGAGGAAGAGCAGCTAAGGACAATGGGCCAGAAGAGCAAATTAGAGTCCAAAGGCTTCTCAACAACACAAGGAACATCAGAGACTTGGGCTTTAGTGGCAAGAGAGGTCAGGGGCCCAAAGATATTTAACCCTACTCCAAGTCGAAGACTAGGAGCAAGGCGCGTGCATGCCACAAGGACGGCCACCTTCCATTTCTTGGCCGTGAGGTGAGTTAAGGTAAAGTTTACATTCGAATATATGCCTCTTTCTGTTTTGCAGGGTAGGATCTAGTTGCTTTACATTTTTGAGTCAAGAACATTTTAGGAATAGGTCCTTTTTCGGTTATACACTTTTGTATTTTTTTCCTTTTGTGCACTTTTGTAAACTTCCCTTTTTCTTATTTGAGTCGACCCTAGTAGGTCAAGCTGTCGAGCATATTAATAAGGCTCCTTCCAGCATTGTAGTTCGACAACCTTTTGATTATTAATAAAGTAGAACTTTTTCCCTACAAGTTTTCTCTCTAAGAATCTTGTGCGCTTAGAACCTAGTTGAGACCAGCCCTCCTAGCTCTAAATTTGTGATTTATCACGAGGTTCATCACCCCTCGTGTGGTTCACTTCACCCTTCCATCTTTTACCAACCAGAAAACCCTCATCCAGAAGCCTAAGGTTGAGTTTCTCACCTAATCTTCTACAAACAGCCCACGCGCATACATCCTTGAATCAAGGCTTGTATCATTTTGGTATCAGGGCTTAAAGCTCCTAAACCAGGTTGTTTCTATCCTTTTGCTTGTCTTATTTCTAGTTCTTGCATTAGTTTAAGTCGTATTCAAGAAAAATCAAAAAAAACAACATCAAACTCCAAACCGAGTGCATCTAGCCTCCTACGTGTATCACTAGGGTTTAGATTCACTTTTGCATTGTCTTGCACGTTTTCCTTTTTGTTTAAATCATATTTCCTTTATTTTTAAGTTAAATTAAAAACAAAATAAAAAGAAAATAGGAAAATACACAAAAGAATTCGAATTGGACAGCTAGCACAAGTTGTCTAGGAAGTTTCCTTTTTTTCAAATTTCCTTTCTTTAGAATTTTTCCTTTTGCATTTTTTCAAACCACATATAAAAAGAAAACTCCCCTAATAATTTAGGAGCACCCTAATTGTCTTCTTTCTTTGTAGCACACATGGGAGAAGAGAATAGAGACGCAGCTGAAGCCATGATGGCCATGTTCACCACACTGCAAACACAACTCGCATCCATAGGCGAGAGGTTGGAGCGCGTGGAAAGACCAGTAAGATTTCAGGCCATAAGGCACGTGAGAGCTGAGCAAGACCGTCCTGGGGATCCTGAGTACCTTAGGACACGGCACGAACAGGAGGAACCTCAACCAGATGGAGATGAGGACACACAACCTCATAACTATCGCCATAGGCCGAGAGGACCTCCACGGCAACCAGAGGCAGAAGATGATGGCTTTGAGCCATATGGTCTTCACCAGAGACCAAAAATGCCTCCTAGACATCATGAGGATGGAGATGAACACGCCTATAACCGGGTAACTCATCCTGATGTTAAGCTAACTCCTCCAAGTTTTGCAGGAAAGGTAGACCCCGAGGCTTACCTAGATTGGGAGAGAAGAATGGATCATATCTTTGATCATTACAACCAACCAGGGCCTAGGAGAGTCTCAATGGCAGTAGCACAGCTCACGGACAATGCCCTCATCTGGTGGGATCGTGAGGTATCTGACAGAAGGAGGGAGAGGATGAGGCCCGTAGACTCATGGGTCGACATGAAAGACCTCATGCGACAAAGGTATGTTCCACCTTACTTTCATAGGGATTTGCAACGACGTTTTCGTACTCTTAAGCAGGGTACCAGATNGATCCAGCCGAGTACACGCGCATTTCTACTTCTACAAAAGAGGACTCGGACCAAATGAGCTACCAGCTCCAGGACATGCACTTAGAGGAAGTCTCTACATCAGTGGTACCTCAAGGAGCAATGACAAGAAGCAGATCAAGGGCACTCTTCCACAAATTCAGCTTATGGGTTGACAAGCTCCTAGAGGAAGATCGACTAAGGACAATGGGCCAGAAGTGCAAAGAAGAGTCCAAAGGCTTCTCAACAATGCAAGGGACTTCAAAGACTTGGGCTTTAGTGGCAAGAGAGGCCAGGGCCCAAAGATTCCTAACCCTACTCCAAGTCGAAGACTAGGAGCAAGGCGCGTGCATGCCACAAGGACGGCCACCTTCCATTTCTTGGCCGTGAGGTAAGATAAGGTAAGTTTCAATTCGAATATATGCCTCTTTCTGTTTTGCAGGGTAGGATCTAGATGCTTTACATTTTTGAGTCAGGAACATTTTAGGAATAGGTCCTTTTTCGGTTATGCACTTTTGTATCTTTTCCTTTTGTGCACTTTTGTAAACTTTCCTTTTCTTTATTTGAGTCGACCCTAGAAGTTCAAGCTGTCGAGCATATTAATAAGGCTCCTTCCAGCATTGTAGTTCGACAACCTTTTTGATATTAATAAAGATCGAATGTTCTTTCAACAAGTTATTCTCTCAAGAGACTTGTGCGCTTAGAACCTAGTTGAGACAAGCCCTCCTAGCTCTAAGTTTGTGATTTATCACGAGGTTCATCACCCCTCGTGTGGTTCACTTCACCCTTCCATCGTTTTCCAACCAGAAAACCCCTATCCAGAAGCCTAAGGTTGAGTTTCTCACCTAATCTTCTACAAACAGCCCACGCGCATACATCCTTGAATCAAGGCTTGTATCAAATGCCCACGTTAATCTAGCTCAATTTTCTATATTGTAACAAAATTTGAGACAAAATTAGATATGACAAGTCATCCATGTAATCCAATCTATCCAAAAGTGTGTGATGCTGTGTATTATGCTTCTTTGATAGGCCTTTACTCAATAAGCACCAATGATCAATTCAGAATGATCACTTTAACTAGCCGATCAACTTGATATGACCGCACTAAATCGTCCATAGCTTTTGATTTAGGGCTCAGAATGAGATGAATCCAATGCCCACGTTAAGGTAGCTCATTTTTCTATTTTTTGACAAAATTTGAGACAGAAATAGAGACGACAAAGCGTCCCAGTAATCGAATCTATCCAAACTTCTTGATGTCATGCTTTATGCTTCATTTATAAGCCTTTACGTAATGAACACCGATGATCACTTTAGAATGATCACTTTAACAGGCCGATGAACATGACATATCCGCACTAAATCGTCTATAACTTTTTGATATAGGGCTCCGAATGACACGAATCCAATGCCCACGTTAACGTAGCTTAAGTTCCTCTATTGTGACAAAATTTGAGACAGAAATAGAGACGGCAAAGCGTTCAAGTAATCTGATCTATCTCAAATTACATGATCCCATGAACTATGATTCATTTCTATGCCTTTACTGAATGAGCAGCAACGATCAGTTTAGAATTATCATATTAACTTGCCGACAAACTTGACATATCCACACTAAATCGTCTGTTACTTTTGATTTTGAGCTCAGAATGACACGAATCCAATGCCCACGTTAAGGTAGATAAATTATCTATATTTTGACAAAATTTGAGACATAAGTAGAGATGACAAAGCGTCCAAGTAATCCAATATATCACACACTGGGTGATGCCATGCATTATGCTTCATTTATAAGTATTTACTCAATGAGCATCAATGATTAATTTAGAATAATCATATTATTTGGCCGATCAACTTGACATATCCGCACTAAATCGTCCGTAAATTTTGATTTTGAGCTTAGAATGACACGAATGCAATTCCCTCCTTAAGTTAGATAAATTTTCAATATATTGACAAAATTTGACACGGAAGTAGAGATGACAAAGCGTCCAAGTAATCCAATCAATCAGAAACTGTGTGATGTAATGCTTTAGGCTTCATTTATAACCCTTTACTTAATGAGCACCAATGATCATTTTAGAATGATCATTTTAACTGGCCGATCAACTTGACATGTCCACACTATATCGTCTATAACTTTTGATTTAGAGTTCAAAATGACATAAATCCAATGTCCAGATTAAGCTAGCTCATTATTCTATGGTTTGACAAAATTTGAGGCAGAATTAGAGACGACAAAGCGTTCAAGTAATCCAATTGATCAAAACTACGTGATGTCATGCTTTATGTATCATTTATAAGCCTTTACTTAATGAGCACCAATGATCAGTTTAGAATGATCACTTTAAATGGCCGATCAACTTGACATTTCCGCATAAAATCGTCTGTAACTTTAGATATAGAGCTTAGAATGACACGAATCATGTTCTCATGTTAAGCTAGCTCAATTTTTTATATTTTGACAAAATTTGAGACAAAAATAGAGACAACAAAGCATCCAGGTAATTGAGTCTATCCAGACCGCCTGATGCCATGAATTATCCTTCATTTATAAGCCTTTACTTAATGAGCACCATTGATCAGTTTAGAATTATCACTTTAACTGGCCACTCAACTTGACATGTCCGTACTAAATCATCATTAACCTTTTATTTAGAGCTCAGAATGACACGAATCCAATTCACACGTTAAGCTACCTCAATTTTCTATATTGTAACAAAATTTGAGACAAAAATAGGCACAATAAAGCTTTAAAGTAATCCAATCTATCCGAAACTGTGTGATGGCATGCATTATGCCTCGTGTATATGCCTTTACTCAATTAGCAGCAATGATCAGCTTAGAATAATCATATTAACTGGCCAATCAACTTGACATGTTCGCACTAAATCGTCCGCATTATTTTGAGCTCGGAATGACACGAATCCAATGTCCACGTTAAGCTAGATAAATTTACTATATTTTAACAAAATTTGAGAGAGAAATAGAGACGACAAAGCGTCCAAGTCATCCAATCTATCACAAATTGAGTGATGCCATGCCTTGGGCTTCATTTATAAGCCTTTACTTGATGAGCAGCAATGGTCATATTAGAATGATCATTTTAACTGCCCGATCAACTTGACATGTCCACAATAAGTCATCTATAACTTTTGATTAAGAGCTCAGAATGACACGAATCCAATGTCCACGTCAAGCAAGCTCATTATGCTATGGTTTGACAAAACTTGAGACAAAATTAGAGACGATAAAGCGTCCAAGTAAACCAATCTATCCCAAACTACGTGATGTCATGCTTTATGCTTCGTTTATAAGCCTTTACTTAATGAGCACAAATCATCAGTTTAGAATGATAACTTTAAATGGCCGATCAACTTGACATGTCAGCACTAAATCCCCCGTAAATTTTGATTTAGAGCTCAGAATGACACGAATCCAATGCCGACGTTAAGCCAGCTCAATTTTCTATATTGTGACAAACTTTGAGACAGAAATAAATATGAAAAAGCGTCCAAGTAATCCAATACATCCCAAAATACATGACGCCATGCATTATTCTTCATTTATAAGTGTTTACTTAATGAGCAGCAATGATCATTTTAGAACAATAATTTTAACTGGATGATCAGTTGACATGTCCGCACTAAATCGTTTATAACTTTGATTTAGAGCTCAGGACACGAATCCAATGCCCACGTTAAGCTAGCTCATTATTCTATGGTTTGAAAAAATTTGAGTCAGAATTAGAGATGACAAGGCGTCCAAGTAATCCAATCCATCTAGAACAACGTGATGCCATGCTTTATGCTTCATTTATTAGCGTTTACTTAACGAGTATCAATGATTTGTTTAGAATGATCACTTTAAATGGCCGATCAACTTGACATGTCCGCACTAAATCATCCGTAACTTTTGATTTAGAGCATTGAATGACACGAATCCAATGCCCATGTTAATCTAGCTTAATTTTGTATACTTTGACAAAATTTGGGACACATATAAAGACGAAAAAGCATCCAACTAATGAAATCTATCCAAACTGCTTGATGCAATGCAATATTCTTCATATATAAGCGTTTACTTAATGAGCACCAATGATCAATTTAGAATGATCACTTTAACTGGCCACTCAACTTGACATGTCCGTACTAAATCATCCGTAACATTTTATTCAGAGCTCAGAATGACATGAATCTGATGACCATGTTAAGCTTGTTCAATTTTCTATATTGTAACAAAAATTGAGACAAAAATAGACATGACAAAGCATCCAAGTAATCCAATCTATCCAAAACTGTGTGATGCCATGCATTATGCTTCATGTATAAACCTTTAATCAATGAACAACAATGATCAGTTTATAATAATCATAATAACTGGCCGATCAACTCGACTTTGTCCGTAACTTCATGGATAAACCTTTAATCAATGAACAAAATTGTCCGTAACTTTTGATTTTGAGCTAAGAATGACACGAATCCATTGCCCACGCTAAGGTAGATAAATTTTTGATATTTTGACAAAATTAGAGACGGAAGTAGAGACAACAAAGCGTCCAAGTAATCCAATCTATCCCAAACTCCGTGATGCCATGCATTATGCTTCATTTATAAGCCTTTACTTAATGAGCAGCAATGATCAGTTTGGAATAATAGTATTAACTGTCCAATCAACTTGACATGTCCGCGCTAAATCATCCGTAACTTTTGATTTTAAGCTCAATATGACACAAATTCAATTCCCGCGTTAAGTTAGATCAATTTTCTATATTTTGACAAAATTTGAGACAGAAGTAGAGACGACAAAGCATCCAAGTAATTAAATCTATCAGAAATTGTGTGATGCCATGCCTTAGGCTGCATTTATTAGCCTTTACTTAATGAGCACCAATGATAATTTTAGAATAATCATTTTAACTAGCCGATCAACTTGACATGTCCACACTAAATCATATATAACTTTTGATTTAGAGCTTTGAATGACACGAATCCAATGCCCACGTTAAGCAAGCTCATTATTCTATGGTTTGACAAAATTGGAGACAAAGTTAGAGACGACAAAGCGTCCAAGTAATCCAATCTATCCCAAACTACGTTATGCCATGCGTTATGCTTCATTTATAAGCCTTTACTTAATGAGCGTCAGTGATCTCTTTAGAATGATCACTTTAAATAGCCGATAACCTTGACATTTCCGCACTAAATCGTCCGTAACTTTTGATTTAGAGCTCGGAATGACACGAATCCAATGTGCACGTTAAGCTAGCTCAATTATCTATAATTTCAGACCAAAATAGAGATGACAAACCATCCAACTAATCCCCTCTATCCATACTGCTTAATGCCATGCATTATGCTTCATTTATAAGACTTTACTTAATGAGTACCAATGATCAATTTAGAATGATCACTTTAACTGGCCACTCAACTTGACATATTCATACTAAATCGTCTGTAACTTTTGATTTAGAGCTCAGAATGACATGAATCCATTGCCCACGTTAAGCTTGTTCAATTTTCTATATTATAACAAAATTTGAGACAAAAATAGACACGAGCTTGCAAGTAATCCAATCTATCCAAAACTGTGTGATGCCATGCATAATGCTTCGTGTATAAGCATTTACTCAATGAGCAGCAATGATCATTTTAGAATAATCATAATAACTGGCCGATATCTTGACATGTCCGCCCTAAATCATCCGTAACTTTTGATTTTGAGTTTAGAATGACACGAATCCAATGCAACGTTAAGGTAAATAAATTTTCTATATTTTGAAAAAATTTGAGACGGAGGTAGAGACGATAAAGAGTTCAAGAAATCCAATCAATCCGATACGGTGTGATGCCATGCATTATGCTTCATTTATAAGCCTTTACTCAATGAGCATCAATGATCACCTTAGGATAATCACATTAACTGGCCAATCAACTTGACTTGTCCACACTAAATCATCCGTCACTTTTGAGTTTGAGCTCAGAATGACATGAATCAAATGCCCACATTATGTTATATAAATTTTATATATTTTGACAAAATTTGAGACAGAAGTAGAGATGACAAAGCGTACAAGTAATCCATCTATGAGAAGCTGTGTGATGCTATGGCTTAGGCTTCATTTGTAAGCCTTTACTTCATGAGCACCAATGATCATTTAAACTGGTCGATCAACTTGACCTGTCCGCACAAAATCGTTAATAAATTTTGATTTAGAGCTCAGATGGTCATGAATCCAATGCCCACAATTACCTAGCTCATTATTCTATGGTTTGATAAAATTTGAGACAGAACTTGAGACGACAAAGCATCCAAGTAATCCAATCTATTAGAGGCTGCGTGATGCCATGCCTTAGGCTTCATTTGTAAGCCTTTACTTAATGAGCACCAATGATCAAACTGGTCGATCAACTTGACATGTCTGCACTAAATCGTCTGAAAATTTTTATTTAGAGCTCATAATGACATGAATCCATTGCCCACAATAAGCTAGCTCATGAATCTATTGTTTGACAAAATTTGAGACAGAAATAGAGACGACAAAGCGTCCAAATAATCCGATCCATCCCAAACTACGTGATGCCATGTGTTATGCTTCGTTTATTAGCCTTTCCTCAATGAGCACCAATGATCGGTTTAGAATGATCACTTTAACTTGCCGATCAACTTGACATGTTCCCAGTAAATCATGCGTAACTTTGGATTTAGATCTCAGAACGATACGAATCCAATGGCCATGTTAAGGTAGCTCAATTTTTTTATATGATTTGAGAAAGTTTTAGGTAGAAATAAAGACAACAAAACGACCAATTAATCCAATCTATCCAAACTGCTTGATGCCATGCATTACACGTCATTCATAAGCTTTTACTTAATGAGCACCAATGATCTATTTAGAATGATCACTTTAAATGGCCGATAAAATTGACATTTCCGCACTTAATCGTTTGTAACTTTTGATTTAGAGTTCAGAATTACACGAATCCAATGCCGATGTTAAGCTATCTCAATTTTCTATAATTTGACAAAATTTGAGACCAAAATAGGGACGACAAACCATCCAACTAATCCACTCTATCCATACTACTTGATGCCATGCACTATGCTTCGTTTACAAGCCTTTACTTAATGAGTACCAATGATCAATTTAGAATGATAACTTTAACTGGGCACTCAACTTGACATATTCATACTAAATCGTTCGTAACTTTTGATTTAGAGCTCAGAATGACATGAATCCATAGCCCACGTTAAGCTTGTTCAATTTTCTATATTATAACAAGATTTGAGACAGAAATAGACACGACAAAGCTTGCAAGTAATCCAATCTATCCAAAACTGTGTGATGCCATGCATTATGCTTCATGTATAAGCATTTACTTAATGAGCAGCAATGATCATTTTAGAATAATCATAATAAATGGCCGATAATCTTGACATGTCCACACTAAATCGTCCGTAACTTTTGATTTTGAATTTAGAATGAAACGAATCCAATGCCAACGTTAAGCTAAATAAATTTTCTATATTTTGACAAAATTTGAGATGGAAGTAGAGACGATAAAGCATCCATGAAATCCAATATATCTCATACTGCGTGATGCCATGCATTATGCTTCATTTATAAGCCTTTACTCAATGAGCATCAATGATCACCTTAGAATAATCACATCAACTGGCCAATCAACATGAAATCGTCCGTAACTTTTGATTTTGAGCTCATAATGACATGAATCCAATTCCCACGTTAAGTTATATAAATTTTATAAATTTTGACAAAATTTGAGACAGAAGTAGAGACAACAAAGCGTACAAGTAATCCAATCTTTGAGAAGCTGTGTGATGCTATGCCTTGGGCTTCATTTGTAAGCCTTTACTTCATGACCACCAATGATCATTTTAGAATTATCATTTTAACTGGTCGATCAACTTGACATGTCCGCACAAAATCGCTATACATTTTGATTTAGAGCTAAGAATGACAAGAATCCAATTCCCACAATAAGCTAGCTCATTATTCTAAGGTTTGATAAAATTTGAGACAGAAATTGAGACGACAAAGCATCCAAGTAATCCAATCAATTAGAAGCTGCGTGATGCCATGCCATAGGCTTCATTTGTAAGCCTTTACTTAATGAGCACCAATGATCATTTTAACTGGTCGATCAACTTGACGTGTCTACACTAAGTCATCTATAAATTTTGATTTAGAGCTTAGAATGACACGAATCTACTGCCCACAATAAGCTAGCTCATTATTCTATTGTTTGAAAAAATTTGAGCCAGAAATTGAGACACAAAGCGTTCAAATAATCCAATCCATCCCAAGCTACGTGATGTCATGCGTTATGCTTCATTTGTTAGCCTTTCCTTAATGAGCATCAATGATCGGTTTAGAATGATTATTTTAACTTGCCGATCAGCTTGACATGTTCCCAGTAAATCGTGCATAACTTAGGATTTATAGCTCAGAATGATACGAATCCAATGCCCACGTTAATCTAGCTCAATTTTATATGGTTTGACAAAGCTTAAGACAGAAATAAAGACAAAAAAACGTCCAAGTAATTCAATCTATCCAAACTGCTGGATGCCATGCATTATGCGTCATTTATAAGCTTTTACTTAATGAGTACAAATGATCTATTTAGAATGATCACTTTAAATGACCGATAAAATTGACATTTCCGCACTATATCGTTTGTAACTTTTGATTCAGAGTTCAGAATTACATGAATCCAATGCCCACTTTAAGCTAGCTCAATTTTCTATATTTTAACAAAATTTGAGACAAAAATAGACACGACAAAGCTTCCAAGTAATCCAATCTATCCAAAACTGTGTGATGCCATGAATTATGCTCATTTATAAGCATTTACTCAATGAGCGGCAATGATCATTTTAGAATAATCATAATAATTGGCCGATAATCTTGACATGTCCGCACTAAATCGTCCGTAACTTTTTATTTTGAGTTTAGAATGACACGAATCCAATGCCAACGTTAAGCTAAATAATTTTTCTATATTTTGAAAAAATTTGAGACGGAAGTAGAGACGATAAAGCGTCCAAGAAAACCAATCAATCCCATACTGTGTGATGCCATGCATTATGCTTCATTTATAAGCCTTTACTCAATGAGCATCAATGATCACCTTAGGATAATCACTTCAACTGACCAATCAACTTGACTTGTCCACACTAAATTGTCCGTCAGTTTTGAGTTTGAGCTCAGAATGACATGAATCCAATGCCCACCTTATGTTATAGAAATTTTATATATTTTGACAAAATTTGAGACAGAAGTAGAGACGACAAAACGTACATGTAATCCAATCTATGAGAAGCTGTGTGATGCTATGCCTTAGGCTTCGTTTGTAAGCCTTTACTTCATGATCACCAATGATCATTTTAACTGGTCGATCAACTTGACATATCCGCACAAAATCGTTTATAAATTTTGATTTAGAGCTCAGAAGCTCATGAATCCAATGCCCACAATTACCTAGCTCATTATTCTATGGTTTGATAAAATTTGAGACAGAAATTGAGACGACAAAGCATCCAAGTAATCCAATCTATTAGAAGCTGCGTGATGTCATGCCTTAGGCTTCATTTGTAAGCCTTTACTTAATAAGCACCAATGATCATTTTAACTGGTCGATCAACTTGACATGTCCGCACTAAATCATCTATAAATTTTTATTTAGAGCTCATAATGACACGAATTCATTGCCCAGAATAAGCTAGCTCATGATTCTATTGTTTGACAAAAATTGAGACAGAAATAGAGACGACAAAGCGTCCAAATAATCCGATCCATCCCAAACAACGTGATGCCATGCGTTATGCTTCATTTATTAGCCTTCCCTCAATGAGCACCCATGATCGGTTTAGAATGATCACTTTAACTTGCCGATCAACTTGACATGTTCCCAGTAAATCATGCGTAACTTTGGATTTAGATCTCAGAATGATACGAATCCAATGGCCATGTTAAGCTAGCTCAATTTTTTTATATGATTTGAGAAAGTATTAGGTAGAAATAAAGACAACAAAACGACCAATTAATCCGATCTATCCAAACTGCTTGATGCCATGCATTATGCGTCATTTATAAGCTTTTACTTAATGAGTATGAATGATCTATTTAGAATGATCACTTTAAATGGCCGATTAAATTGACATTTCTGCACTATATCGTTTGTAACTTTTGATTCAGAGTTCAGAATTACACGAATCAAATGCCCACTTTAAGCTAGCTCAATTTTCTATATTGTAACAAAATTTGAGACAAATATAGACACGACAAAGCTTCCAAGTAATCCAATCTATCCAAAACTGTGTGATGCCATGAATTATGATCATTTATAAGCATTTACTCAATGAGCAGCAATGATCATTTTAGAATAATCATAATAATTGGCCGATAATCTTGACATGTCCGCACTAAAGCGTCCGTAACTTTTGATTTTGAATTTAGAATGACACGAATCCATTGCCAACGTTAAGCTAGATAAATTTTCTATATTTTGAAAAAATTTGAGACGGAAGTAGAGACGATAAAGCGTCCAAGAAATCCAATATATCCCATACGGCGTGGTGCCATGCATTATGCTTCATTTATAAGCATTTCCTCAATGAGCATCAACGATCACATTAGAATAATCATATCAACTGGCCAATCAACTTGACTTTTCCACACTAAATCATCCGTAACTTTTGATTTTATGCTCAGAATGACACGAATCCAATGCCCACGTTATGTTATATAAATTTTATATATTTTGACAAAATTTGAGACAGAAGTAGAGACGACAAAGCGTACAAGTAATCCAATCTATGAGAAGCTGTGTGATGCTACGCCTTTGGCTTCATTTGTAAGCCTTTACTTCATGAGCACCAATGATCATTTTAACTGGTCGATCAACTTGAAATGTCCGCACAAAATCGTTTATAAATTTTGATTTAGAGCTTAGAAGGTCATGAATCCAATGCCCACAATTACCTAGCTCATTATTCTATGGTTAGATAAAATTTGAGACAGAAATTGAGACGACAAAGCATCCAAGTAATCCAATCTATTAGAAGCTGCGTGATGCCATGCCTTAGGCTTCATTTGTAAGCCTTTACTTAATGAGCACCAATGATCATTTTAACTGGTCGATCAACTTGACTTGTCCGCACTAAATCGTTTATAAATTTTTATTTAGAGCTCATAATGACACGAATCCATTGCCCACAATAAGCTAGCTCATGATTCTATTGTTTGACAAAATTTGGGACAGAAATAGAGATGACAAAGCGTCCAAATAATCCGATCCATCCCAAACTACGTGATGCCATGCGTTATGCTTCATTTATTAGCCTTCCCTCAATGAGCACCCATGATCGGTTTAGAATGATCACTTTAACTTGCCGATCAACTTTGACATGTTCCCAGTAAATCATGCGTAACTTTGGATTTAGATCTCAGAATGATACGAATCCAATGGCCATGTTAAGCTAGCTCAATTTTTTTATATGATTTGAGAAAGTATTAGGTAGAAATAAAGACAACAAAACGACCAATTAATCCGATCTATCCAAACTGCTTGATGCCATGCATTACATGTCATTCATAAGCTTTTACATAATGAGCACCAATGATCTATTTAGAATGATCACTTTAAATGGCCGATAAAATTGACATTTCCGCACTAAATCGTTTGTAACTTTTGATTTAGAGTTTAGAATTACTCAAATCCAATGCCTATGTAAAGCTATCTCAATTTTCTATAATTTGACAAAATTTGAGACCGAAATAGGGACGACAAATCATCCAACTAATCCACGCTATCCATACTGCTTGATGCCATGCACTATGCTTCGTTTATAAGCCTTTACTTAATGAGTACCAATGATCAATTTAGAATGATAACTTTAACTGGGCACTCAACTTGACATATTCATACTAAATCGTTCGTAACTTTTGATTTAGAGCTCAGAATGACATGAATCCATTGCTCACGTTAAGCTTGTTCAATTTTCTATATTATAACAAAATTTGAGTCAGAAATAGACACGACAAAGCTTGCAAGTAATCCAATCTATCCAAAACTGTGTGATGCCATGCATAATGCTTCATGTATAAGCATTTACTTAATGAGCAGCAATGTTCATTTTAGAATAATCATAATAAATGGCCGATAATCTTGACATGTCCACACTAAATCGAACGTAACTTTTGATTTTGAATTTAGAATGAAACGAATCCAATGCCAACGTTAAGCTAAATAAATTTTCTATATTTTGACAAAATTTGAGACGGAAGTAGAGACGATAAAGCATCCATGAAATCCAATATATCCCATACTGCGTGATGCCATGCATTATGCTTCATTTATAAGCCTTTACTCAATGAGCATCAATGATCACCTTAGAATAATCACATCAACTGGCCAATCAACTTGACTTGTCCGCACTAAATCGTCCGTAACTTTTGATTTTGAGCTTATAATGACATGAATCCAATTCCCACGTTAAGCTATATAAATTTTATAAATTTTGACAAAATTTGAGACAGAAGTAGAGACGACAAAGCGTACAAGTAATCCAATCTATGAGAAGCTGTGTGATGCTATGCCGTGGGCTTCATTTGTAAGCCTTTACTTCATGAGCTCCAATGATCATTTTAGAATGATCATTTTAACTGGTCGATCAACTTGACATGTCTGCCCAAAATCGCTATACATTTTGATTTAGAGCTAAGAATGACACAAATCCAATTCCCACAATAAGCTAGCTCATTATTCTATGGTTTGATAAAATTTGAGACAGAAATTGAGACGACAAAGCATGCAAGTAATCCAATCAATTAGAAGCTGCGTGATGCCATGCCTTAGGCTTCATTTGTAAGCCTTTACTTAATGAGCACCAATGATCATTTTAACTGGTCGATCAACTTGACATGTCTGCACTAAGTCATCTATAAATTTTGATTTCGAGCTTAGAATGACACGAATCTACTGCCCACAATAAGCTAGCTCATTATTCTATTGTTTGACAAAATTTGAAATGGAAATTGAGACACAAAGCGTTCAAATAATCCGATCCATCCTAAGCTACGTGATGTCATGCGTTATTCTTCATTTATTAGCCTTTCCTTAATGAGCACCAATGATCGGTTTAGAATTATCATTTTAACTTGCCGATCAACTTGACATGTTCCCAGTAAATCGTGCATAACTTTGGATTTAGAGCTCAGAATGATACGAATCCAATGCCCACGTTAATCTAGCTCAATTTTATATGGTTTGACAAAGCTTAAGACAGAAAGAAAGACAACAAAACGTCCAAGTAATCCAATCTATCCAAACTGCTTGATGCCATGCATTATGCGTCATTTATAAGCTTTCACATAATGAGTACAAATGATCTATTTAGAATGATCACTTTAAATGGCCGATAAAATTGACATTTCCACGCTATATCGTTTGTAACTTTTAATTCAGAGTTCAGAATTACACGAATCCAATGCCCACTTTAAGCTAGCTCAATTTTCTATATTGTAACAAAATTTGAGACAAAAATAGACACGACAAAGCTTCCAAGTAATCCAATCTATCCTAAACTGTGTGATGCCATGAATTATGCTCATTTATAAGCATTTACTCAATGAGCCGCAATGATCATTTTAGAATAATCATAATAATTGGCCGATAATCTTGACATGTCCACACTAAAGCGTCCGTAACTTTTGATTTTGACTTTAGAATGACACGAATCCAATGCCAACGTTAAGCTAAATAAATTTTCTATATTTTGACAAAATTTGAGATGGAAGTAGAGACGATAAAGCGTCCAAGAAATCCAATATATCCCATACGGCGTGGTGCCATGCATTATGCTTCATTTATAAGCATTAACTCATTGAGCATCAATGATCACATTAGAATAATCATATCAACTGGCCAATCAACTTGACTTTTCCGCACTAAATTGACCGTAACTTTTGATTTTAAGCTCATAATGACACGAATCCAATGCCCACGTTAAGTTATATAAATTTTATAAATTTTGACAAAATTTGAGACAGAAGTGGAGACAGCGTACAAGTAATCCGATCTATAAGAAGCTGTGTGATGCTATGCCTTGGGCTTCATTTGTAAGCCTCTACTTCATGAGCACCAATGATCATTTTAGAATGATCATTTTAACTGGTCGATCAACTTGACATGTCTGCACAAAATCGCTATACAATTTGATTTAGAGCTAAGAATGACACGAATCCAATTCCCACAACAAGCTAGCTCATTATTCTATGGTTTGATAAAATTTGAGACACAAATTGAGACGACAAAGCATCCAAGTAATCCAATCAATTAGAAGCTGCGTGATGCCATGCCTTAGGCTTCATTTGTAAGCCTTTACTTAATGAGCACCAATGATCATTTTAACTGGTCGATCAACTTGACATGTCTGCACTAAGTCATCTATAAATTTTTATTTAGAGCTTAGAATGACACGAATCTACTGCCCACAATAAGCTAGCTCATAATTCTATTGTTTGACAAAATTTGAGACAGAGATTGAGACACAAAGCGTTCAAATAATCCAATCCATCCAAAGCTACGTGATGTCATGCGTTATGCTTCATTTATTAGCCTTTCCTTAATGAGCACCAATGATCGGTTTAGAATGATCATTTTAACTTGCCGATCAACTTGACATATTCCCAGTAAATCGTGCATAACTTTGGATTTAGAGCTCAGAATGATACGAATCCAATGCCCACGTTAATCTAGCTCAATTTTATATGGTTCGACAAAGCCTAAGACAGAAATAAAGACAACAAAACGTCCAAGTAATCCAATCTATCCAAACTGCTTGATGTCATGCATTATGCGTCATTTATAAGCTTTAACTTAATGAGTACAAATGATCTATTTAGAATGATCACTTTAAATGGCCGATAAAATTGACATTTCTGCACTATATCGTTTGTAACTTTTGATTCAGAGTTCAGAATTACACGAATCCAATGCCCACTTTAAGCTAGCTCAATTTTCTATATTGTAACAAAATTTGAGACAAATATAGACACTACAAAGCTTCCAAGTAATCCAATCTATCCAAAACTGTGTGATGCCATGAATTATGCTCATTTATAAGCATTTACTCAATGAGCAGCAATGATCATTTTAGAATAATCATAATAATTGGCCGATAATCTTGACATGTCCGCACTAATGCGTCCGTAACTTTTGATTTTGACTTTAGAATGACACGAATCCAATGCCAACGTTAAGCTAAATAAATTTTCTATATTTTGAAAAAATTTGGGACGGAAGTAGAGACGATAAAGCGTCCAAGAAATCCAATGTATCCCATACGGCGTGGTGCCATGCATTATGCTTCATTTATAAGCATTTACTCAATGAGCATCAATGATCACATTAGAATAATCATATCAACTGGCCAATCAACTTAACTTCTCCGCACTAAATCGTCCGTAACTTTTGATTTTAAGCTCAGAATGACGCAAATCCAATGCCCACGTTAAGTTATATAAATTTTTATATATTTTGACAAAATTTGAGACAGAAGTAGAGACGACAAAGCGTACAAGTATTCCAATCTATGAGAAGCTGTGTGATGCTATGCCTTAGGCTTCATTTGTAAGCCTTTACTTCATGAGCACCAATGATCATTTTAATTGGTCGATCAACTTGACATGTCCGCACAAAATCGTTTATAAATTTTGATTTAGAGCTTAGAAGGTCATGAATCCAATGCCCACAATTACCTAGCTCATTATTCTATGGTTTGATAGAATTTGAGACAGAAATTGAGACGACAAAGCATCCAAGTAAGCCAATCTATTAGAAGCTACGTGATGCCATGCCTTAGGCTTCATTTGTAAGCCTTTACTTAATGAGCACCAATGATCATTTTAACTGGTCGATCAACTTGACATGTCCGCACTAAATCATCTATAAATTTTTATTTAGAGCTCATAATGACACGAATCCATTGCCCACAATAAGCTAGCTCATGATTCTATTGTTTGAAAAACAAGACAGAAATAGAGATGACAAAGCGTCCAAATAATCTGATCCATCCCAAACTACGTGATGCCATGGGTTATGCTTCATTTATTAGCCTTTCCTCAATGAGCACCAATGATCGGTTTAGAATGATCACTTTAACTTGCCGATCAACTTGACATGTTCCCAGTAAATCATGCGTAACTTTGGATTTAGATCTCAGAATGATACGAATCCAATGGCCATGTTAAGCTAGCTCAATTTTTTTATAAGATTTGAGAAAGTTTTAGGTAGAAATAAAGACAACAAAACGACCAATTAATCCAATCTATCAAAACTGCTTGATGCCATGCATTACACGTCATTCATAAGCTTTTACTTAATGAGCACCAATGATCTATTTAGAATGATCACTTTAAATGGCCGATAAAATTGACATTTCCGCACTAAATCGTTTGTAACTTTTTATTTAGAGTTCAGAATGACACGAATCCAATGCCTATGTTAAGCTATCTCAATTTTCTATAATTTGACAAAATTTGAGACCGAAATAGGGACGACAAACCATCCAATTAATCCACTCTATCCGTACTGCTTGATGCCATGCACTATGCTTCGTTTATAAGCCTTTACTAAATGAGTACCAATGATCAATTTAGAACGATAACTTTAATTGGGCACTCAGCTTGACATATTCATACTAAATCGTTCGTAACTTTTGATTTAGAGCTCAGAATGACATGAATCCATTGCCCACGTTAAGCTTGTTCAATTTTCTATATTATAACAAAATTAGAGACAGAAATAGACACGACAAAGCTTGCAAGTAATCCAATCTATCCAAAACTGTGTGATGCCATGCATTATGCTTCATGTATAAGCATTTACTTAATGAGCAGCAATGATCATTTTAGAATAATCATAATAAATGGCCGATAATCTTGATATGTCCACACTAAATTGTCCGTAACTTTTGATTTTGAATTTAAAATGAAACGAATCCAATGCCAACGTTAAGCTAAATAAATTTTCTATATTTTGACAAAATTTGAGACGGAAGTAGAGACGATAAAGCGTCCATGAAATCCAATATATCCCATACTGCGTGATGCCATGCATTATGCTTCATTTATAAGCCTTTACTCAATGAGCATCAATGATCATCTTAGAATAATCACATCAACTGGCCAATCAACTTGACTTGTCCGCACTAAATCGTCCGTAACTTTTGATTTTGAGCTCATAATAACATGAATCCAATTCCCACGTTAAGTTATATAAATTTTATAAATTTTGACAACATTTGAGACAAAAGTAGAGACGACAAAGCGTACAAGTAATCCAATCTATGAGAAGCTGTGTGATGCTATGCCTTGGGCTTCATTTGTAAGCCTTTACTTGATAAGCACCAATGATCATTTTAGAATTATCATTTTAACTGGTCGATCAACTTGACATGTCCGCACAAAATCGCTATACATTTTGATTTAGAGCTAAGAATGACACGAATCCAATTCCCACAATAAGCTAGCTCATTATTCTATTGTTTGACAAAATTTGAGACAGAAATTGAGACACAAAGCGTTCAAATAATCCAATCCATCCTAAGCTACGTGATGTCATGTGTTATGCTTCATTTATTAGCCTTTCCTTAATGAGCACCAATGATCGGTTTAGAATGATCTTTTTAACTTGCCGATCAACTTGACATGTTCCCAGTAAATCGTGCATAACTTTGGATTTAAAGCTCAGAATGATACGAATCCAATGCCCACGTTAATCTAGCTCAATTTTATATGGTTTGACAAAGCTTAAGACAGAAATAAAGACAACAAAACGTCCAAGTAATCCAATCTATCCAAACTGCTTGATGCCATGCATTATGCATCATTTATAAGCTTTTATTTAATGAGTACAAATGATCTATTTAGAATGATCACTTTAAATGGCCGATAAAATTGACCTTTCCTCACTATATCGTTTGTAACTTTTAATTCAGAGTTCAGAATTACACGAATCCAATGCCCACTTTAAGCTAGCTCAATTTTCTATATTGTAACAAAATTTGAGACAAAAATAGACACGACAAAGCTTCCAAGTAATCCAATCTATCCAAAACTGTGTGATGCCATGAATTATGCTCATTTATAAGCATTTACTCAATGAGCAGCAATGATCATTTTAGAATAATCATAATAATTGACCGATAATCTTGACATGTCCGCACTAAAGCGTCCGTAACTTTTGATTTTAAATTTAGAATGACACGAATCCAATGCCAATGTTAAGCTAAATAAATTTTCTATATTTTGAAAAAATTTGAGACGGAAGTAGAGGCGATAAAGCGTCCAAGAAATCCAATAAATCCCATACGGCATGGTGCCATGCATTATGCTTCATTTATAAGCATTTACTCAATGAGCATCAATGATCACATTAGAATAATCATATCAACTGGCCAATCAACTTAACTTTTCCGCACTAAATCGTCCGTAACTTTTGATTTTAAGCTCAGAATGACACGAATCCAATGCCCACGTTAAGTTATATAAATTTTATATATTTTGACAAAATTTGAGACCAAAGTAGAGATGACAAAGCGTACAAGTAATCCAATCTATCATAAGCTGTGTGATGCCATGCCTTAGGCTTCATTTGTAAGCCTTTATTTCATGAGCACCAATGATCATTTTAGAATGATCATTTTAACTGGTCGATAAACTTGACATGTCCGCACAAAATCGTCTATAAATTTTGATTTAGAGCTCAGAATGACACGAATCCAATGCCCACAATAAGCGAGCTCATTATTCTATGGTTTGACAAATATTGAGGAAGAAATTGAGACGACAAAGCATCCAAGTAATCCAAACTATCAGAAGTTGCGTGATGCCATGCCTTAGGCTTCATTTGTAAGCCTTCACTTAATGAGCACCAATGATCATTTTAACTGGTCGATCAACTTGACATGTCCACACTAAACGTCTATAAATTTTGATTTAGAACTCAGAATGACACGAATCCAATGCCCACAATAAGTTACCTCATTATTCTATTGTTTCACAACATTTTAGGCAGAAATAGAGACGACAAAGCGTCCAAGTAATCCAATCCATCCTAAACTACGTGATGCCATGCTTTATGCTTCATTTATTAGCCTTTCCCTAATGAGCACCAATGATCGGTTTAGAATGATCACTTTAACTTGCCGGTCAACTTGACATGTTCCCAGTAAATCGTGCGTAACTTTGGAATTAGAGCTCAGAATGATACGAATCCAATGCTCACGTTAAACTAGCTCAATTTCATATGTTTTGACAAAATTTTAGACAGAAATAGAGACGACAAAACGTCCAAGTAATCCAATCAATCCAAACTGCTTCATGCCATGCATTATGCGTCATTGATATGCTTTTACTTAATGAGCACCAATGATCTGTTAAGAATGATCACTTTAAATGGCCGATCAAATTGACATTTTCGCAATAAATCTTTTGTAACTTTTGATTTAGGGCTGAGAAATACACGAGTCCAATGTCCATGTTAAGCTAACTCAATTTTCGTTATTGTAACAAAATTTGAGACAAAAATAGACACGACAAAGCTTCCAAGTAATACAATCTTTCCAAAACTGTGTGATGCCATGCATTATGCTTCATTTATAAGCCTTTACTCAATGAGCATCAATGATCAATTTAGAATAATCATATTAACTAGCCGACCAACTTGACATGTCCACACTAAATCGTCCGTAACTTTTGATTTTAAGCTCTGAATGACACGAATCCAATGCCCACGTGAAGCTAGATAAATTTTCTATATTTTGACAAAATTTGAGATAAAAATAGTCACGACAAAGCTTCCAAGTAATCCAATCTATCCAAAACTGTGTGACACCATGCATTATGCTTCATTTATAAGACTTTACTTAATGAGCACCAATCATCATTTTAGAATGATCATATTAACTGGCCGACCAACTTGACATATCCACACTAAATAGTATGTAACTTTTAATTTTGAGCTCAGAATGACACGAATCCAATGTCCACGTTAAGATAGCTCAATTTTTTATATTGTAACAAAATATGAGACAGAAACAGACACAACAGAGCTTCCAAGTAATCCAATCTACCCAAAATTGTGTGATGCCATGCATTATGCTTTATGTATAAGCCTTTACTCAATGAACAACAATGATCAGTTTAGAATAATCATATTAACGGGCCGATCAACTTGATATATCCGCACTAAATCGTCCGTAACATTTGATTTTAAGGTTAGAATAACACGAATCCAATTCCCACATTAAGTTAGATAAATTTCTATATTTTGACATAGTTTGAGACGGAAAGACGACAAAGCGTCCAAGTAATCCAATCTATCAAAAAATGTGTGATGTCATGCCTTAGGTTTCATTTATAACCCTTTACTTAATGAGCAGCAATGATCAGTTTATAATTATCACTTTAACTGGCCGATCAACTTAACATGTCCCCACTAAATCCTCCGTAATTTTTTATTTAGAGCTCAGCATGACACGAATCCAATGCCCACGTTAAGCTAGCTCAATTTTCTATATTGTGACATAAATTGAGACAAAAATAGAGACGACAAAGCGTCCAAGTAATTCAATCTATCCAAACTAATTGATGTCATGCTTTATGCTTCATTTATAAGCCTTTACTTAATGAGCACCAATGATCAGTTTAGAATGATCACTTTAAATGGCCGATCAACTTGTCATGTCCACACTAATTCGTCCGTAACATTAGATTTAGAGCTTAGAATGACACGAATCCAATTCCCATGTTAAGCTAGCTCAATTTTCTATATTTTGACAAAATTTGAGGCAAAAAAATAGAGACTACAAAGCATCGAGGTAATTCAGTCTAACGAAACCGCTTGATGCCATGCATTATGCTTCATTTATAAGGCTTTACTTAATGAGCACCAATGATCAGTTTAGAATTATCACTTTAACTGTCCACTTAACTTGACATGTTCGTACTATATCATCATTAACTTTTGATTTAGAGCTCAGAATGACACGAATCTAATGCTCACGTTAAGCTACCTCAATTTTCTATAATGTAGCAAATTTTGAGACAGAAATAGGCACTACAAAGCTTCCAAGTAATCCAATCTATCCAAAACTGTGTGATGCCATGCATTATGCCTCATGTATAAGCCTTTACTCAATTAGCAGCACTTATCAGCTTAGAATATTCATATTAACTGGTCAATCAACTTGACATGTCCGCACTAAATCGTCCGTAAGTTTTGATTTTGAGCTTAGAATGATACGGATCCAATGTATACGTTAAGCTAGATATATTTACTATATTTTGACAAAATTTGAGATAGAAGTAGAGAAGACAAAGCGTCCAAGTCATCCAATCTATAATTAATTGCGTGATGCCATGCCTTGGGCTTCATCTATATGCCTTCACTTAATGGGCACCAATGGTCATTTTAGAATGATCATTTTAACTGGCCGATCAACTTGACATGTCCACACTAAATCATCTATAACTTTTTATTTAGAGCTCAGAATGACACGAATCCAATGCCCACTAACTTTTGATTTAGAGTTCGGAATGACACGAATCCAACGCCCATGTTAAGCTACCTCAATTTTCAATATTATGACAACATTTTGAGACTTAAAGAGCTACGACAAAGCCTCCAATTAAACCAATGTATCCCAAACTGTGTGATGCCATGTATTATTTTTCATTTATAAGCCTTTCCTCAAGGAACACAATTGATTAGTTTAGAATGATCATTTTTACTGGCCGATCACTTGATATGTCCATACTAAATCGTCCGTAACGTTTGATTTAGAGTTCAGAATGACACAAATCAAACGCCCATATAAAGCTAGCTCAATTTTCAATATTGTCTTGACATATGTCCGCACTAAGTCGTCCGTACCTTTTGATTTAGAGCTCAGAGTGAAACGAATCCAATGCCCACGTTAAGCAAGCTCATTATTCTATGGTTTGAAAAAACTTGAGACAAAATTAGAGACGACAAAGCATCCAAGTAATCCAATATATCCCAAACTACGTAATGGCCTGCTTTATGCTTCATTTATAAGCATTTACTTAATGAGCACCAATGATCAGTTTAGAATGATCACTTTAAATGGCCGATCAACTTGACATGTCCGCACTAAATCGTTTGTACCTTTTGATTTAGAGCTTAGAATGACACGAATCCAATGCCTACGTTAAGATAGCACACTTTTCTATATTGTGACAAACTTTGCGATAGAAATAGATATGACAAAGCGTCCAAGTAATCTAATCCATCCCAAAATACGTGACTCCATGCATTATTCTTCATTTATAAGTTTCTACTTAATGAGCAGCAATGATCATTTTAGAATGATCATTTTAACTAGATGATCAGCTGACATGCCCGGACTAAATCGTCTATAACTTTGATTTGGAGCTTAGGACACGAATCCTATGCCCACGTTAAGGTTGCTCATTATTTTATGGTTTGAAAAAATTTGAGTCAAAATTAGAGACGACAAAGCGTCCAAGTAATCCAATCAATCCAGAACTACGTGACGCCATGCTTTAAGCTTCATTTATAAGCCTTTACTTAACGAGCACCAATGATCTATTTAGAATGATCACTTTAAATGGCCAATCAACTTGACATATCTGCACTAAAACATCCGTAACTTTTGATTTAGAGTTTAGAATGACACGAATGCAATGCCCACATTAATCTAGCTCAGTTTTCTATACTTTGACAAAATTTGATACACAAATAGAGACGACAAAGCATCTAACTAATCAAATCTATCCAAATTACTTGATGCCATGCATTATGCATCATTTATAAGCCTTTACTTTATGAGAACCAATGATCAATTTTGAATGATCACTTTAACTGGCCACTCAACTTGACATGTCAGTACTAAATCGTCCATAATGTTTGATTTAGAGCTCAGAATGACATGAACCCAATGCCCACGTTGAGCTTGTTCAAGTTTCTATATTGTAACAAAATTTGAGACAAAAATAGAAACGACAAAGCTTCCAAGTAATCCAATCTATCCAAAACTGTGTGATGCCATGCATTATTCTTCATGTATAAAGCTTTACTCAATGAACAACAATGATCAGTTTAGAATAATCATAATAACTGGCCGATCAACTTGACATGTCCGTAACTTTTGATTTTGAGCTTAAAATGACATGAATCCAATGCCCACGTTAAGGTAGATAAATTTTCGATATTTTGACAAAATGTGAGATGGAAGTAGAGACAACAAAGCATTCAAGTAATCCAATCTGCGTGATGCCATGCATTATGCTTAATTTATAAGCCTGTACTTAATGAGCAGCAATGATCAGTTTAGAATAATCATATTAACTAGCCGATCAGCTTGACATGTCCGCACTAAATCTTTCGTAACTTTTGATTTTGAGCTTAGAATGAAACGAATGCAATGCCCACGTTAAGCTAGATAAATTTTCAATATTTTGACCAATTTTGAGATGGAAGTAGAGACGACAAAGCGTCCAAGAAATCCAATCTATCCCATACTGCGTGATGCCATGCATTATGCTTCATTTATAAGCCTTTACTCAAGGAGCATCAATGATCACCTTAAAATAATCATATTAACTGGCCAATCAACTTGATTTGTGCGCACTAAATCGTCCGTAACTTTTGATTTAGAGCTCATAATGACACGAATCGAACACCCATGTTAAGTTATATAAATTTTATATATTTTGACACAATTTGAGACAGAAATAGAGACGACAAAGCGTCCAAGTAATCCAATCTATCAGAAGTTTTTTGATGCCATGCCTTAGGCTTCATTTGTAATCCTTTACTTCCTGAGCACCAATGATCATTATAAAATGATCATTATAACTGGTCGATCAACTTGACATGTCCGCACTAAATCGTCTATAAATTTTGATTTAGAGCTCACAATACCCACAATAAACTAGCTCATTATTCTTTGGTTTGACAAAATTTGAAACCAAAATAGAGATGACAAATCGTCCAAGTAATCTAATCCATCCCAAACTATGTGATGCCATGCTTTATGCTTTATTTCTAAGTCTTTCCTTAATGAGGAACAATGATCGGTTTAGAATGATCACTTTAACTGGCTGATCAACTTGAAATGTCTGCAGTAAATCATGCGTAAATTTGGATTTAGAGCTTAGAATGACACCAATCCAATGCCCATGTTAAGCTATCTCAATTTTCTATATTTTGATAAGATTTGAGACCGAAATAGAGACGACAAAGCATCCAACTAATCCAATCTATCCAAACTGCTTAATGCCATGTATTATGCTTCAATTATGAGCCTTTACTTAATGAGCACTAATGATCAATTTAGAATGATCACTTTAAATCGGTACTTAACTTCACATGTCCGTACTAAATCGTCCGTAACTTTTGATTTCGAGCTCAGAATGACACGAATCCAATGCCTACATTAATGGTTGTGTATTGCAAACAATATGTGGCTATAGTTTTTAGTCACAATTTTGCTACCAATTTGCGACTACTGCTCCATAGTCGCTAATTGGTCGCAAAACAGTTGCAAACGTAGTCACACATTTTGCGATCATATATGTAATCGCAAAATACAGTGGCATTTTGGCAGTTTTCTTGTAGTGCTATCCAAAAGTGTGTTATGCCATGCATTATGCTTCATTTATAACCCTTTACTCAATGAGCACCAATGTTCGGTTTAGAATAGTCATATTAACTGGCCGATCAACTTGACATATCCGCACTAAATCGTCCGTAACTTTTGATTTTGAGCTCAAAATGACACGAATCTAATGCCCACGTTACGCTAACTCAATTTTCTATATTTTGGCAAAATTTGAGACAGAAATAGAGACGACAAAGCATCAGGTAATCCATTCTATCCAAACTGCTTGATGCCATGTTGTATGCTCCATTTATAAGCATTTACTTAATGAGCAACAATGATTAGTTTAGAATGACCATTTTAACTGGCCAATCGAATTGACATGTCCACTCTAAATCGTCCGCAACTTTTTATTTGGAGCTCATAATGACAAAAATCCAATGCCCACGTTAAGCAAGGTCAATTTTCTATATTGTAACAAAATTTGAGACAGAAATAGATACGACAATGCGTCCAAGTAATCCAATCTATCCCAAACTGTGTGATGTCACGCATTATGATTCATTTGTATTCCTTTACTCAATGAGCACCAATGATCATTTTAGAATGATCACTTTAACTGGACGATCAACTTGACATATCCACACTAATTTGTCTGTAACTTTTAATTTAGAGCTCAGAATGACCTGAATCCAATGCCCACGATAAACTAGCTCAATTTTCTATATTTTGACAAAATTTGAGATAGAAATAGAGACGACAAAGCGTCCACGTAATCCATTTATCCCAAAATGCGTGATGCCATGCTTTATGCTTCAATTATAAGCCTTGATTTAATGAGCACCAATGATCAGTTTAGAATGATCATTTTAACTGGCCGATCAACTTGACATGTCTGCACTAAATTGTCCATAACTTTTGATTTATATGTCAAAATGACACAAATCCAATACCCACATTAAGCTAGTTCAATTTTCTATGTTGTGACGAAATTTGAGACCAAACTAGATACGACAAACTGTCCAAGTAGTCCAATCTATCCCAAACTACGTGATGCCATGCCTTATGCTTCATTTATAAGCCTTTACTTAATGAGCAACAATGATAAGTTTAGAACAGTCACTTTAACCGGCCGATCAACTTGACATGTACACACTAAATTGTCCATAACTTTTCATTTAGAGCTCAGAATGACACGAATCCAATGTCCACGTTAAACTAGCTCAATTTTCTATATTGTTCCAAAATTTGAGGCAGAAATGGATACGAAAAAGTGTACAAGTTATCCAGTCCATCCCAAACTGTGTGATGCCATGCATTATTCTTCATTTATAAGCATTTACCCAATGAGCACCAATGATCAGTTTAGATTGATCATTTTAATTGGCCGATCAACTTGACATGTCTACACTAAATCACCTGTAACTTTTGATTTGGAGCTTATAATGACACGAATCCAATGCCCACGTTAAGCTAGCTAAATTTTCTATATTTTGACCAAATTTGAGACAGAAATAGAGACAACAAAGCATCGAAGTAATCCACTCTATCCCAAACTGCGTGGTGCCATGCCTAATGCTTCATTTATAAGCCTTTACTTAAAGAGCACCAATCATCACTTTAGAATCATAACTTTAACTGGCCGTTCAACTTGACATGTCTACAATAAATCAGCCGTAACTTTTGATTTAGAGCTTAGAATGACAGGAATCCAATGTCCACATTAAGCTACCTCAATTTTCTATATTGCAATAATATTTGAGAGAGAAATAGATGCAACAAAACGTCCAAGTAATCCAATCTATCCAAAACTGTAAGATGTCGTGCATTATGCTTCATTTATAAACCTATACTCCATGAGCACCAATGATAAGTTTAGAATAATCATATTAACTGGCCAATCAACTTGACATGTCCGCACTAAATCGTCCGTAACTTTTTATTTTGAGCTCAGAATGTCACGAATCCAACACACACGTTAAGCTAGATAAATTGTCTATATTTTTCAAAATTTGAGACAGAAGACGACAAAGCGTCCAAGTATTCCAATTTATCCAAAAATGTGTGATCCCATGCATTATGCTTGATTTAAAAGACTTTACTCAATGACCACCAATGATCAGTTTAGAATAATCATATTTACTAGGCGATCAACTTGATATGTAAACACTAAATCGTCCATAACTTTTGATCCTCAGCTCGTAATGACACGAATACAATGCCAACTTTAAGCTAGCTCAATTTTCTATATTGTGACAAAATTTGAGACAGAATTAGGTACGGTAAAGCATCCAAACATTTCTATCTATCCCAAACTGCATGATGCTATGCACTATGCTTCATTTATAAGCCTTTATTGAATGAGCAACAATGATCGGTTTAGAATAAACATATTAAATGGCCAATCACCTTACATGTCCGCACAAAATCGTCCGTAACTTTTGATTTAGAACTTAAAATAACATGAATTCAATGCACACGTTAAGCTAGCTATATTTTCTATATTTTGCAAAATTTGAAAAAGAAATAGAGACAACAAAGCGTCCAAGTAATCCAATATATCTCAAACTGCATGATGCCGTGCTTTATATTTAATTTATAAGCTTTTACTTAATGAGCACCAATAATCAGTGTAGAATGATAACTTTAACTAGCCGATCAACTTGACTTTTCCGCACTAAATCGTTCGTAACTCTTGATTTAGTGCTTAGAATGACACGAATCCAATGAGCACGCTAAGCATTCTCGATTTTCTATATTGTGATAAAATTTGAGTCAGAAATAGAGACGACAAAATGTCCAAGTAATCCAATTAATCCTAAACTGCGTGATCCATGTTAAATGCTACATTTATAAGCCTTTACTCAATGAGCACCAATGATCAGCTTAGAATGACCACTTTAACTTGATGATCAACTTGACATGTCTACACTAAATCGTCCGTAACTTTCGATTTAGAGCTCAGAATGACAGGAATCCAATGCCCACGTTAAGCTAGCTCCATTTTCTATATTGTAACAAAATTTGAGACAGAAATAGAGATGACAAAACGTCCAAATAGTTCAATCTATTCCAACCTGCGTGATGCCATGCTTTATGCCTCATTTATAAGCCTTTATTTAAAGAGTAGGAATGATCACTTTAGAATGCATTATGCTTCGTTTATAAGTTTTTACTCAATAAACACCAATGATCAGTTTAGAATAGTCATATCAATTGTCCGATCAACTTAGCATGTCCGCACTAAATCGTACGTAACGTTTGAATTTGAGCTCCGAGTGACAAGAATCCAATGCCCACGTTAAATGTTCTATATTTTGACCAAATTTGAGACAGAAATACAGACGACAAAGCGTCAAAGTAATCCACTCTATCCCAAACTGCGTGGTGCCATGCCTTATGTTTCATTTATAAGCCTTTACTTAAAGAGCACCAATCATCACTTTAGAATCATAACTTTAACTGGCTGATCAACTTGACATGTCTACAATAAATCGGCCGTAACTTTTGATTTAGAGCTTAGAATGACAGGAATCCAATGTCCATATTAAGCTACCTCAATTTTCTATATTGCAATAATATTTAAGAGAGAAATAGATGCGACAAATCATCCAAGTAATCCAATCTATCCAAAACTGTAAGATGTCGTGCATTATGCTTCATTTATTGGCCTCTACTCCATGAGAACCAATGATAAGTTTAGAATAATCATATTAACTGGCCAATCAACTTGACATGTCCGCACTAAATCGTCCTTGACTTTTGATTTTGAGCTAAGAATGTCACAAATCCAATACACACGGTATGCTAGATAAATTTTCTATATTTTTCAAAATTTGAGACAGAAATAGAGACGAGAAAGCGTCCCAGTAATCCAATTTATCTAAAAATGTGTGATGCCATGCATTATGCTTGATTTAAAAGACCTTACTCAATGAGCACCAATGATCAGTTTAGAATAATCATATTTACTAGGCGATCAACTTGATATGTAAACACTAAATCGTCCATAACTTTTGACTCTCAGCTCGTAATGACACGAATCCAATGCCCACGTTAAGCTAGATCAATTTTCTATATTGTGAAAAAATTTGAGACATAATTAGGTACGGCAAAGCGTCCAAACATTTCAATCTATCCCAAACTGCATGATGCTATGCACTATGCTTCATTTATAAGCCTTTACTGAATGAGCAACAATGATCAGTTTAGAATAAACATATTAAATGACCAATCAACCTTACATGTCCGCACTAAATCATTTGTATCTTTTGATTGAGAACTTAAAATAACATGAATTCAATGCCCACGTTAAACTAGCTATATTTTCTATATTTTGCAAAATTTGAAACAGAAATAGAGACAACAACGTGTCCAAGTAATCCAATATATCCCAAACTGCATGATGCCATGCTTTATATTTAATTTATAAGCTTTTACTTAATGAGCACCAATAATCAGCTTAGAATGATAACTTACAATTGCCTATCAACTTCACTTTTCCGCACTAAATCGTTCGTAACTCTTGATTTTGAGCTTAGAATGACACGAATCCAATGACCACGCTAAGCATTCTCGATTTTCTATATTGTGATAAAATTTGAGTCAGAAATAGAGACGACCAAATGTCCAAATAATCCTAAACTGCGTGATCCATGTTTAATGCTACATTTATAAGCCTTTACTCAATGAGCACCAATGATCAGTTTAGAATGACCTCTTTAACTTGATGATCGACTTGACATGTCTACTCTAAATCGTCCGTAACTTTTGATTTAGAGCTCAGAATAACAGGAATCCAATGCCCACGTTAAGCTAGCTCAATTTTTTATATTGTAACAAAATTTGAGATAGAATAGAGACGACCAAACGTCCAAATAGTCCAATCTATTCCGATCTGCGTGATGACATGCTTTATGCTTCATTTATAAATATTTACTTAAAGAGTAGCAATGATCACTTTAGAATGCATTATGCTTCATTTATAAGTTTTTACTCAATAAACACCAATAATGAGTTTAGAATAGTCATATTAACTGTCCGATCAACTTGACATGTCCGCACTAAATCGTACGTAACGTTTGATTTTAAGCTCCGAATGACACGAATCCAATGCCCACGTTAAGCTAGCTAATGTTTCTATATTTTGACAAAATTTGAAGACTGAAATAGAGACGACAAAATTCCCAAGTAGTCCAATCTATCCCAAACTGCATGATGTCATGCTTTATGCTTCATTTATAAGCCTTTACTTAAAGAGTAGCAATGATCACTTTAAAATGATCACTTTAACTGGCTGATCAACTTGACATTTCTGCAAAAAATCATCTGTAACTTTTGATTTAGAACTCAGAATGACACGAGTCCAACGTCCACATTAAGCTATCCCAATTTTCTATATTGTAACAAAATTAGAGACAAAAATAGATACGACAAAGCGTCCAAGTAATCAAGCCACAATGATTAGTTTAATATAATCATATTAACTGTCCGCTGAACTTGATATGTCAGCACTAAATCGTCTGTCAGTTTTGATTTTCAGCTCATAATGACACAAATCCAATGCCCACGTTAAGCTAGCTCAATTTTCTATATTATGACAAAACTTGGGACATAATTAGGTATGACAAAGAGTACAAATATTTCAATCTATCCCAAACTACATGATGCTATTCATGATGCTTCATTTATAAGCCTTTATTGAATGAGCACCAATGATAAGTTTAGAGAGATCACTTGAGTTATATCAAACTAGCCGATCAACTTGACTTGTCTGCACTAAATTGTTAGCAACTCTTGATTTAGAGCTCCGAATGACATGAATCCATTGCCCACATTAACCTTTCTTAATTTTCTATATTGTGACAAAATTTGAGGCAGAAAAAGAGATAACAAAGCCTCCAAGTAATCCAATCTATCGCAAACTATGTGATCCATGCTTTATGCTTCATTTATAAACCTTTACTCAATGAGCAGCAATTATCAGTTTAAAATGATCACTTTAACTGGCCGATCAACTTGACATGTCCATAGTAAATCAACAGTAACTTTTGATTTAGAGCTCAAAATGACACGAATCCAATGCCCACATTAAGCTAGCTCAATTTTCTATATTGTAACAAAAATTGAGACAGAAATAGATACGACAAAGCATCCAAGTAATCCAATATATCCAGAACTATGTGATGCCATGAATTATGCTTCATTTAGAAGCCTTTACTCAATGAGAACCAGTGATCAGTTTAGAATAATCATATTAACTGTCTGATAAACTTGATATGTCCGCACTAAATCGTTCGTAACTTTTGATTTAGAGCTCTGAATGACACGAATCCAATGGCCACATTAAGCTAGCTTAATTTTCTATATTGTAACAAAATATAGATACGACAAAAGTCCAAGTAATCAAATATATCCAAAACTGTGTAATGCCATGCATTATCCTTCATTTATAAGCCTTTATTCAATGAGCACCAATGATCAGTTTAGAATAATCATATTAACTGGTAGATACTCTTGACATCTTCGCAGTAAATCGTCCGTAACTTTGGATTTTGAGCTCCGAATGACACGAATCCAATGCACACGTAAAACTTGCTTAATTTTCTATATTTTGAAAAAATTTGAGACAGAATTAGAGACGACCCCAATCTACCCCAAACTGTGTGATGAAATGCTGTATGCTTCATTTATAAGCCTTTTCTTAAAGAGCACCATTGATCAGTTTAGAATCATAACTTTAAATGGTCGTTCAACTTGATAAGTGTGCACTGAATCGTCCATAAGTTTTGATTTACAGCTCATATTGACACAAATCCAATATCCATGTTAAGCTAGCTCAATTTTCTATATTGTAAAAAAATTTGAGACAAAAATAGATACGACAAAGCGTCCAAGTAATCAAATATACCCAAAACTGTGTGATGCTATGCATTATGCTTCATTGAGAAGTCTTTACTCATTGATCACCAATGAGCAGTTTAGAATAATCATACTAACAGGCCGATCAACTTGGCATGTCCACAGTAAATTGTCCGTAACTTTTAATTTTGAGCTTAGAATGACACGAATCCAATGCACACATTAAACTTGCTATATTTCCTATATTTTGACAAAATTTGAGACAGAAATGGAGACGGCAAAGCGTACAAGTAATCCAATCTATCCACAACTACGTGATGCAATGTTGTATCTTCAATTATAAGCCTTTACATAAAAAGCACCAATAATCAGTTTAAAATGATAACTTTAAATGGCCGATCAACTTGATATGTCTGCACTAAATCGTCCGTCACTTTTGATTTAGAGCTCGGAATGACACAAATCCAATGTCCACGTTAAGCTAGCTCAATTTTCATTATTGTCACAACATTTTAGACAGAAATAGATACAACAAAGCGTCCAAGTAATCCAATCTATCCAAAATTGTGTGATGCCATGCATTATGCTTCATTTATAAGCATTTACTAAATGAGCACACATGATCAGTTTAGAATAATCATATTACGTGGCCGATCAACTTGACATGTCCGCACTAAAGCGTCCGTAACTTTTGATTTACAGCTCAGAATGACACGAATCCAATGCCCACGTTAAGCTAGCTTAATTTTCTTTATTGTAGCAAAATTTGAGACAAAATAGATACGACAAAGCATCCAAGGAATCATATATATCAAAAACTTTGTGATGCCATGCATTATGCTTTATTTAGAAGTCTTCACTAAATGAGCACCAATGATCAGTTTAGAATAATATCAACTGGCCGATAGACCTGACATGTCCGCAGTAAATCGTCTGTAACTTTTAATTTTGAGCTCAAAATACATGAATACAATGCGCACGTTAAGCTTGCTAAATTTTCTATATTTGGACAAAATTTGAGATAGAAATAGAGACGACAAAGCATGTAAGTAATCCAATGAATCCCAAACTGCGTGATGTCATGCTTTATGCTTTATTTATAAGCCTTTACTTAATGAGCTCCAATGAGCAGTTTAGAATGATAACTTTAACTGGCCGATCAACTTGACATGTCCACAGTAAATCTTCCGTAAATTTTTATTTACAGCTCAGAATGATAAGAATCCAATATCAACGTTACGGTAGCTCAATTTCCTATTGTAAGTAAATTGGAGACAAAAATAGATACGACAAAGAGTCCAAGGAATCAAATCTATCCAAAAACTGTGTGATGCCATGCATTATGCTTCATTTATAAGCCTTTACTCAATGAGCACAATTGATCAGTCTTGAATGATCACTTTAACTGACCGATCTACATGACATGTCTGCACTAAATCGCTGTAAATTTTGATTTAGAGATCAGAATGACACCAATCGAATGCCCACGTTAAGCTAGCTCAATTTTCTATATCCGACCAATCCAATCTATCCTAAATTTCGTAATGCCATGCTTTATGCCTCATTTATAAGCCTTTACTTAAAGAGCACAATGATTAGTTTAAAATGATCATTTTAGCTGACCGATCAACTTGACATCTCCGCACTAAATAGTATGTAATTTTTTATTTAGATCTCAGAATTACACGAATCCAATACCCACGAAATGCTAGCTCAATTTTCTATATTATAACAAAATTTGAGAGAGAAATAGATATGACAAAGTGTCCAAGCAAGCCAATCTATAAAAAACTGTAAGATGTCGTGCATTATGCTTCATTTATAAGCCTTTCCTCATTAAGCACCAATGACCAGTTTAGAATAATCATATTACCTGGCTGATGAAGTTGACATTTATGCACCAAATTGGCTGTAATTTTTGAGTTAGAGCTCAAAATGACACGAATCCAATGCCCACGTTAAGCTTGCACAATTTTCTATATTGTGACAAAATTTGAGACAGAAATAGAGATGAAAAAGCATCTAAGTAATCCCATCTATTCTGAACTGTGTTATGCTATGCTTTATGCTTCCTTAATTGGCCGAAACACCTAACATGTCGGCAATAAATCGCCCATAATTTTTGGTTTTGAGCTGAGAATGACACGAATACAATGCGCACATTAAGCTTCCTAAATTTTTTATATTTGGACAAAATTTGAGATAGAAATAGAGAAGACAAAGCGTGCAAGTAATCCAATCTATCCCGAACTGTTTGGTGCCATGCTTTATGCTTCATTTATAAGCCTTTACATAATAAGCTCCAATGATCAGTATAAAATGATTATTTTAAGTGGCCGATCAACTTGACATGTCCACTCTAAATCGTCCATAACTTTGATTTAGACCATAGACTGACACAAATCCAATGCCCATGTTAAGCTAGCTCAACTTTCTACATTGTAACAAAATTTGAGACAAAAATATATATACGACAAATCATCCAAGTATTCCACTCTATTCAAAACTGTGTGATGCCCATGCATTATGCTTCATTTATAAGCCTTTACTCAATGAGCACCAATGACCAATTTAAAATAATCATATTAACTGACCGATGATCTCGACATGTGCGCACCAAATCATCAGTAACTTTTGATTTTGATCTCAGAATGACACGTATCCAATTCTCACGTTAAGCTAGATAAATTTTCTATATTTTAACAAAATTAGAGAAAAAAATCGAGACGACAAAGCGTACAAGTAATCCAATATATCCAAAGCTATGTGATGCCATGCATTATGTTTCATTTATAAGCCTTTACTCAATGAGCACCAATGATCAGTTGCGAATAATCATATTAACTAGCCGATCAACTTGACATGTCACACTAAATCGTCTGTAACTTTTGATTTTGAGCTCAGAATGATAAGAATCAATGCCCGCATTAATCTACCTCAATATTCTATATTGTAACAAAATTTGAGACAAAAATAGATACGACAAAGCATACAAGTAATCCAATCTATCCAAATCCGTGTGATGAAATGTATTATGCTTCATTTAGAAGCCGTTACTCAATGAGAACCAATCATCAGTTTAGAATAATCATATTAACTCGCCGATCAACTTAACATGTTCACACTAAATCGTCTGTAAATTTTGATTTTGAGCTCAGAATGACATGATTCCAATGACCACGTTAAGCTAGCTAAAATTTCTATATTTGAAAAAATTTGAGAGAGAAATAGAGATGACAAAGCATCCAAGTAATCCAATATATCCCAATCTACGGGATGCCGTGCTTTATGCTTCATTTATAAGCCATTACTGAAAGAGCACCAACGATGAGTTTAGAATGACCACTTTAACTGACCGATCAACTTGACATGTACGCACTAAATCGTCTGTAACTTTTGATTTAGAGCTTAGAATGACATGAATCCAATGCTACATTAAGCTTGCTCAAATTTCTATATTGTAACAAAATTTGAGACAGAAATAGATACGAGAAATCGTGCAAGTAATTCAATAAATCCAAAACTATGTGATACCATGCATTATGCTTCATTTACAAGCCTTTACTCAATGAGCACCAATGATCAATTTAGAATAATCATATTAACTGGCCGATTAAGTTGACATGTATGCACCATATCGTTCGTAATTTTTGATTTAGAGCTCAGAATGACACGAATCCAATGCCCACGTTAAGCTAGCTCAATTTTCTATGTTGTGACAAAATTTGAAACAGAAATAGAGATGAAAAAGCATCTAAGGAATGCAATCTATCTCAAACTGTGTTATGCTATGCTTTATGCTTCATTAACTAGCCAATAGACCTAATATGTCATCAGTAAATCGTCCGTAAATTTGGATTTTGAGCTCAGAAGGACACGAATACCATCCGAACGTTAAGCTTGCTGAATTTTCTATATTTGGACAAAATTTGAGATAGAAATAGAGACGACAAAGCATGCAAGTAATCCAATCTATCCCAAACTGCGTGATGCCATGCTTTATGCTTCATTAATAAGCCATTACTTAATGAGCTCCAATGATCAGTTTAGAATGATTATTTTAATTGGTCGATCAACTTGACATGTCCGCCCTAAATCGTCCATAGCTTAGAATGACACAAATCTAATGCCCACGTTAAGCTAGCTCAATTTTCTACATTGTAACAAAATTTTATACAAAAATATATATACGACAAAGCGTCCAAGTATTTCAATCTATCCAAAACTGTGTGATGTCATGCATTATGCTTAATTTATAAGCCTTTACTGAATGAGCACCAATGACCAATTTAGAATAATCATATTAACTGGCCTATAAACTTGACATGTCCGCACTAAATTGTTAATAACTTTTGATTTTGAGCTCTGAATGACACGTATCCAATGCCCACGTTAACTTAGATAAATTTTCTATATTTTAACAAAATTTGAGAATGAAATAGAGATGATAAAGCTTCCAAGTTATCTAATATATCCAAAACTATGTGACGCCATGCATTGTGCTTCATTTATAATCCTTTACTCAATGAGAATCAATGATCAGTTTAGAATAATCATATTAACTACCAATCAACTTGACATGCCGCACTAAATCGTCCGTAACTTTTGATTTTGAGTTCACAATGAAACGAGTCCAACGCCCATGTTAAGCTAGCTCAAATTTCTATATTGTGACAAAATTTGAGATTGAATTAGGTACAACAAATCGTCCAAATAAATCAATCTATCTCAAACTGCGTGATGCCATGTATTATACTTAATTTATAAGCCTTTACTCAATGAGCACCAATGATCAGTTTAGAATAATCATATTAACTGGCCAATCAACTTGATGTGTCCTCCTCAAATTGTCCGTAACTTTGGATTTTGAGCTCAGAATGACACGAATCCAATGTCCACGTTAAGCTAGCTCAATCTTTTTGAAAAAATTTGTGACCCAAATAGAGACGAAAATGCGGCCAAGAAATCCAATCTTTTCCCAAACTGCTTATCAACTTGACATGTCCGCACTAAATCGTCCGTAACTTTTTATTTATAGCTCAAAATGATTCCAATCCAATGCCCACGTTAATCTAGCTCAATTTTCTAATTAGCCACAACATTTGAGACTAAAATAGAGATGACAAAATGACCAAGTAATCCAATCTATCCCAAACTTCTTGATGTCATGCTTTATGCTTCATTTATGCTTTACTTAAAGAGCACCAATGATCAATTTAGAATGATCATTTTAAGTAGCCGATCAACTTGACATGTCTGCATTAAATCGTCCGTAAATTTTGATTTAGAGCTCATAATGACACGAATGCAATCCCTAGTTAAGCTAGCTAAATTTTCAATATTGTAACAAAATTTGAGACAAAAATAGATTCGACAAAGCATCCACGGAGCCTTTACACAATGAGCACCAATGATGAGTTTCGAATGATCACTTTAACTGGCCGATCAACTTGACATGTCCACCCTAAATCATCCTTAACTCTTGATTTATAGCTCAAAATGACACCAATCGAATGCCCACGTTAATCTCAATTTTCTATTTTCTAGCTCAGTTTAGAATAGTCATATTAACTTGCCGATCAACTTGACATGTCCCCAGTAAATCATCCAAAACATTGGATTTTGAGCTCAGAATGACACGAATCAAATGCGCATGTTAAGCTTGCTTAATTTTCTTTATTTTTACAAATTTTACGACAGAAATCGAGACGAAAAAGTGTCCAAGTAATCCAATATATCCCAAACGTCGTGATGATTTGGTTTATGCTTCATTTGTAAGCCTTTACTTAAAGAGCACCAATGATCAGTTTCGAATGATCACTTTAACTGGCCGATCAACTTGACGTGTCCGTACTAAATCGTCTGTAAGTAGTGATTTAGAGCTCAGAATGACACGAATCCAATGCCCACATTACGCTAGCTCAATTTTCTATATTGAAATAAAATTTAAGACGGAAATAGATAAGAAAAAGTGTACAAGTAATCCAATATATCCCAAGCAGTGTGATGTTATGCATTATACTTCACTTAGAAGCCTTTACTCAATGAGCACCAACGATAAGTTTAGAATAGTCATATTAACTAGCCGATCAACTTGATGTGTCCGCCCCAAATCGTCCGTAACTTTTGATTTTGAGCTCAGTATGACACCAATCCAATGCCCACGTTAACCTAGCTAAATTTTCTATATTTTGACAACATTTGAGACACAAATAGAGACGAAATGCGTCCAAGTATTCCAATCTATCCCAAACTGCATGATGTTATTCTTTATGCTTGATTTATTAGCCTTTACTTAAAGAGCACCAATGATGAGTTTGTAATGATCACTTTAACTGGCCGATCAACATGACTTGTATGCCTTAAATCGTCTGTAATTTTTGATTTAGAGATAGGAATGATAGGAATCCAATACCCACATTAAGCTAGCTCAATTTCCTATATTGTAACAAAATTTGAGACAGAAATATATACGACAAAGCATCCAAGTAATCTAATCTACCCAAAACTATAAGATGTCGTGGATTATGCTTAATTTATAAGCATTTACTCAATGAGCAGCAGGGATCAGTTTAGAATAATCATATTTACTGGCCGATCAACTTGACATGTCCGCTCAAAATCTTCCATAACTTTTGATTTAGAGCTTAGAATGACATGAATCCAATGTCCACGTTAAGCTAACTCAATTTTCTATAGTGTAACAAAATTTGAGACAGAAATAGATACGACAAAGCATCCAAGTAATCCAATATATCCAAACTGCATGATGTTATGCTTTATGCTTCACTTATAAGCCTTTACTTAAAAGCACCAATGATAAGTTTAGAATGATCACTTTAACTGGCCGATCAACTTGACATGACTACACTAAATCGTCCGTAACCTTTGATTTAGAGTTCAAAATCACACCAATCCAATGTCCACGTTAAGCTACCTCAAATTTCTATATTGTAACAACATTTGTGACATAAATAGATACGAAAAAGCATTCAAGTAATCCAATATACCCAAAACTATAAGATGTCGTGCATTATGCTTCATTTATAAGCCTATACTCATTGAGCACCAATGATCAGTTTAGAATAATCATATTAACTGGCCGATCAACTTGACATGTTGGCACTAAATTTCTTTAACTTTTGATTTGAGCTCACAGTTACATGAATCCAATGGCCACGTTAAGTTAGATAAATTTTCTATGTATTAACAAAAATTGAGACAGAAATAGAGATGACAAATTGTCCAAATAATCCAATCTATACAAAATTGTGTGATGCCATGCATTATGCTTCATTTATAAGCCTTTATTCAACGAGCACCAATGATCAGTTTAGAATAATCATATTAACTGGCTGAAAAATTGACATGTCCGCACTAAATCGTCCGTAACTTTTGATTTTGATCTCAAAATGACATGAATCCAATGCCCGCGTTAAGCTAGATAAATTTTCTATATATTATCAAAGTTTGAGACAGAAATGGAGACGACAATGTGTTCTAATAATCCAATCTATACAAAACTGTGCGATGCCATGCATTATGCTTCATTTATAACCCTTTACTCAATGAGCACCAATGATCAGTTTAGAATAATCATATAAACTGGCCGATCAACTTGACCGGTCCGCACTAAATCGTCCGTAACTTTTGATTTGAGCTCAAAATGACATGATTCCAATGCCCACGTTAAGCTAGATAATTTTCTATGTATTAACAGAATTTGAGACAGAAATAAAGATGAAAAAGTGTCGAAATAATCCAATATATACAAAACTATGTGATGCCATACATTATGCTTCATTTATAAGCCTTTATTCAATGAGCACCAATTATCAGTTTAGAATAATCATATTAACTGGCCGATAAACTTGACATGTCCGCACTAAATCGTCCGTAACTTTTGATTTTTACCTCAGAATGACACGAATCCAATTCTCACATTAAGCTAGCTCATTTTCAATATTGTGACAAAATTTGAGACATAAATAGATCCGACAAAGCGTCCAAATAATTCAATTTATCCCAAACTGCATGATGCCATGCATTATGCTTCGTTTATAAGCCTTTACTCAATGAGCACAAATGAACAGTTTACAATAATCATATTAACTAGCCGATAAACTTGATATGTCTGTGTCAAATCGTCTGTAACTTTTGATTTTGAGCTCAGAATGACATGACTCCAATGCCGACGTTAAGCTAGATAAATTTTCTATGTAATAACAAAATTTGAGACAAAAATGGAGACGACATAGTGTCCAAATAATCCAATCTATACAAAACTGTGTGATGCCATGCATTATGCTTCATTTATAAGCCTTCACTCAATGAGCACCCATGATCAGTTTCAAATAATCATATAAACTAGTCGATAACCTTGACATGTCCACAAAAAATCGTCCATACATTTTAATTGTGAGCTCATAATGACACGAATCCAATTCCCACGTTAACCTAGCAAAATTTTCTATATTTTAATAGAATTTGAGATAGAAATAGAGACAACATAGCATCCACGTAATCGAATATGTCCCAAACTGCGTGATTCTATGCTTTATGCTTCACTTATAAGCCCTTACTGAAAAAGCACCAATGATCAGTTTAGAATGATTACTTTAATTGGCCGATCAACTTGCCATATCTCCACTAAATCGTCCATAACTTTTGATTTAGAGCTTAGAATCACATGAATCCAATGTCCACGTTAAGCTAGCTCATATTTCTATATTGTACCAAAATTTGAGACATAAATAGATACAACAAAGCGTCCAAGTAATTCAATCTATCCAAAACTATAAGATACCGTGTATTATGCTTCATTCATAAGCCTTTACTCAATCAGCACCAGTGATCAGTTTAGAATAATCATATTAACTGGCTGATCAACTTGACATATCCGCACTATATTGTCCGTAACTTTTGATTTGAGCTTAAAATGACATGAATCCAATGCCCACGTTAAGCTAGATAAAGTTTTTATGTATTAACAAAATTTGAGATAGAAACCGAGACGATAAAGTGTCCAAATAATCTAATCTATACAAAACTGTGTGATGTCATGCATTATGCTTCATTTATAAGCTTGTATTCAATGAGCACCAATGATTAGTTTAAATAATCATATTAACTGGACGATAAACTTGACATGTTCGCAGTAAATCATCTAACTTTTGATTTTGAGTTTAGAATGACATGAATCCAATTCCCATGTCAAGGTAGCTAAATTTTCTATATTCTGACAAAATTTTAGACATAACTAGATACGACAAAGCGTCCAAATAATTCAATTTATCCCAAACTGTATGATGCCATGCATTATGGTTCATTTATAAGTCTTTCCTTAATGAGCACCAATGATCAGTTTACAATAATCATATTCCCTAGCCGATAAACTTGACATGTCCGCACTAAATCGTCCGTAACTTTTGATTTTGAGCTGAGAATGACATGAATCCAATGCCCACGTTAAGCTAGATAAATTTACTATGTATTAACAATATTTGAGGCAGAAATGGAGATGAAAAAGTGTCCAAATAATCCAATCTATTCAAAACTGTTTGATGCCATTCATTATGCTTCACTTATAAGCCTTTACTCAATGAGCACCAATGATCAGTTTAGAATAATCATATTAACAGGCCGATCAACTTGACATGTCTGCACTAAATCGGCCGTAACTTTTGATTTTCGCCGCGGAATGACACGAATCCAATATTTTAACAAAATTTCAGACATAAATAGAGATGACAAAACGTCCAAGTAATCCAATCTTTCCAAAACTGTTTGATGACATGCATTATACTTCATTTATAAGCCTCTACTCAGTGAGCACCAATGATAAGTTTAGAATAATCATATTATATGGCCGATCAACTTGACATGTCTGCACTAAATCGTCTGTTACTTTTGATATGGAGCTTAGAATGACACGAATCCAATGCCCACTTTAAGCTAGCTCAATTTCCAATATTGTGAAAAACAATTTGAGACAGAACTAGATACGACAAAGCATCTAAATAATTCAATCTACCCCAAACTGCACGATGTCATGCATTATGCTTCTATTATTAGCCTTTACTCAATGAGCACCAACAATCAGTTTAGAATAATCATATTAACAGGCCGATCAACTTGACATGTCCGAACTAAATCGTCTGTAACTTTTGATTTAGAGCTCAGAATGACACGAATCTAATGCCCATGTTAAGCTAGCTAAATTTTCTATTTTTTTTCAAAATTTGAGACAGAAATAGAGACGTCAAAGCGTCCAACTAATCCAATCTATCCCAAACTGCATGATGCTATGATTTATACTTTATATATAAGCTTTTACTTAATGATCACCAATGATCAGTTTAGAATAATCATACTAGTATGCCGATCAACTTGACATGTAAGCACTAATCGTCCATAAATTTTGATATTGATCCTAGAATGACATGAATCCAATGGCCACATTAAGCTAGCAAAATTGTCTATATTTTAATAGAATTTGAGACAAAAATAGAGACAAGTAAGCGTCCAAGTTATCCAATCTGTCCCAAACTGCGTGATACTATGCTTTATGCATCATTTATTAGCCATTACTTAAAGAGCACATCTTTTCAGAATGATCACTTTAACTGGACGATAAACATGACATGTCCGCACTAAATCGTACATAACTTTTGATTTTGAGCTCAGAATGACATGAATCCAATGCCCACGTTAAGGTAGCTCAATTATCTATATTGTGAAAACTTTTTTTGACAAAACTTGATACGTCAAAGCGTCTATATAATATAATCTATCCCAAACTGCAGGATGCCATGCATTATGCTTTATTAATTAGGCTATACTCAATGAGCACCAACAATCAATTCAGAGTAATCATATTAACTCCCCCGTCAACTTGAAATTTCTGAACTAAATTGTGCGTAACTTTTTATTTAGAGCTCAGAATGACACAAATCTAATGCCCACGTTAAGCTAGCAAAATTTTCTATATTCGTCAAAATTTGAGACAGAAATAGAAATGTCAAAGCGTCCAAGTAATCCAATCTATACCAAACTGCGTGATGCCATGCTTTATACTTCAATTATAAGCTTTTACTAAATGAGCACCAATGACCAGTTTAGAATAATCATATTAATTCGCCGTTCAACTTGACATGTACACACTAAATCGTCCGTAACATTTGATTTTGAACTCCGAAAGACATGAATCCAATGCCCACATTAAGCTAATTGTCTATATTTTGATAGAATTTGAGACAGAAATAGAGACAACAAAGCGTGCAAGTAATCCAATCTGTCCCAAACTGTGTGATGCTATGCTTTATGCTTCACTTATAAGCTTTTACTTAATGAGCACCAATGATCAGTTTAGAATGATCACTTTAACTAGCCAATCAACTTGATTTGTCCGCACTAAATCATCTGTAACTCTTGATTTGGAGCTAAGAATGACACGAATCATATGCCCACGTTAAGCGTTCTCGATTTTCTATACTGTGAGTAAGTTGGAGGCAGAAATAGAGACGACATAGTGTCCAAGTAATCGAATCTATCCCAAACTCCGTGATCAATGCTTTATGCTTCATTTATAAGCCTTTACTCAATGAGCACCGTTGATCAGTTCAGAAAAATCATATTAACTAGCCGATCAACTTGACATGTACGCACTAAATCGTTCGTAACTTTTGATTTTGAGCTCTGAATGACACACGTATCCAATGCCCACGTTATTCTAGCTCAATTTTCTATATCGTAAAAACAATTTGAGACAGAAATAGATACGACATAGCGTCCAAATAATTCAATGTATCCCAAGCTCTACGAGGCCCTGCATTATGCTTTAGTTATATGCCTTTACACAATAAGCACGATTGATAAGTTTAGAATAATCATATTAGCTGGCCGATCAACTTGACATGTCCGCACTAAATCGTCCGTAACTTTTTATTTTAGAGATAAGAATGACACGAATCCAATGACCAAGTTAAGCTAGCTAAAGCTTCTATATTTTAACAAAAACTTGAGACAGAAATAGAGACGACAAAGCGCCAAGTAATCCAATCTATCCAAAAATGTGTTATATCATGCATTGTGCTTCATATATAATCCTTTACTCAATGAGCACCAATGATCAGTTTAGAATAATCATATTAAGTGGCCGATCAACTTTACGTGTACGCACTAAGTTGTCCGTAACTTTTGATTTTGAGCTCAGAATGAGACGTATCCAATGCCCATGTTATTCTACTTCAATTTTCTATATCGTAAAAAAAATTTCAGACAGAACTATATACGACAAAGTATCCAAATAATTCAATCTATCCCAAACTCTACGATGGCCTGCATTATGCTTCACTTATAAGACTTTACTCAATGAGCACCAATGATCAATTTAGAATAATCATATTAACTGGCCGATCAACTTGACATGTCTGCACTAAATCGTCCGTAACTTTTGGTTTTGAGCTAAGAATGACACGATCCAAAGCCCAGGTTAAGCTAGCTAAATTTTCTATATTTTTCAAAACTTTAAGACTGAAATAGAGACGACAAAGCGTCCAAGTAATCCAATCTATCCCAAACTGTGAGATGCCATGATTTATACTTCATTTATAAGCTTTTACTTAATGACCACCAATGATCAGTTTAGAATGATCACTTTAACTAGCCGATCACTTGACTTGTCCGCATTAAATTCTCTGTAACTCTTGATTTCGAGATAAGAATGACACGAATCATATGCCCACGATAAGCGTTCTCGATTTTCTATATTGTGAGTAAGTTTGAGGCAGAAATAGAGACGACAAAGTGTCCAATTAATCGAATCTATCCAAAACTCTGTGATCAGTGCTTTATGCTTCATTTATAAGCCTTTACTCAATGAGCACCGATGATCAGTTCAGAATAATCATATTAACTGGCCGATCAACTTGACATGTACGCACTAAATCGTCCGTAACTTTTGATTTTTAGCTCAAAATGACACGTATCCAATGCCCACGTTATTCTAGCTCAATTTTCTATATCGTAAAAAAAATAGATACGACATAGCGTCCAAATAATTCAATGTATCCCAAGCTCTACGAGGCCCTGCATTATGCTTTAGTTATATGCCTTTACACAATAAGCACGATTGATAAGTTTAGAATAATCATATTAGCTGGCCGATCAACTTGACATGTCCGCACTAAATCGTCCGTAACTTTTTATTTTAGAGATAAGAATGACACGAATCCAATGACCAAGTTAAGATAGCTAAAGCTTCTATATTTTAACAAAAACTTGAGACAGAAATAGAGACGACAACGCGCCAAGTAATCCAATCTATCTAAAAATGTGTTATATCATGCATTGTGCTTCATATATAATCCTTTACTCAATGAGCACCAATGATCAGTTTAGAATAATCATATTAAGTGGCCGATCAACTTTACGTGTACGCACTAAGTTGTCCGTAACTTTTGATTTTGAGCTCAGAATGAGACGTATCCAATGCCCATGTTATTCTACTTCAATTTTCTATATCGTAAAAAAAAATTCAGACAGAACTATATACGACAAAGTATCCAAATAATTCAATCTATCGCAAACTCTACGATGGCCTGCATTATGCTTCACTTATAAGACTTTACTCAATGAGCACCAATGATCAATTTAGAATAATCATATTAACTGGCCGATCAACTTGACATGTCTGCACTAAATCATCCGTAACTTTTGGTTTTGAGCTAAGAATGACACGATCCAAAGCCCAGGTTAAGCTAGCTAAATTTTCTATATTTTTCAAAACTTTAAGACTGAAATAGAGACGACAAAGCGCCCAAGTAATCCAATCTATCCCAAACTGTGAGATGCCATGATTTATACTTCATTTATAAGCTTTTACTTAATGACCACCAATGATCAGTTTAGAATGATCACTTTAACTAGCCGATCACTTGACTTGTCCGCATTAAATTCTCTGTAACTCTTGATTTCGAGATAAGAATGACACGAATCATATGCCCACGATAAGCGTTCTCGATTTTCTATATTGTGAGTAAGTTTGAGGCAGAAATAGAGACGACAAAGTGTCCAATTAATCGAATCTATCCAAAACTCTGTGATTAGTGCTTTATGCTTCATTTATAAGCCTTTACTCAATGAGCACCGATGATCAGTTCAGAATAATCATATTAACTGGCCGATCAACTTGACATGTACGCACTAAATCGTCCGTAACTTTTGATTTTTAGCTCAAAATGACACGTATCCAATGCCCACGTTATTCTAGCTCAATTTTCTATATCGTAAAAAAAATTGAGATAGAAATAGATACGACAAAGTGTCCAAATAATTCAATGTACCCCAAGCTCCACGATACCCTGCATTATTCTTCATTTATAAGCCTTTACTCAATAAGCACCATTGATCAGTTTAGAATAATCATATTAACTGGCCAATCAAATAGACATGTTTGCACAAAATCGTCCGTAACTTTTGATTTAGCGATAAGAATGACACGAATCTAATGACCACGTTAAGCTAGCTAAAGTTTCTATATTTAACAAAAAATTTGAGATAGAAATAGAGACGACAAAGCGCCAAGTAATCCAATCTATCCATAATTGTGTGATATCATGCATTATGCTTCATATATAATCCTTTACTCAATGAGCACCAATGATCAGTTTAGAATAATCATATTAACAAGCCAATCAACTTTACGTGTACGCACTAAATCGTCCATAACTTTTGATTTTGAGCTCAGAATGAGACGTATCCAATGCCCATGTTATTCTAACTCAATTCTCTATATCGTAAAAAAAATTTGAGACATAGATAGAAACAACAAAGCGTCCAACTAATTTAATCTACCCCGAGCTACACGATACCTTGCATTATGCTTCATTTATAAGCCTTTACTCAATAAGCACCATTGATCAGTTTGGAATAATCATATTAACTGGGCGAACAACTAGACATGTCTGCACTAAATCGTCCGTAACTTTTGATTTAGCGATAAGGACACGAATCCAATGACCACGTTAAGCGAGCTAAAGTTTCTATATTTTGACAAAAAATTTGAGATAGAAATAAAGACGACAAACCTCGAAGTAATCCAATCTATCCATAACTGTGTGATATCATGCATTATGCTTCATATATAATCCTTTGCTCAATGAGCACCAATGATCAGTTTAGAATAATCATATTAACTGGCCGATCAACTTTACGTGTACGCACTAAATCGTCCGTAACTTTTGATTTTGAGCTCAGAATGACACGTATCCAATGCCCATGTTATTCTAGCTTAATTTTCTATATCGTAAAAAAATTTGAGACAGAACTAGATATGACAAAGTATCCAAATAATTAAATCTATCCCAAACTCCACGATGGCCTGCATTATGCTTCATTTATAAGACTTTACTCAATGAGCACCAATGATCAGTTTAGAATAATCATATTCACTGGCCGATCAACTTGACATGTCCGCACTAAATTGTCCGTAACTTTTGATTTTGAGCAAAGAATGACACGAATCCAATGCCCAAGTAAGCTAGCTAAATTTTTTATATTTTTCAGTATTTAAGACAGAAATAGAGATGACAATGCGTCCAAGTAATCTAATCTATCCCAAACTGTGTGATGCCATAATTTATACTTGATTTATAAGCTTTTACTTAATGACCACCAATGATCAATTTGAAATGATCACTTTAACTAGCCGATCAACTTGACTTGTCCGCACTAAATCTTTTGTAACTCTTGATTTCGAGCTTAGAATGACACGAATCATATGCCCACGTTAAGCGTTCTCGATTTTCTATATTGTGAGAAAGTTTGGGCAAGAAATAGAGAGGACAAAGTGTCCAAGTTATCAAATCTATCCCAAACTCCGTGATCAATGCTTTATGCTTCATTTATAAGCCTTTACTCAATAAGCACCTATGATCTGTTCAGAATAATCATATTAACTGGCCGATCAACTTGACGTGTACGCACTAAATCGTTTGTAACTTTCGATTTTGAGCTCAGAATGACACATATCCAATGCCCACGTTATTCTACCTCAATTTTCTATATCGTAAACAAATTTGAGACAGAAATAGATACGACAAAGCGTCCAAATAATTCAATTTATCCCAAGCTCCACGATGCCCTGCATTATGTTTCATTTATAAACCATTAGTCAATAAGCACCAATCATGAGTTTAGAATAATCAAATTATCTCGCCGATCAACTTGACATGTCCGCACTAAATCGTCTGTAATATTTTTTTAACCAACATTTGAGACAGAAATAGAGACGACAAAGCACCAAGTAATCCAATCTATCCAAAACTGTGTGATATCACGCATTATGCTTCATATATAATCCATTACTCAATGAGCACCAATGATCAGTTTAGAACAATCATATTATTTAGCCGATCAACTTGACATATCCGCAATAAATCGTCCGTAACTTTCGATTTTGAGCATAGAATGACACGAATCCAATGCCCATTTTAAGCTAGATAAAGTTTCTATATTTTTACAAAATTTGAGATAGAAATGGATAGGACAAAGCACTAAGTAATCCAATCTATCCAAAACTTTGTGATTCCATGTATTATGCTTCATTTATAAGCCTTTACTCAATGAGGACCAATGATCCGTTCAGAATAATCATACTAACTAGCCGATCAACTTGACATGTACGCACTAAATTGTCCGTAACTTTTGATTTTGAGCTCAGAATGACACGTATCCAATGCCCACGTTATTCTAGCTCAATTTTCTATATCATAAAATTTTTTGAGACAGAAATAGATACAAAAAAGCATCCAAATAATTCAATCTATCCCAAGCGCCACGATGCCCTGCATTATGCATCATTTATAAGCCTTTTACTCAATAAGCACCAATTATCAGTTTAGAATAATCATATTAACTAGCCGATCAACTTGACATGTCCGCACGAAATCGTCCGTAACTTTTGATTTAGAGCTAAGAATGACACGAATCCAATGACCACGTTAAGCTAGCTAAATTTTCTATATTTTGACAAAAGTTGATACAGAAATAGAGATAACAAAGCCTCCATGTAATCCAATATATCTCGGACTGCGTGATTCCATGCTTTATGCTTCATTTATAAGCCTTTACTTAAAGAGCACCAATGATCAGTTTAGAATGAACACTTTAACTAGGCGATCAACTTGCCTTGTCCGCACTAAATCGTCTGTAACTCTTGATTTAGAGATAAGACTGATACGTATCTGATGCCCACATTAAGGTTTCTCGAGTTTCTATATTTTGAGAAAATTTGAGACAAAAATAGAGACGACAAAGTTTCCAAGTAATCGAATATATCCCGAACTGTGTCATCCATGCTTTATACTTCATTTATAATCCTTTACTTAATGAGCACCAATGATCAGTATTGAATGATCACTTTAACTGGCTGATCAACTTGACATGTCTGCACTATATCGTTCATAACTTTGATTTAGAGCTTAGAATGACACGATTCCAATGCCCAAGTTAAGCTAGCTGAATTTTCTATATTGTAACAAAATTTGAGACAAAAATAGATACGACAAAGCGCCCAAGTAATCCAATATATCCAAATCTGTGTGATGCCATGGATACTACTTCATTTAGAAGCCTTTACTCAATCAACACCAATGATCAGTTTAGAATAATCATATTAATTGGCCGATCAACTTGGCATGTCGCACTAAATCGTACGTAACTTTTGATTTTGAGCTCAGAATGACACGAATATAGTGCCCATTTTAAGCTAGATAAATTTTTAATATTTTAATAAAATTTGACATAGAAATGGATTGGACAAAGCGCCAAGTACTCCAATCTATCCAAAACTGTGTGATGCCATGTACTATGCTTCATTTATAAGCCTTTACTCGATGAGCACCAATGATCAATTAAGAATAATCATATTAACTGTCCGATCAACTTGAAATGTACGCACAAAATCTTCCGTAACTTTTGATTTTGAGCTCAGAACGACACTTATCCAATGCCCACGTTATTCTAGCTCAATTTTCTATATCATAAATTTTTTTGAGACAGAATTGGATACAAAAAAGCGTCCAAATAATTCAATCTGTCCCAAACTCAATGATGCCCTGCATTATGTTTCATTTATAAGCATTTACCCAATGAGCACCAATTATCAGTTTAGAATAATCATATTAACTGGCCGATCAACTTGACATGTCCATACAAAATCGTCCGTAACTTTTTATTTAGAGCTACGAATGACACGAATCCAATGCCCACGTTAAGCTAGCTAAATTTTCTATATTTCGAAAAAAACTTGAGACAGAAATAGAGAAGCCAAAGCCTCAATGTAATCTAATCTATCCCAAACTGCGTGATTCCATGCTTTATGTTTGATTTATAAACCTTTACTTAAAGAGCACTAATGATCAGTTTAGAATGATCACTTTAAGTGTCCGATAAATTTTACAAGTCCACACTAAATGGTCCGTAATTTTAGATTTATAGCTTAGAATGACACGAATCCAATGCCCACATTAAGCGAGCTCAATTTTCTATATCCTAACAAAATTTGAGACTAAAATAGATACGATAAAGCGTCCAGCTAATCCAATCTATCCAAAACTGTAAGATGCCAAGCATTATGCTTCATTTATAAGCCTTTACTCAATGCGCACCAATGATCAGTTTAGAATGATCCCTTTAACTGGCCGATCAACTTGACATGACTGCTCTCAGTCATCCGTAACTTATGATTTAGAGCTAAGAGGGACACAAATCCAATGCTCACATTAAGGTAGATTAAATTTCTATTTTGTGACAAAATTTGAGACAAAACTGGATACGACAAAGCGTACAAATAATCAAATCTATCTCAAACTGCGTGATGCCATGCATTATGCTTCATTTACAAGCCTTTACTCAATGAGCCCAATTATCTGTATAGAATGTTCACTTTAAGTAGACTCTCAACTTGACATGTCTTCACTAAATCGTCCGTAACTTTTGATTTAGAGCTCAGAATGACACAAATCCAATCTTCACGTTAATCTAGATCAATTTTCTATATTATAACAACATTTTAGATAGAAATAGATATGACAAAGCATTCAAGTAATCCAATCAATCGAAAACTGTTTGATGCCATGCATTATACTTCATTTAAAAGCCTTTACTCAATGAGCACCAATGATCAGTTTAGAATTATCATATTAATGGCTGATCAACTTGACACGTCCTGAGTAAATTGTCCCTACCTCTTTATTTGAGCTTATAATGACACAAATCGAAATCCCAAGTTAAGCTAGATAATTGTTCTATATTTTGACAAAATTTGAGACAGAAGTAGAGATGACAAGGCGTCCAAGTAATCCAATCTATCCCAAACTGCATGCTACCATTCTTTAGGATTCATTTATAAGCCTTTAGTTAATGACCACCAATGATCAGTTTAGATTGATCACTTTAACTGGCCTACCAACTTGACATGTACTCAGTAAATCGTCCGTACCACTTGATTTGAGCTCATAATGACACAAATCAAATGCCCAGGTTAAGCTGGGTAAATGTTCTATATTTTGACAAAATTTGAGACAGAGGTAGAGAAGACAAAGGGTCCAAGTAATCCAATCTATCCCAATTTTGATTTATAGTTAAGAATGACACGAATCCAATGCCCACATTGAGCTAGTTCAATTTTCGATTTCTGAAAAAATTTGAGACAGAAATAGATACGACAAAGTCTCCAAGTAATCCAATCTGTCTAAAACTGTGTGATACCTTGTATTATGCTTCATTTATAAGCCTTTACTCAATGAGCACTATTGATCAGTTTAGAATGATCACTTTAACACTAAATCGTCCGTAACTTTTGATTTAGAGCTCAGATTGACATAAATCCAAAGCCCACGTTAATCTAGCATAATTTTGAATATTTTGACAAATTTTTAGACAGAAATAGAGACAACAAAGCATCCAAATAATCCAATATATCCAAACTGCTTGATAACATGCATTATGCTTCATTTATAAGCCTTTACTTAATGAGCACCAATGATCAGCTTAGAATGATCACTTTAACTAGTCGATCAACTTGACGTATCCGCACTAAATCGTCCTTTACTTTTGATTTAAAGCTCCGAATGACACGAATCCAATGCCCACGTTAAGCTAGCTCACTTTTCTATATTATTATAAAATTTGACACAGAACTAGATATGACAAAGCGTTCAAGTAATCCAATCTATCCAAACATGTTTGATACAATGCATTATGCTTCATTTATAAGCCTTTTCTCAATGACTACCAATGATCTGTTTAAAATAATCATATTAACTGTCCGATCAACTTGACATGTCCGCACTAACGCGTACGTAACTTTTGATTTTGAGCTCATAATGACACGAAATCCAATGTCGACGTTAAGCTAGCTCAAGTTTCTATATTGTGACAAAGTTTGAGATATAAGTAGATACGAGAAAGCGTCCAAGTAATCCAGTCTATCCAAACTCGTTGATGCCATGCATTATGCTTCATTTATAAGCCTTTACTTGATGAGCACCAATGATCAGTTTAGAATGATCACTTTAACTGGCCAATCAACTTGGCATGTCTGCACTAAATTGCATGTAACTTTTGATTTAGAGCTCAGAATGACACGAATCCAATGCTCACATTAAGCTAGCTCAATTTTCTATATTGTGACAAAATTTGACATAGAAATAGATACGACAACGCGTCTAAGTAATCCAATCCATTCCAAACTGCGTGATGCTATGCATTATTTTTCATTTATAAGCTTTTACTAAATGAGAACCAATGATCAGTTTAGAATGATCATTTTAACTGGCCGACCAACTTGTCATGTCTGCACTATATCGTCCATAACTTTTGATTTCTAGCTTAGAATCCAATGCCCACATTAAGGTAGTTCAATTTTCTATATTGTTACAAAATTTGAGACCGATCTAGATACGACAAGGTGTCCAAGTAGTACAATCTATGATGCCATGCATTATGCATCATTTATAAGCCTTTACGTCATGAGCACCATAGATCAGTTTAGAATGATCACTTTAACTGGCCGATCAACTTGACATGTCCGCCCTAAATCATCCGTAACTTTTTGATTTCGAGCTCAGAATCACACAAATCCAATGGCCACGTTAAACTAGCTCAATTTTCTATATTTTTGCAAAATTTGAGACAGATATAGAGACAACAAAGCATCGAAGAAATCCAATTTATCCCAAACTGTGTGATGCCATGCTTTATGCTTCATTTAAAAGCCTTTAACTAATAAGCACCAGTGATCAGTTTAGAATAATCACTTTAACTGCTCGATGAACTTGATATGTACGCACTAAATCATCCGTAACTTTTGATTTAGAGCTCAGAATCACACGAATCAAATGTCCACGTTAAGCTAGCTCAATTTTCTATATTGTAGCAAAATTTGAGAATGAAATTGATACGACAAAGCATCCAAGTCATCCAATCCATCCCAAACTGCGTGATACCATGCATTATTTTTCATTTACAAGTGTTTACTCAATGAGCACCACTGATAAGTTTAGAATGATCATTTTAACTAGTCGATCAACTTGTCATGTCTACCCTAAATCGTCCATAACTTTTGATTTATAAATTAGAATGACACGAATCCATTGCCCACATTAAGCTAGTTCAATTTTCTATATTGTGACAAAATTTGAGACATAAATAGAAACAATAAAGCATCCAAGTAATCCAATCTATCGCAACCTGTGTGATGCCATGCCTTATGTTTCATTTATAATCCTTTACTCAATGAGCACCACTGATACGTTGAGAATGATCAATTTAACTGGCCGATCAACTTGACATTTCCGCACTAAATCGTCCATAACTTTTGATTTAGAGTTTAGAATGACACGAATCCAATGCCCAACTTAAGCTAGCTCAATTTTCTATATTTTGACAAAATTTGAGACAGAAATAGAGACAAAGTGTGTCCAAGTAATCCAATCAATCCAAACTCCTTGATGCCATGAATTATGCTTCACTTATTAGCCTCTACTTAATGAGCACGAATGATCTGTTTAGAATGATCACTTAAACTGGCCAATCAACTTGATATGTCCGCACTAAATCATCTGTAACTTTGATTCAGAGCTCAGAATGATATGAATCCAATGCCCACGTTAAGCTAGCTCAATTTTCTATATTTTGACAAAATTTGAGACAGAAATAGATACGACAAAGCGTCCAAGTAATCCAATCCATCCCAAACTGGGTGATGCCGTGCATAATATTGCATTTATAAGCTTTAATGAATGAGCACAACTGATCAGTTTAGAAAGATCATTTTAACTGGCTAATCGCACTAAATCGTCCGTAACTTTTGTTTTAGTGCTCTGAATGACACAAATCCAATGCCCACGTTAAGCTAGCGCAAGTTCTATATTGTGACAAAATTTGAGACAGAAATAGATACGACAAAGCATCAAAGTCACCCAATCCATCCCAAACTGTGTGATGCCATGTATTATTTTTCATTTATAAGCTTTTACTCAATGAGCACCAATGTTAAGTTTAGAATGATCATTTTAACTGGCCGATCAACTTGTGATGTCTGCAATAAATCGTCCATAACTTTTGATTTATAGCTTAGAATGACACGAATCCAATACCCACATTAAGCTAGTTAAGTTTTTTATATTTTGACAAAATTTGAGACATAACTAGATACGAAAAAGCATCCAAGTAATCCAATATATCCCAACCTCCGTTATGCCATGCCTTATACTTCATTTATAAGCGTTTACTCAATGAGCACAATGATCACTTTAGGATGATCACTTTAACTGCCCGGTCAACTTAACATGTCTGCACTAAATCGTCAGTAATTTTTGATTTAGAGTTTCGAATGACACGAATCCAATGCCCATGTTAAGCTAGCTCAATTTTCTATATTATGACAAAATTTGAGACAAATATAGAGACATCAAAGCATCCAAGTAATCCAATCTATCCAAACTCCTTGATGTCATTCATTACGCTTCATTTATAAGACTTTACTTAATGTGCACCATGATCAGTTTAGAATGATCGCATAAACTGGCCAATCAACTTGACATGTCTGCACTTTATCGTTCGTAACTTTTGATTTCAAACTCAGAATGACACGAATCCAATGCCCACGTTAGGCTAGCTCAATTTTCTATATTGTAACAAAATTTGAGACAGATATAGATACAACAAAGCGTCCAAGTAATCACATATATCCAAAACTGTGTGATGCCATTCATTATGCTTCATTTATAATCCTATACTCATTGAGCACTAATGATCAGTTTAGAATGATCACTTTTATGGGCCGATGAACTTGACATGTCCGCATTAAATCGTCCATAACTTTTGATTTAAAGCTCATAATGACACGAATCCAATGCCCACGTTAAGCAAGCTCAATTTATATATTGCGAGAAAATTTGAGACAGAAATAGATGATACAAGGCATCCAAGTAATCCAATCTATACCAAACTGCGTGATGCCATGCATTATTTTGCATTTATAAGCTTTTACTAAATGAGCACAAATGATAAGTTTAGAATGATCATTTTAACTGGCCGATCAAATTTTCATGTCTGCACTAAATCGTTCATAACAATTGATTTATAGCTTAGAATGACACGAATCCAATGCCCACATTAACCTAGTTCAATTTTCTATATTGTGACAAAATTTGAGACAGAAATAGATACGACAAAGCGTCCAGGTAATCCAATCTATCCCAAACTGCGTGATGTCATGCCTTATGCTTCATTTATAAACCTTTACTCAATGAGCACCCATGATCAGTTTAGAATGATAACTTTAACTGGCCAATCAACTTGAAATGTACGTATTAAATTGTCCGTAACTTTTGATTTAGCACTCAGAGTGACAAAAATCCAATGCCCATGTTAAGGTAGCGCAATTTTCTATATTGTAACAAAATTTCAAAAAGAAATAGAGACGACAAAGCATCCAAATAATCTAATCTATCCAAAACTGTGTTATGCCATGCATTATGCTTCATTTATAAGCATTTACTCAATAAGCACCAATGATCAGTTTATAATAATCACTTTAAATGGCCGATGAACTTGAAATGTCCGCACTAAATCGTCTGTAATTTTTGATTTAGAGCTCAAAATGTCACGAATCCAATGCCCACGTCAAGCTAGCTAAAGTTTCTTTTTTTTTTTTTACAAAATTTGAGACAAAATAGATTCGACAAAGCGTCCAATTAATCCAAACAATCCCAAACAACGTGATGCCGTGTGTTATTTTTCATTTAAAAAACTTTTACTCAATGCGCACAAATGATCAGTTTAGAATGAACATTTTAACTGGCCGATGAATTTGTCATGTCTGCACTAAATCGTCCATAAATTTTGATTTATAGCTCAGAATGACACGAATCCAATGCCCACATTAAGCTAATTCAATTTTCTATATTGCAAAAAATTTGAGACAAAACTATATACGATAAAGCGTCCAAGTAATCCAATCTATCCCAAACTGCGTGATGCCATGCCTTATGTTTCATTTATAAGCCATTACTCAATGAGCATCAATGATCAGTTTAGACTGATCACTTTAACTGGCCGATTTACTTGACATGTCCACACTAAATTGTCCTTTACTTTTGGTTTAGAGCTCCGAATGACACAAATCCAATGCCCACGTTAAGATAACTCAATTTTCTATATATTGTAACAAACTTTGGAACAGAAATAGAGACGACAAAGCGTCCAAGTAATCCAATCTGTCCAAACTCCTTGACGCCATGCTTTATGCTTCATTTATAAGCCTTTACTTAATGACCACCAATGATCAGTTTAGAATGATCACTTTAACTGCCCGATCAGCTTGACATGTATGCGCTACATCGTTTGTAACTTTTGATTTAGAGCTAAGAAACACATGAATCCAATGCCCACGTTGAACTAGCTCAATTTTCTATATTGTGACAAAATTTGAGACAGAAATAGATAAGATAAAGCGTCCAAGTAATCCAATCTATCCAAAACACTCTGATGTCGTGCAGTATGCTTCAGTTATAAGTCTTTACTCAATGAGCACCAATGATCAGTTTAAATGATCACTTTAACTTGCCGATCAACTTGACATGTCCACACTAAATCGTTCGTAACTTTTTATTTAGAGCTTAGAATGATATGAAACCAATGCCCACGTTAAGGTAGCTCAATTGTCTATATTTTGACAAAAATTGAGATAGAAATAGAGATGAAAAAGCATCCAAGTAATCCAGTCAATCCAAACTACTTGATGCCATGAATTATGCTTCGTTCATAAGCCTTAGCTTAATCAGCACCAGTGATCAGTTTAGTTTGATCACTTTAACTGGCCATGCAACTTGACATGTCCACACTAAATCGTCAATAACTTTTGACTCAGAGCTCAGAATGACACGAATCCAATGCCCACGACAAGCTAGCTCAATTCTATATATTCTAACAAAATTTGAAACAGAAATATAGACGAGAAGGCGTCCAATTAATCCAATCAATCCCGTATGGCGTTATGCCATGCTTTATGCTGCATTTATAATCCATTACTTAATGAGCACCAATGATCTGTTTAGAATGATCAATTTAACTGGCCGATCAACTTGACATGTCCGCACTAAATCGTCCGTAAATTCTGATTTAGAGCTTAGAATGTTACGAATCCAATGCCCACGTTAATCTAGCTGAGTTTTCCATATTTTAACAAAATTTGAGACAGAAATAGAGACGGCAAAGCATCCAAGTAATCCAATCTATGCAATCTTTTGGATGCCATGCCTTATGCTTCATTTACAAGCCTTTACTTAATGAGCACCAATGATCAGTTTAGACTGATCACTTTAACTGGCCAATCAACTTGACTTTTCCGCACTAAATCGTCTGTAGCTTTTGATTTAGAGTTCGGAATGACACGAATCCAATGCCGACGCTAAGCTAGCTCAATTTTCTATATTGTGACAAAATTTGAGTCACAAAAAGAGACGTCAAAGCATCCTAGTAATCCAATCTATCCCAAAATACGTGATGCTATTCTTTATACTTCATTTATAAGGCTTTACGTAATGAGCAGCAATGATCAGTTTAGAATGATCAATTCAACAGGCCGATCAACTTGACATGTTCGCATTAAATCGTCTGTTACTTTTAATTTAGACCATAGACTGACATGAATCCAATGGCTACGTTAAGCTAGCTCAGGTTTCCATATTTTGACAAAAATTGATAGAGAAATCGAGAGGACAAAGCGTCCAAGTAGTCCAATCTATCCAAACTGCTTGATACCATGCATTATGCTTCATTTATAAACCTTTATATTAGTTTAGAATGATCAGTTTAATTGGCAACTTAACTTCACATGTCCGCACTAAATCGTATGTAACTTTTTTTTTAGAGCTTTAAATGACCCGAATCCAATGCCCACGTTAAGCTAGCTCACTTTTCTATATTGTAACTGAATTTGAGACAAGAAATATAGACGACTAAGCATCCAAGTAATCCAATCTATCCAATAATGTGTGATGTCATGCTTTATGATTCATTTATAAGCCTTTACTTAATGAGCACCAATGATTAGTTTAGAATGATCACTTTAATTGGCCACTCAACTTTACATATCCGTACTAAATTGTCCGTAACGTTTGATTTATAGCTCAGAATAACACAAATCCAATGTCCATGTTAAACTAGCTCAATTTTCTATATTGTAACAGAATTTGAGACATAAATAGAGACGACAAAAGCGTCCAAGTAATCCAATCTATCCCAAAACGCGTAATGCTATGCATTATTCTTCATTTAAAAGTCTTTGCTCAATGAGCACTAACGATATGTTTAAAATAATCATATTAACTGGCCGATCAACTTCACATGTCCGTACTAAATCGTTTGTAACTTTTGATTTTGATCTCAGAATAACACCGAGTCCAGTGTCGAAGTTAAAGCCAGATAAAGTTTCTATATTTTGACCAAATTTGAGATAGAAGTAGAGATGACAAAGCGTCCAAGTAATACAATCTATTCCAAACTGCGTAATGCCATACATTAGACTTCACTGATATGCATTTACTCAATGAGCACCAATGATCTGTTTAGAATAAGCATATTAACTGGCTGATCAACTTGACATGTCCGCACAAAATCGTCGGTACTTTTGATTTAGAACTCAGAATAACATGAATCCCATGCCCACATTAAGGTAGCTTAATTTTCTATATTTTGAAAACATTTGAGATAGAAGTAGAGACGATAAAGCTTCCAAGTAATCCAATCCATTCAAATTCCTTGATGCCATGCATTATGCTTCATTTGTAAGGCTTTATTTAATGAGCACCAATGATCAGTTTAAAATGATCATTTTAACTGGGCAAACAACTTGACTTGTCCGCAATAAATTGTACGAAACTTTTGATTTAGAGCTCAGAAACACACGAATCCAATACCCATGTTAAGCTAGCTAAATTTTCTATAGCGCAACAAAATTGGAGACAAAAATACATAAGACAAAGAGTCCAAGTAATCCATTCTCTCCAAAACTGTGTGATGCCATGCATTATGCTTCATTTATTAGCCTTTACTCAATCCACACCATTGATCAGTTTAGAATGATCATTTTAGTTGGCCGATCAACTTGCTTTGTCCGCAATAAGTCGTCTGTAATTTTTTATTCAGAGCTCAGAATGACACGAATCCAATGCCCACGTTAAGCTAGCTCAATTTTCTATATTTTGACGATGGCAAAGCGTCAAAGTAATCCAATCTATGCAAAACTGTGTGATGCCATGCTTCATGCTTCATTTATAAGCCTTTACTTAATAAGCACCAATGATCATTTTAGAATGATCATTTAAACTGGCCGATCAACTTAACATGTCCGCACTAAATCGTCCGTAACTTTTGAATTAGAGCTCCGAAACACACGAATCCAATGCCCACGTTAAGAATGCTAAATTTTCTACAGTGTAAAATAATTTGAGACATAAACAGAGACGAGAAAGCGTCCAAGTAATCAAATCTATCCAAACTGCTTGATGCCATGCATTATGTATCATTTATAAGCCTTTACTTAATGAGCACCAATGATCAGTTTAGTGATCACTTTAACTGGTCGATCAACTTGACATGTCCGCACTAAATCATCCGTAACTTTTTATTTAGAGATTGGAATGACACGAATCCAATGCCGACACTAAGCTAGCTCAATTTTCTATATTTTAACAAAATTTGAGTCACAAACAGAGACATCAAACCGTCCAAGTAATCCAATCTATCCAAAAATGCGTGATGCTATTCTGTATGCTTCATTTATAAGGCTTTATTTAATGAGCAGCAATGATCAGTTTAGAATGATAAATTTAACTTGCCGATCAACTTGACATGTTCCCGTTAAATCATCCGTAACTTTTAATTTAGATCTTAGAATGACAAATCCAATGGCTACGTTAAGCTAGCTCAGGTTTCCATATTTTGACAAATTTTGAGACAGAAATAGAGAGGACAAAACGTCCAAGTAATCCAATATAGACCAAACTGCTTCAAACCATGCATTATGCTTCATTTATAAACCTTTACAGAATGAGCACCAATGATCAGTTTATAATGATCACTTTAATTGGCCACTCAACTTGACATGTCCGCACTGAATCAGCTGTAACTTTTGATTTAGAGCTTAGAATGATCCGAATCCAATGCCCACGTTAAGCTAGCTCATTTTCTATATGTAACAGAATTTGAGACAGAAATAGGGACGAAAAAGCATACAAGTATTCCAATCTATCCCAAAATCTGTGATGTCATGCTTTATGGTTCATTTATAAGCCTTTACTTAATGAACACAAATGATTAGTTTAGAGTGATCACTTTAACTGGCCACTCAACTTGACATATCCATTCTATATCGTCCATCACTTTCGATTTATAGCTTAGAATGACACAAATCCAATGTCCATGTTAAGCTAGCCCAATTTTCTATATTGTAACAGAATTTGAGACATAAATAGTGACGACGAAGCATCCAAGTAATCCAATCTATCCCAGAATGTGTGATGCCATGCATTATTCTTCATTTAAAAGTGTTTACTCAATGAGCACCAATGATATGTTTACAATAATCATATTAACTGGCCGATTAACTTGAGATGTCCGTACTAAATCGTCCGTAACTTTTGATTTTGATCTCCAAATAACACCGAGTCCAGTGCCAAAGTAAAAGCTGGATAAATTCTCTATATTTTGACAAAATTTGAGACAGAAGTAGAGACGACAAAGCGTCCAAGTAAAAAATTTTATCCCAAACTGCGTGATGCCATACATTGGACTTCATTTATAAGCCTTTACTCAATAAGCATCAATGATCAGTTTAGAATAATCATATTAACTGGCTGATCAACTTGACATGTCCGCACAAAATTGTCGGTACTTTTGATTTAGAGTTCAAAATAACCCAAATCCAATGCCAACGTTAAGGTAGCTCAATTTTCTATATTTTGAAAAAATTTGAGACAAAAATTGAGACGACAAAGCTTCCAAGTAATCCAATCCATCCAAATTCCTTGATGCCACACATTATGCTTCATTTATAAGCCTTTATTTGATGAGCACCAAAGATCAGTTTAGAACGATCATTTTAAATGGGCAATCAACTTGACATGTCCGCACTAAATCGTATGAAACTATTGATTTAGAGCTCAGAAACACACGAATCCAATGCCCACGTTAAGCTAGCTAAAGTTTTTGTCGTGTAGCAAAATTTGAGACAAAAATACATAAGACAAAGCGTCCAGGTAATGCAATCTATCCAAAACTGTGTGATGCTATGCATTATGCTTCATTTATAAGCCTTTACTAAATCCACACCATTGATTAGTTTGGAATGATAATTTTAACTGGCCAATAGACTTGATATGTCCGCACTAAGTCATCTGTAACTTTTGATTTAGAGCACAGCATGACACGAATCCAATGCCCACGGCAAAGCGTCAAAGTAATCCAATATATGCCAAACTGCGTGATGCCATGCTTCATGCTTCATTTATAATCCTTTACTTAATAAGCACCAACGATCATTTTAGAATGATCATTTTAACTTGCCGATCAATTTGACATGTCCGCACTAAATCATCCGTAACTTCTGATTTAGAGCTCGGAAACACACGAATCCATTGCCCGCGTTAAAATTGCTAAATTTTCTATAGTGTAACAAAATTTGACACATAAATAGAGACGACAAAGCGTCCAAGTAATCAAATCTATCCATACTGCTTGATGCCATGCATTATGCATCACTTATAACCCTTTACCTAATGAGCCCAATGATCAGTTTAGAGTGATCACTTTAACTGGTCGATCAACTTGACATGTCCGCACTAAATCGTCCGTAACTTTTGATTTAGAGCTCAGAAACACACGAATCCAATGCCCACGTTAAGATTGCTAAATTTTCTATAGTGTAACAAAATTTGATACAAAAATAGAGACGACAAAGCGTCCAAGTAATCCAATCTTTCGAAAACTGTGTGATGCCACACATTATGCTTCATTAATAAGCCTATACTCAATCAGCACCAATGATCAGTTTACAATGATCACTTTAACGGGCCGATCAACTTTACATGCTCGGACTAAATCATCCGTAAATTTTCATTTAGAGCTCTGAATGACACGATTCCAATGCCCACGTTAAGCTAGCTCAATTTTCTATATTGTAACAAAATTTGAGGATGAAATAGATATGACAAAGCGTCCAAGTCATCCAATCCATCCCGAACAGCGTGATGCCATGCATTATTTTTTATTTACAAGCGTTTACTCAATGAGCACCAATGATCAGTTTAGAATGATCATTTTAATTGGCCGATCAACTTGACATGTCCGCACTAAATCGTCCGTAACTTTTGTTTTAGAACTTAAAATGATATGAATCCAATACCCACATTAAGCTAGCTAGATTTTCTATAATATGACAAAATTTGAGACATAAATAGATACGAAAAAGCGTTCAAGTAATCCAATCCATCCCAAACTGCGTGATGCCATGCATTATTTTTCATTTATAAGGTTTTATTGAATGAGCACCAGTGATTGGTTTAAAATGATCATTTTAACTTGCCGATCAACTTGTCATGTATGCACTAAATCATCCATAACTTTTGATTTATAGCTCAGAATGACACGAATACAATGGCCACGTTAAGATAGCTCAAATTTCTATATGGTAGCAAAATTTGAGACACAAATTGATACGAAAATGGGTCCAAGTAATCCAGTCCATCAAAAAATTTATCATACCATGCATTATGATTCATTTATAATCTTTTACTCAATGAGCACCAATGATCAGTTTAGAACGATCACTTTAACTGGCCGATCAACTTGGCAAATCCATACTAAATCGTCAGTAAATTTTGATTTAGATCTCAGAATGACACGAATCCAATGCCCTCATTAAGCTAGTTCAATTTTTTATATTTTGACAAAATTTGAGAGAGAAGTAGAAATGACAAAGCGTTCAAGTAATCCAATCTATTCAAAAATGCATGATGCAATGCTTTATGCTTCATTTATAAGCTTTTACTAAATGAGCACCAATGATCAGTTTAGAAGAATCATTTTAACTGGCTTATCAATTTTACATGTCTGCACAAAATTATTCATATCTTTTGATTTATAGCTCAAAATGACACAAATCCAATACACACAATAAGCTAGTTTAATTTTCTATATTTTTACAAAAATTGAGACAGAACTAGATACAACAAAGCGTCCAAGTAATCCAATATATCCCAAACTGTTTGATACCTTGCCTTATGCTTCATTTATAAGCCTTTACTTAGTGAGCACCAATGATCAATTTAGAATGATTACCTTAACTGGCCGATGAACTTGACATGACCACACTAAATTGTCCGTAACTTCTGATTTCGAGCTCAGAATTACACGAACCCAATGTCCACGTTAAGCTAGCTCAAATTTCCTATGTTTCCACAAAATTTGAGACAGAAATACATACGAAAAAGCATACAAGTAATCCAATCCATCCCAAACTGCGTGATGCAATGCATTGTTCTTCATTAATAAGCTTTTACTCAATGAGCACAAATGATCAGTTTAGAATAATCATATTAACTGGCCGATCAACTTGAAATTTCCACACTAAATCGTCCATAACTTCTGATTTATAGCTCAAAATGACACGAATCTAACGCCCACATTAAGCTAGTTCAATTTTCTATATTGTGACAAAATTTGAAACATAACTAGATAGGACATAGCGTCCAAGTAATCTAATCAATCCCAAACTGTGTGATGCCATGCTTTATGCTTCATTTATAAGACTTTACTTAATGAGCACCAATGATCAGTTTAGAATGTTCATTTAAACTCGCAGATCAACTTGACATGCGCACTAAATCGTCCGTAACTTTTGATTTAGAGCGTAGAAACACACGAATCCAATGCCCATGTTAAGCTAGATTAATTTTTTATAGTGTAATAAAATTTGAGACATAAATAAATTCGTCAAAGCATCCAATTAATCCAATCTATCCAAAACTATGTCATGCCATGCATTATGCTTCATTTATAAGCCTTTACTCAATGAGCACCAACGATCAATTTAGAATGATCATTTTAACAGGCCGATCACCTTGACATGTTTGCACTATATCATCCATAACTTTTGATTTATAGCTCAGAATGACAACAATCAATTGCTAACATTAAGCTAGTTCAATTTTGCATATTGTTATAAAATTTGAGATATAACTAGATACGACAAATCGTCCAAGTAATCAAATCTATCCTGAACTATATGATACCATGTATTATGAAGCTCTCCAGAAAAAAGAAGAAGAAAGGTCGAGTCACACTACATCGGGCTACGTCACAATAGTTAGGAATTGAATGATAAAATCCCCCAGGAGAAATAGAACCATCTGATTTGATTCGTTCTGACCGAAGAATGCCTAAAGGAGGAACCTAGCTTCTTCAGCGAAGCTGGAGGAACCTAGCTTCTTCAGCGAAGCTGGAGGAACCTAGCTTCTTCAGCGAAGCTGGAGGAACCTAGCTTCTTCAGCAAAGCTGGAGGAACCCCTGTCCCACTCCAAGCTAGGCCTGCTGAGCAAGATGCATTGTGATTTCCTCTTCTGTGGACACACTGGAATATGATCCAGGACTAATTCCTGAGACATCGATCAGGTCAGAGGTCTTAGGAGTAGATGCCGGGGGGAGAAGGAATTCTACGACTGATTGAGCCAAATCCTAGCTAGCTTCATGTATAAAGCTTTACTTAATGAGTACCAATGATCAGTTTAGAATGATCACTTTAACTATCCGATCAACTTGACATGTCCACACTAAATAGTCATTAACTTTAGATTTAAAGCTCAGAATGACACGAATCCAATGTTCACGTTAAGCTAGCTCAATTTTTTATATTTTGACAACATTTGAGACATAAATAGATACAACAAATCATAAAAGTAATCTAATCCATCCCATACTGCGTGATGCCATGCATTATTTTTCATTCATAAGCTTTTACTCAATGAGCACCAATGATCAGCTTAGAATGATCACTTTAGTTGGCTGATCAACTTAACATGTCCGCACTAAATCGTCCGTAACATTTGATTTAGAGCTTAAAATGACACGAATCCATTGCCCACGTTAACCGAGCTCAATTTTCTATAATATGAACAAATTTGAGACAAAAATAGATACGAAAAATCGTCCAAGTAATCCAATCTATCCCAAACTGGATGATGCCATGCGTTACGCTTTATTTATAAGCCTTCACTCAATCGTCACCAATGATCAGTTTAGAATGGTCACATTAACAGGCCGATCAACATGTAGTGTCCGCACTAAATCATCCGTAACTTTTGATTTAGAGGTCACAGTGATACGAATCCAATGCCTATGTTAAACTAGTTCAATTTTCTATATTGTGACAAAATTTGAGACAGAATTAGATACAACAAAGTGTCCAAGTAATCCAATCCATCTCAGACTGCGTGATGCCGTGCATTATTTTTCAGTTATAAGATTTTACTTAATGTTCACCAATGATCAGCTTAGAATAATCATATTAACTGGCCAATCAAGTTGAAATGTCCACACTAAATCGTCCATAACTTTTGATTTATAGCTCAGCATGACACGAATCCAATGCCCACATTAAGCTAGTTCAATTTTATATATTGTGACAAAATTTCAGACAGAAATAGATACAACAAATCGTACAAGTAATTCAATCCATCCCATACTACGTGATGCCATGCATTGTTCTTCATTCATAAGCTTTTACTCAATCAGCACAAATGATCAGTTTAAAATGATCATTTTAATTGACCGATCAACTTGACATGTCCACACTAAATCGTCCGTAACTTTTTATTTACATCTTAAAATGACACGAATCCAATACACACAATAAGCAAGTTCAATTTTCTATATTTTTACAAAATTTGAGACAGAACTAGATACAACAAAGCGTCCAAGTAATCCAATATATCCCAAACTGTTTGATACCTTGCCTTATGCTTCATTGATAAGCCTTTACTTAGTGAGCACCAATGATCAGTTTAGAATGATTACCCTAACTGGCCGATGAACTTGACATGACCACACTAAATTGTCCATAACTTCTGATTTCGAGCTCAGAATGACACGAATCCAATGTCCACGTTAAGCTAGCTCAAATTTCCTATGTTACCACAAAATTTGAGACAGAAATACATACGAAAAAGCATACAAGTAATCAAATCCATCCCAAACTGCGTGATGCAATGCATTGTTCTTCATTAATAAGCTTTTACTCAATGAGCACAAATGATCAGTTTAGAATAATCATATTAACTGGCCGATCAACTTGAAATGTCCACACTGAATCGTCCATAACTTCTGCTTTATAGCTCAAAATGACACGAATCTAATGCCCACATTAAGCTAGTTCAATTTTCTATATTGTGACAAAATTTGAAACATAAGTAGATAGGACATAGTGTCCAAGTAATCCAATCAATCCCAAACTGTGTGATGCCATGCTTTATGCTTCATTTATAAGACTTTACTTAATGAGCACCAATGATCAGTTTAGAATGTTCATTTAAACTCGCCGATCAACTTGACATGTACGCACTAAATCGTCCGTAACTTTTGATTTAGAGCATAGAAACACACGAATCCAATGCCCACATTAAGCTAGATTAATTTTTTATAGTGTAATGAAATTTGAGACATAAATAAATTCGTCAAAGCATCCAATTAATCCAATCTATCCAAAACTGTGTCATGCCATGCATTATGCTTCATTTATAAGCCTTTACTCAATGAGCACCAACGATCAATTTAGAATGATCATTTTAACAGGCCGATCACCTTGACATGTTTGCACTATATCATCCATAACTTTTGATTTATAGCTCAGAATGACAACAATCAATTGCTAACATTAAGCTAGTTCAATTTTGTATATTGTGATAAAATTTGAGATATAACTAGATACGACAAATCGTCCAAGTAATCAAATCTATCCCGAACTATATGATACCAGGTATTATGAAGCTCTCCAGAAAAAAGAAGAAGAAAGGTTGAGTCACACTACATCGGGCTACGTCACAATAGTTAGGAATTGAATGATAAAATCCCCCAGGAGAAATAGAACCTTCTGATTTGATTCGTTCTGACCGAAGAATGCCTAAAGGAGGAACCTAGCTTCTTCAGTGAAGCTGGAGGAACCTAGCTTCTTCAGCGAAGCTGGAGGAACCTAACTTCTTCAGCGAAGCTGGAGGAACCTAGCTTCTTCAGCGAAGCTGGAGGAACCTAGCTTCTTCAGCGAAGCTGGAGGAACCCGTGTCCCACTCCAAGCTAGGCCTGCTGAGCAAGATGCATTGCGATTTCCTCTTCTGTGGACACACTGGAATATGATCCGGGACTAATTCCTGAGACATCGATCAGGTCAGAGATCTTAGGAGTAGATGCCGGGGGGAGAAGGAATTCTACGACTGATTGAGCCAAATCCTAACTAGCTTCATGTATAAGCTTTACTTAATGAGCACCAATGATCAGTTTAGACTGATCACTTTAACTATCCGATCAACATGACATGTCCACACTAAATAGTTATTAACTTTAGATTTAGAGCTCACAATGACACGAATCCAATGTTCACGTTAAGCTAGCTCAATTTTTTTATATTTTGACAACATTTGAGACATAAAGAGATACAACAAATCATAAAAGTAATCCAATCCATCCCATACTGCGTGAGGCCATGCATTATTTTTCATTCATAAGCTTTTACTCAATGAACACCAATGATCAGCTTAGAATGATCACTTTAGTTGGCTGATCAACTTAACATGTCCACACTAAATCGTCCGTAACATTTGATTTAGAGCTTAAAATGACACGAATCCAATGCCCACGTTAACCTAGCTCAATTTTCTATAATATGAACAAATTTGAGACAGAAATAGATACAAAAAATCGTCCAAGTAATCCAATCTATCCCAAACTGGATGATGCCATGCGTTACGCTTTATTTATAAGCCTTTACTCAATCATCTCCAATGATCAGTTTAGAATGATCACTTTAACAGGCCGATCAACATGCAGTGTCCGCACTAAATCATCCGTAACTTTTGATTTAGAGGTCATAGTGACACGAATCCAATGCCTATGTTAAACTAGTTCAATTTTCTATATTGTGACAAAATTTGAGACATAATTATATACAACAAAGTGTCCAAGTAATCCAATCCCTCTCAGACTGCGTGATGCCGTGCATTATTTTTCAGTTATAAGATTTTACTTAATGTTCACCAGTTATCAGCTTAGAATAATCATATTAACTGGCCAATCAAGTTGAAATGTCTACACTAAATCGTCCATAACTTTTGATTTTTAGCTCAGAATGACACGAATCCAATGCCCACATTAAGCTAGCTCAATTTTATATATTGTGACAAAATTTCAGATAGAAATAGATACAACAAATCGTACAAGTAATTCAGTCCATCCCATACTACGTGATGCCATGCATTGTTCTTCATTCATAAGCTTTTACTCAATGAGCACAAATGATCAGTTTAAAATGATCATTTTAATTGACCGATCAACTTGACATGTCCGCACTAAATTGTCCGTAACTTTTGATTTAGATCTTAAAATGACACGAATCCAATGCCCGCGTTAAGCTAGCTCAATTTTCTATAATATGACAAAATTTGAGACAGAAATAGATATGACAAAGCGTCCATGTAATCCAATCCATCCCACACTGCGTGATGCCATGCATTATTTTTCATTTATAAGGCTTTACTCAATGAGCACCAATGATCAGTTTAGAATGATCATTTTAACTGGCCGATCAAGTTGTCATGTTTGCACTAAATCATCAATAACTTTTGATTTACAGCTCATAATGACAGGAATCCTATGCCCATATTAAGCTTGCTCAACTGTCTATTTGGTAACAAAATTTGAGATAGAAATAGATACGAAAATGCATCCAAGTAATCTAATCTACCCAAAACTGTGTGATGCCATGCATTATGATTCATTTATAAGCTTTTACTCAATGAGCACCAATGATCACTTTGGAATGATCACTTTAACTGGCCGATCAACTTGACATGTCCACACTAAATTTCGTAACTTTTGATTTAGAGCTTAGAGTGGCACGAATCCAATGTCCATGATATGCTAGCTCAATTATTCTATATTGTGACAAAATTTGAGACAGAAATAGATACAAGAAATCGTACAAGTAATCCAATCCATCCCATACTGCATGATGCCATGCATTATACTTCATTCATAAGCTCTTACTCAATGAGCACCAATGATCATTTTAATTGCCCAATCAACTTGACATTTTCGCACTAAATCGTCCGTAACGTTTGATTTAGAGCTTAAAATTACACGAATCCAATGCCCACCTTAAGGTAGATCAATTTTCTATAATATGAAAAAAATTTGAGACTAGAATATATACGACAAAGCGTCCAAGTAATCTAATCCATTCCAAACTGCGTGATGCCATGCATTATTTTTCTTTTGTAAGGTTTTACTCAATACCCACCAAAGATCAGTTTACATTGATTTTTTTAACTGGCCGATCAACTTGTCATGTCTGCACTAAATCGTCCTTAACTTTTGATTTATAGCTCATAATGACACGAATCCAATGCCCACGCTAAGTTAGCTCAATTGTCCATTTGGTAATAAAATTTGAGACATAAATAGATACGAAAATGCGTACAAATAATCCAATCTATCCAAAACTATATGATGTCATGCATTATGATTCGTTTATAAGGTTTTACTCAATGAGCACAAAAGATTAGTTTAGAATGATTACTTTTATTGGCCGATCAACTTGACATGTCCACACTAAATCGTCCTTAACTTTTGATTTAGAGCTCAGAATTGTACGAATCCAATGTCCATGATAACCTAGCTCAATTTTCTATATTATGACGAAATTTGAGACGGAATAGATATGACAAAGCGTACAAGTATTCCAATCCAACCCAAACAGTGTGATACCATGCAATATTCTTCATTTATAAGCTTTTACTCATTGAGGACCAATGATCAGTTTAGAATGATCATTTAATTGGCCGATCAACTTGACATGTCCGCACTAAGTCGTCCATAACTTTAGATTTAGAGCTTAAATGACACGAATCTAATGCCCATGTTAAGCTAGCTCAATTTTCTATAATATGACAAAATTTAAGACAGGAATAGATAGGACAAAGCGTTCAAGTAATCTAATACATCCCAAACTGCGTGACGCCATGGATTATTTTTCGTTTATAAGGTTTTACTCAATGAGCACCAATGATCACTTTAGAATTATCATTTTAACTGGCCAATCAACATGTTATGTCTGTACTAAATTGTCTATTACTTTTGATTCAGAGCTCAGAATGACACGAGTCCAATGCCCTTGTTAAGCTAGCTCAATTTTCTATATTTTGACAAAATTTGAGACAGAAATAGAGAAGACAAAACATCCACGTAATCCAATCTATCCCAAACTGCGTGATGCCATGCTGTATTCTTCATTTATATGGCTTTACTTAACGAGCACCAATGACCATTTTAGAATAATCATATTAACTGGCAGATCAACCTGACATGTCCGCACTAAATCGTCCATAAATTTTGATTTAAAGATCTGATGACACGAATCCAGTGCCCACGTTAAGATAGCTCAATTTTCTATATTGTGACAAACTTTGAGATACAAATAGATAGGACAAAGCATCCAAGTAATCCAATCCATCCCAAACAATGTGACGCCCATTATTCTTCATTTATTAGCTTTTACTCAATGAGCACCAAAGATTAGTTTAGAATGATCCTTTTAACTCGCCGATCAACTTGACATGTCCGCTCTAAATCGTCCGGAACTTTTGATTTAGAGATTAGAAGATATGAATAATCCAGCGCCCACGTTTAGCTAGCTCAATTTTCTATATGGTGACAAACTTTGAGAAAGCAATAGATATGACAATGCATCCAAGTAATCAAATCTATCCAAAACTGTGTGATGTCATCCATTATGATTCATTTATATGCCTTTACTCAGTGAGCACCAATGATCAGTTTAGAATGATCACTTTAACTGGCCGATGAACTTGACATATCCGGACTACATCGTCTGTAGCTTTATATTTAGAGCTCATAATGACACGAATCCAACGTCCACGTTAAGCTAGCTCAATTTTCTATATTTTAACAAAATTAGAGATAGAAATAGAGACAACAAAGTGTCAAACTAATCCAATCTATCCCAAAAAGCGTGATGCCATGCTTTATGCTTCATTTATAAGCTTTTACTTAATGAGCACCAATGATAAATTTAGAATAATCATTTTAACTGGTCGATCAACTTGACATGTCTGCTCTAAATCATCCATAACTTTTGATTTATACCTCAGAATGACACGAATACAATACCCACATTAATGTAGTTCAATTTTCTATATAGTGACAAAATTTGAGACAAAACTAGATAAAACAAAACGTCCAAGTATCCAATCTATCCCAATCTGTGTGATGCCATGCCTTATGCTTCATCTATAACCCTTTACTGAATGAGCATCAATGATCATTTTAGAATGATCATTTTAACTGGCCAATCAACTGGACATGTCCGCATTAAATCGTCTATAACTATTGATTCAGAGTTCAGAAATACAACATTTCAATGCCCTTGTTAAGTTAGCTCAATTTTCAATATTTTGACAAAATTTGAGGTAGAAATAGAGAAGACAAAGCGTTCAAGCAATCCAATCTATCACAAACTGTGTGATGCCATGCTTTATTTTTCATTTATAAGCCTTTACTTAATGAGCACCAATGATCATTTTAGAATGATCATTTTAACTGGCCGATCAACTTGACATATCCGCACTAAATCATCCGTAAGTTTTTATTTAGAGCTATGAAGCACACGAACCTAATGCCCATGTAAAGCTAGCTAAATTTTCTATAGTGTAACAAATTTTGAGATAGAAATAGATTTGACAAGCCATCCAATTAATCCAATATATCCAAAACTGTGTGATGCCATGCATTATGTTTCATTTATAAACCTTTACTCAATGCGCACCAATGATCTGTTTAGAATGATCACTTTAACGGCTGATCAACTTGACATGTCCGCACTAAATGGTCTGTAACTTTCGATTTAGAGCTCAAAAACACACGAATCCAGTGCCCACGTTAAGCTAGCTCAATTTTCTATATTGTGACAAACTTTGATACTGAAATAGATACGACGAAGCGTCCAAGTAATCCAATCGATCCCAAACTACGTGATGCCATGCATTATTTTTCATTTATAAGCTTTTAGTCAATGAGCACCAATGATCAGTTTAGAATGATCCTTTTAACTTGCCGATCAACTTGACATGTCTGCACTAACTCGTACATAACTTATTGACATAGGAAAATCAAATAAGACCTATCTTGACCTACAAGGCAAGTGTGAGCACGAAAATTCAGTTTGAATAACAAGGGAAATGAAAAAGGATGGGTTATTATTAACCACATGGTTGAAATGGTTAAATAGCTACCTTGGGAGAAGAATCAAGGTGGAAAAGTCATGCCCATGCTGCACACAGTCTTGGCAACCACACCAAACAGTCATGCCCATGCTGCACACAGTCTTGGCAACCACACCAAACAGTCATGCCCATGCTGTCTCCTCTCTTCTCATTGGTTGTTGACAGGCTCCTCCTCTATTCAAACTCATCCACAAGTTTGAATTCGTTTTCTTTTGTGTTCACATTGTAAATCCTCTATAAAAGGGCTGTAAAGACTCAATGTATAATATACTCTTAGGAGATTCTTCTCCATAAGTCTAAGTCATTTCTCATTTTCTCATACTTCTCTTTGAGTTTTCAGATTCAATTCTTCACATTTCTCCTCTATAATCTCAATATTCTTACATGGTATCAGAGCATAAGATCATTCTCTTATCTTTTCTACTCAAATCTCTCAGTTTCTAATCTAAAATTCTGTCAAAAATCTCTCAGTCTTTAGACTAAAAACTCACGGTTTCATTCAACCATAAAAGCTGCTTCCTTTGAGCTCTTCAAAGCCTAACAATGGAGGATACAGTTCAAATTAGTTCCAGCCTGAAACCTACGGTGATAGCAGTAGTTCTCAAAGGCTTGAACTACACATTATGGTCAAGAACCATCAAGACAGCCATTTGTGGCAAAGGACTTTGGAATCACATCTTGGAGGATAATACTCCATCTATAGATGATCCAAAGGAGAAGAAGGATGAGGCAACAAGAAAAGAAGAAGCTAGGTGGTTCCAAGAAGATCAATCAGTCCTTGGATTCCTCCAAAATTCATTGGACCCATCCATTCTTGAAGCTTATTCACATTGTGAAACTGCCAAGTCTCTTTGGGACACTCTCAAGAGGGTGTATGGGGATGTTTCAAACCTCAGCCGTGTGTATGAGGTTAAGAAGGCTCTCAATGATCTACACCAAGAGGATATGGAGTTCACAAAATTCCTGGGCAAGTTCCAGTCAACATGGTCCGAGCTTGACATGTTGAGACCAAGTTCTATGGATCCAAAGGTGCTTAATGAAAGGAAGGAACAAGACAAGATATTTGGGCTCCTTCTCAACCTAAATCCAGCCTTTAAGGATGTGATTAAGTCCATCCTGAGAGAGCCAAAACTCCCTGATTTCGAAGAGGTGTGCTCACGGATTCAAAGGGAGCAAGGCAACATTGGTTTGTTTGGTGGTAAAGGAGAACTAGTCATGGCCAACAAAAGCGTGTTTAAGCAAGAGGATAGGAAGAGTGTGATGTGTGAGCATTGTAAGAGGAATGGCCACATCAAGGACAAGTGCTGGATACTTCATCCTCATCTCAAGCCAAACCGGTTCAAGGATTCAAAGGCTAACATCTCTCAAATGGTTGCGACTGAACCGCAAGTTCATCCAACCAAGGAGGGGAGCTAGCTATGAATGTATCCATGGAGTATGTTAAGAAGAGTGACTTGGAGGATCTCATCAAGGCCTATGCCTCAAAACTCTCCGGTATCACACTCTACTCCCATAAATCGCTTGATAAACCAGATCATAAGTTGGTAGTGGATTCAGGTGCTTCTCACCATATGATTGGCAATGCTAGGTTGTTAAAGAACATTGAACCATGTCTAGGACAAGTAACTATAGCTGATGGTAAGGGTATTCCAATTGAAGGAACCGGAAAATTAAGACTATTTGACAAAGAAACTAATGCATTCTTTGTACCTAAATTTAAGTCTAATCTAGTTTCTGTCAAAAAGGCTACTAAAGACCTCAATTGCAATGTTACATTTGGGCCTAACAATGTTTACTTTCAGGATATTAAGAGTGGTAAGATACTTGGAGGTGGTGTAACTCAAGATGAGCTCTATGTTCTTGAAGACCCTCCAAGCAATTTGGATTCCTTAGCTTTCAAATCCTGTGTTTTTGCTAATAAAGATGTCTTATGGCATGCTAGATTAGGACATCCTCATGCTCGTGCTTTAAGCTTAATAATTCCTAATGTCGCTTATGATCACTCAGTTTGTGAGGCTTGTATCCTTGGCAAACATTGTCGTGTTGTTTTCCCTAAATCGTCTACAATTTATGAGCATTGCTTTGATTTAGTACATTCCGATGTTTGGACCTCACCTTACATGTCTAGAGATAGGAATAAATACTTTGTGACCTTTATAGATGAGAAATCGAAATATACATGGGTTACATTACTTCCATCTAAAGATAGGGTTTATGAGGCATTTATAAACTTTCATAATTATGTTACTAATCAATTCAATGCCAAGATCAAAGTGTTAAGATCAGATAATGGAGGGGAATACACAAGTCAAAGATTCAAAGCTCATCTAAACAAACATGGAATACTACATCAAACTAGCTGTCCACACACACCACAACAAAATGGAGTTGCTGAAAGGAAGAACCGACACTTAATGGAAGTAGCAAGATCCATGATGTTTCATACCAATGTTCCTAAAGGTTTTTGGGGAGATGCAGTCTTGGTTGCTTGCTACCTCATCAATCGGATTCCAACCAAAGTCTTGCAAGATATATCCCCATTTGAGGTACTCAATAAAACTAAACCTTCCATTGATCATTTACGTGTATTTGGGTGTGTGTGCTTTGTGTATGTTCCAGGTGATCTAAGAAACAAGTTGGAGGCAAAGAGCATCAAGTGTATGTTCCTTGGATATTCGACAACACAAAAGGGTTATAAGTGCTATGATCCGAGCAACAACAGGACATATGTGTCTAGAGATGTCAAGTTCATAGAAGAACAAAGCTATTATGATCAGAAAGATTGGGAAGGATTGAAGGATCTCTCAAGGTCACCTTCTGATTTGGCTACGAGTTTGAGGTTTCTCTTGAATCATTTGGGAAATGATCTGCCAAAGGATTCAAGACACGAAGAAACAAGAACCTTAAGTAGTTCACAAGATACCCAAGAGAATGAACAAGGGGTGGTAACTCAAGAACCAACTCCAATCCAAGAAGAAGCTATGGCCCAAAATCAAGAACAAGACGACTTGGAAGTGGGTATAGAGGAACCTATTCACCAAATGGAAGAGGAAACGGTTGTAGAGGAGGCTGCACCACCTGTTCAGCATTTAAGGAGGAGTACTAGACTTAGGAACACTAGGGTATTCTACAACAACCAGGCCGTGGCTCATCCCATACAAGCTGTTTGTTCCCTTGACCTCTTGCTATCTAGTCATCAAGCATTCCTTGGAAAGATTGAACAAAGTCAGATTCCAAGGACTTATGAAGAAGCTGAGAGCAAGAAAGAATGGTTAGATGCAGTGAGAAATGAGAAGGGAGCTATGGAAAGGAATCATACATGGGATATACAAGAACTTCCCAAAGGCAAGAAGGCTGTGAGTTCCAAGTGGGTGTTCACCATCAAGTATAAGAGCAATGGGGACATAGAAAGGTACAAGGCACGTCTAGTTGCAAGAGGCTTCACTCAAACATATGGAGAGGACTATACTGATACATTTGCACCGGTGGCTAAGCTACACACTGTAAGGGTTGTTCTTTCACTAGCTACGAATCTGACTTGGGACTTATGGCAAATGGATGTCAAGAACGCATTCCTACAAGGAAAAGAGGAAGTGTATATGACTCCACCACCAGGCCTTGAAGATTTTTGCAAAGAGGGACAGGTTCTAAGACTTAGGAAGGCAATATATGGGTTGAAGCAGTCACCAAGGGGCTGGTATCACAAATTAAGCTCCACACTTACTGATAATGGGTTTAGGAAATCCCATTCAGATCATACTTTGTTCACTCGTCAAAACTCCAAAGGAATCGTGGCGGTCTTAGTTTATGTGGATGACCTTATCATCACAGGAGATGATAAGGAAGGAATTCAGTCCACAAAGGCCTTCTTAAACAGATCATTTGACATCAAGGATCTTGAAGAGTTGAAGTACTTCTTGGGTATTGAAGTGTGTCGGTCTCAAGGAGGGCTCTTTCTATCCCAAAGAAAGTATGCTCTTGATCTGTTGACAGACACGGGAAAGCTTGGGGCTAAACCGGCCAAAACTCCTCTTGAAGATGGCTACAAGGTCAACGGAAAGGGGGGAGAAAGCTGATGAGTTATTTAAGGATGTTTCTCAGTATAGGAGACTAGTTGGGAAGCTGATCTACCTCACCCTCACACGACCAGACTTGTGTTTTGCTGTGAATCAAGTAAGTCAACATATGCAAAAGCCTACTGTATATCATTGGAGCATGGTAGAAAGGATCCTTAGATACATCAAAGGATCTCCTGGTCAAGGTATATGGATGGGCAAGAATGGGAACACTGAGATTGTCGGGTATTGTGATGCGGATTGGGCTGGTGATAGGGTGGATAGGAAACCAACCACTGGGTATTGCACCTTTGTTGGTGGGAACTTAGTCACTTGGAAGACTAAGAAGCAGAAGGTGGTATCATGTTCTAGTGCTGAAGCAGAATATAGGGCTATGAGGAAGCTGACAAATGAAGTAACTTGGCTCAAAGCACTCTTGAAAGATTTCGGTATTGCACAACCAGGGCCAATTGCCTTCCATTGTGATAATCAGGCAGCCATTCACATAGCTTCAAACTATCCAATTCAATGCCCATGTTATACAAGGAGTGAAAAAATTTTCTATAATGTGAAAAAATTTGTGACAGAAACAGATACGACAAAGCATCCAAGTAATCCAGTATATCGCAAACAGCGTGATGCCATGCATTATTCTTTATTTATAAGCTTTTATTCAATGAGCACCAATGATCAGTTTAGAATGATCATTTTAACTGGCCGATCAACTTGATATGTCCACACTAAATCGTCTGTAACTTTTGATTTATAGCTCAGAATGACACAAATCCAATCCCCACGTTAAGCTAGTTCAATTTGCTATATTGTGACAAATTTGAGATGGAATTAGAAACGAAAACGTGTCCTTGTAATTCAATCTATCCAGGACTGCGTGATGCCATGCATTATGCTTCATTTATAAGCCTTTACTCAACGAGCACCAAGGATTAGTTTAGAATGATCATTTTAACAGGCCGATCAACTTGACTGTTTGCACTAAATCATCCGTAACTTTTGAAAAGAATCCAATGTCCACGTTAAGCTAGCTTAATTTTCTATATTGAGACAAAATTTGATATACAAATAGATACAACAAAGTGTACAAGTAATCCAATCTATCCCAAACTGCATGACGCCTTGCATTATGCTTCATTTATAAGCCTTTACTCAATGAGCACCAATGATTTATTTAGAATGATCATATTAAGTGGCCGATCAACTTAACATATCCAAACTAAATTGTCCGTAACGATTGAATTACAGCTTACAATGACACGAATCCAATGCCCACGTTAAGCTAGGTCAATATTCAATATTGTGACAAAATTTTAGACAAAAATAGATACGAAAAAGCGTCCAAGTTATCCAGTCTACCGTAAAATATGTTATGCCATGCATTATTCTTTATTTATAAGCTTTTACTCAATGAGCACCAATGATCAGTTTAGAATGATCATTTTAACAGGCCGATCAACTTGACATGTATGCACTAAATTGTCCGTAATTTTCATTTATATCTCAGAATGACACGAACCCAATGCCTACGTAAAGGTAGTTCAATTTGCTATATTGTGATAAAATTTGAGACAGAACTATATACGACAAAGCATCCAAGTAATTCAATCTATCCAAGTATGCGTGATGCCATGCATTATGCTTCATTTATAAGCCTTTACTTAATGAGCGCCAATGATCAGTTTAGAATAATCTAATTAACTTGCCAATCAACTTGACATGTTCACACTAAATCATATGTAACTTTTGTTTTAGAGCACATAATGACACGAATCCAATGTCCACGTTAAGCTTTTATTCAATGAGCACCAATGATCAGTTTAGAATGATCATTTTAACTGGCCGATCAACTTGATATGTCCACACTAAATCGTCCGTAACTTTTGATTTATAGCTCAGAGTGACACAAATCCAATCCCCACGTTAAGCTAGATCAATTTGCTATATTGTGACAAATTTGAGATGGAATTAGAAACGAAAAAGTGTCCTAGTAATTCAATCTATCCAGGACTGCGTGATGCCATGCATTATGCTTCATTTATAAGCCTTTACTCAACAAGCACCAAGGATTAGTTTAGAATGATCATTTTAACAGGCCGATCAACTTAACTGTTTGCACTAAATCATTCGTAACTTTTGAAAAGAATCCAATGTCCACGTTAAGCTAGCTTAATTTTCTATATTGAGACAAAATTTGATATATAAATAGATACAACAAAGTGTACAAGTAATCCAATCTATCCCAAACTGCATGACGCCTTGCATTATGCTTCATTTATAAGCCTTTACTCAATGAGCACCAATGATTTATTTAGAATGATCATATTAAGTGGCCGATCAACTTAACATGTCCAAACTAAATTGTCCGTAACGTTTGAATTACAGCTTACAATGACACGAATCCAATGCCCACGTTAAGCTAGCTCAATATTCAATATTGTGACAAAATTTTAGACAAAAATAGATACGACAAAGCGTCCAAGTTATCCAATCTACCGCAAAATATGTTATGCCATGCATTATTCTTTATTTATAAGCTTTTACTCAATGAGCACCAATGATCAGTTTAGAATGATCATTTTAACAGGCCGATCAACTTGACATGTATGCACTAAATCATCTGTAATTTTCATTTATATCTCAGGATGACACGAACCCAATGCCTACGTCAAGGTAGTTCAATTTGCTATATTGTTATAAAATTTGAGACAGAACTATATACGACAAAGCGTCCAAGTAATTCAATCTATCCAAGTCTGTGTGATGCCATGCATTATGCTTCATTTATAAGCCTTTACTTAATGAGCGCCAATGATCAGTTTAGAATAATCTAATTAACTTGCCAATCAACTTCACATGTTCACACTAAATCATTTGTAACTTTTGTTTTAGAGCACATAATGACACGAATCCAATGTCCACGTTAAGCTTTTATTCAATGAGCACCAATGATCAGTTTAGAATGATCATTTTAACTGGCCGATCATTTTGATATGTCCACACTAAATCTTCCGTAACTTTTGATTTATAGCTCAGAGTGACACAAATCCAATCCCCACATTAAGCTAGATCAATTTGCTATATTGTGACAAATTTGAGATGGAATTAGAAACGAAAAAGTGTCCTAGTAATTCAATCTATCCAGGACTGCGTGATGCCATGCATTATGCTTCTTTATAAGCCTTTACTCAACGAGCATCAAGGATTAGTTTAGAATGATCATTTTAACAGGCCGATCAACTTAACTGTTTGCACTAAATCATCCGTAACTTTTGAAAAGAAGCCAATGTCCACGTTAAGCTAGCTTAATTTTCTATATTGAGACAAATTTTGATATATAAATAGATACAACAAAGTGTACAAGTAATCCAATCTATCCCAAACTGCATGACGCCTTGCATTATGCTTCATTTATAAGCCTTTACTCAATGAGCACCAATGATTTATTTAGAATGATCATATTAAGTGGCCGATCAACTTAACATTTCCAAACTAAATTGTCCGTAACGTTTGAATTACAGCTTACAATGACACGAATCCAATGCCCACGTTAAGCTAGCTCAATATTCAATATTGTGACAAAATTTTAGACAAAAATAGATACGACAAAGCGTCCAAGTTATCCAGTCTACCGCAAAATATGTTATGCCATGCATTATTCTTTATTTATAAGCTTTTACTCAATGAGCACCAATGATCAGTTTAGAATGATCATTTTAACAGGCCGATCAACTTGACATGTATGCACTAAATCGTCCGTAATTTTCATATCTCAGAATGACACGAACCCAATGCCTACGTAAAGGTAGTTCAATTTGCTATATTGTGATAAAATTTGAGACAGAACTATATACGACAAAGCATCCAAGTAATTCAATCTATCCAAGTATGCGTGATGCCATGCATTATGCTTCATTTATAAGCCTTTACTTAATGAGCGCCAATGATCAGTTTAGAATAATCTAATTAACTTGCCAATCAACTTGACATGTTCACACTAAATCATATGTAACTTTTGTTTTAGAGCACATAATGACACGAATCCAATGTCCACGTTAAGCTTTTATTCAATGAGCACCAATGATCAGTTTAGAATGATCATTTTAACTGGCCGATCAACTTGATATGTCCACACTAAATCGTCCGTAACTTTTGATTTATAGCTCAGAGTGACACAAATCCAATCCCCACGTTAAGCTAGATCAATTTGCTATATTGTGACAAATTTTAGATGGAATTAGAAACGAAAAAGTGTCCTAGTTATTCAATCTATCCAGGACTGCGTGATGCCATGCATTATGCTTCATTTATATGCCTTTACTCAACGAGCACCAAGGATTAGTTTAGAATGATCATTTTAACAGGCCGATCAACTAAACTGTTTGCACTAAATCATTCGTAACTTTTGAAAAGAATCCAATGTCCACGTTAAGCTAGCTTAATTTTCTATATTGAGACAAAATTTGACATATAAATAGATACAACAAAGTGTACAAGTAATCCAATCTATCCCAAACTGCATGACGCCTTGCATTATGCTTCACTTATAAGCCTTTACTCAATGAGCACCAATGATTTATTTAGAATGATCATATTAAGTGGCCGATCAACTTAACATTTCCAAACTAAATTGTCCGTAACGTTTGAATTACAGCTTACAATGACACGAATACAATGCCCACGTTAAGCTAGCTCAATATTCAATATTGTGACAAAATTTTAGACAAAAATAGATACGACAAAGCGTCCAAGTTATCCAGTCTACCGCAAAATATGTTATGCCATGCATTATTCTTTATTTATAAGCTTTTACTCAATGAGCACCAATGATCAGTTTAGAATGATCATTTTAACAGTCCGATCAACTTGACATGTATGCACTAAATCGTCCGTAATTTTCATTTATATCTCAGAATGACACGAACCCAATGCCTACGTCAAGGTAGTTCAATTTGCTATATTGTGATAAAATTTGAGACAGAACTATATACGACAAAGCGTCCAACTAATTCAATCTATCCAAGTCTGCGTGATGCCATGCATTATGCTTCATTTAAAAGCCTTTACTAAATGAGCGCGAATGATCAGTTAGAATAATCTAATTAACTTGCCAATCAACTTGACATGTCCACACTAAATCATATGTAACTTTTGTTTTAAAGCACATAATGACACGAATCAAATGTCCACGTTAAGCTTTTATTCAATGAGCACCAATGATCAGTTTAGAATGATCATTTTAACTGGCCGATCAACTTGATATATCCACACTAAATCGTCCGTAACTTTTGATTTATAGCTCAGAATGACACATATCCAATCCCCACGTTAAGCTAGTTCAATTTGCTATATTGTGACAAATTTGAGATGGAATTAGAAACGAAAAAGTGTCCTAGTAATTCAATCTATCCAGGACTGCGTGATGCCATGCATTATGCTTCATTTATAAGCCTTTACTCAACAAGCACCAAGGATTAGTTTAGAATGATCATTTTAACAGGCCGATCAACTTGACTGTTTGCACTAAATCATCCGTAACTTTTGAAAAGAATCCAATGTCCACGTTAAGCTAGCTTAATTTTCTATATTGAGACAAAATTTGATATATAAATAGATACAACAAAGTGTACAAGTAATCCAATCTATCCCAAACTGCATGACGCCTTGCATTATGCTTCATTTATAAGCCTTTACTCAATGAGCACCAATGATTTATTTAGAATGATCATATTAAGTGGCCGATCAACTTAACATGTCCAAACTAAATTGTCCGTAACGTTTAAATTACAGCTTACAATGACACGAATCCAATGCCCACGTTAAGCTAGCTCAATATTCAATATTGTGACAAAATTTTAGACAAAAATAGATACGACAAAGCGTCCAAGTTATCCAGTCTACCGCAAAATATGTTATGCCATGCATTATTCTTTATTTATAAGCTTTTACTCAATGAGCACCAATGATCAGTTTAGAATGATCATTTTAACAGGCCGATCAACTTGACATGTATGCACTAAATTGTCCATAATTTTCATTTATATCTCAGAATGACACGAACCCAATGCCTACGTCAAGGTAGTTCAATTTGCTATATTGTGATAAAATTTGAGACAGAACTATATACGACAAAGCGTCCAAGTAATTCAATCTATCCAAGTCTGCGTGATGCCATGCATTATGCTTCATTTATAAGCCTTTACTTAATGAGCGCCAATGATCAGTTTAGAATAATCTAATTAACTTGCCAATCAACTTGACATGTCCACACTAAATCATATGTAACTTTTGTTTTAGAGCACATAATGACACGAATCCAATGTCCACGTTAAGCTTTTATTCAATGAGCACCAATGATCAGTTTAGAATGATCATTTTAACTGGCCGATCAACTTGATATGTCCACACTAAATCGTCCGTAACTTTTGATTTATAGCTCAGAATGACACATATCCAATCCCCACGTTAAGCTAGTTCAATTTGCTATATTGTGACAAATTTGAGATGGAATTAGAAACGAAAAAGTGTCCTAGTAATTCAATCTATCCAGGACTGCGTGATGCCATGCATTATGCTTCATTTATAAGCCTTTACTCAACAAGCACCAAGGATTAGTTTAGAATGATCATTTTAACAGGCCGATCAACTGACTGTTTGCACTAAATCATCCGTAACTTTTGAAAAGAATCCAATGTCCACGTTAAGCTAGCTTAATTTTCTATGTTGAGACAAAATTTGATATATAAATAGATACAACAAAGTGTACAAGTAATCCAATCTATCCCAAACTGCATGACGCCTTGCATTATGCTTCATTTATAAGCCTTTACTCAATGAGCACCAATGATTTATTTAGAATGATCATATTAAGTGGCCGATCAACTTAACATGTCCAAACTAAATTGTCCGTAACGTTTAAATTACAGCTTACAATGACACGAATCCAATGCCCACGTTAAGCTAGCTCAATATTCAATATTGTGACAAAATTGTAGACAAAAATAGATACGACAAAGCGTCCAAGTTATCCAGTCTACCACAAAATATGTTATGCCATGCATTATTCTTTATTTATAAGCTTTTACTCAATGAGCACCAATGATCAGTTTAGAATGATCATTTTAACAGGCCGATCAACTTGACATGTATGCACTAAATTGTCCATAATTTTCATTTAAATCTCACAATGACACGAACCCAATGCCTACGTCAAGGTAGTTCAATTTGCTATCTTGTGATAAAATTTGAGACAGAACTATATACGACAAAGCGTTCAAGTAATTCAATCTATCCAAGTCTGCGTGATGCCATGCATTATGCTTCAGTTATAAGCCTTTACTTAATGAGCGCCAATGATCAGTTTAGAATAATCTAATTAACTTGCCAATCAACTTGACATGTCCACACTAAATCATATGTAACTTTTGTTTTAGAGCACATAATTACACGAATCCAATGTGAACGTTAAGCTTTTATTCAATGAGCACCAATGATCAGTTTAGAATGATCATTTTAACTGGCCGATCAACTTGATATGTCCACACTAAATCGTCCGTAACTTTCGATTTATAGCTCAGAATGATACAAATCCAATCCCCAGGTTAAGCTAGATCAATTTGCTATATTGTGACAAATTTGAGATGGAATTAGAAACGAAAAAGTGTCCTAGTAATTCAATCTATCCAGGACTGCGTGATGCCATGCATTATGCTTCATTTATTAGCCTTTACTCAACGAGCATCAAGGATTAGTTTAGAATGATCATTTTAACAGGCCGATCAACTTAACTGTTTGCACTAAATCATCCGTAACTTTTGAAAAGAAGCCAATGTCCACGTTAAGCTAGCTTAATTTTCTATATTGAGACAAAATTTGATATATAAATAGATACAACAAAGTGTACAAGTAATCCAATCTATCCCAAACTGCATGACGCCTTGCATTATGCTTCATTTATAAGCCTTTACTCAATGAGCACCAATGATTTATTTAGAATGATCATATTAAGTGGCCGATCAACTTAACATGTCCAAACTAAATTGTCCGTAACGTTTGAATTACAGCTTACAATGACACGAATCCAATGCCCACGTTAAGCTAGTCCACAAAATATAGATACGACAAAGCGTCCAAGTTATCCAGTCTACCGCAAAATATGTTATGCCATGCATTATTCTTTATTATTTATAAGCTTTTACTCAATGAGCACCAATGATCAGTTTAGAATGATCATTTATGCACTAAATCGTCCGCAATTTTCATTTATATCTCAGAATGACACGAACCCAATGCCTACGTCAAGGTAGTTCAATTTGCTATATTGTGATAAAATTTGAGACAAAACTATATACGACAAAGCGTCCAAGTAATTCAATCTATCCAAGTCTGCGTGATGCCATGCATTATGCTTCATTTATAAGCCTTTA